>CAJQUW010006071.1:0-547500 GCA_907163375.1 Prostheceraeus crozeri | reverse complement strand
CCCCCCCCCCCCCCCCCCCCCCCCCCCCCCCCCCCCCCCCCCCCCCCCCCCCCCCCCCCCCCCCCCCCCCCCCCCCCCCCCCCCCCCCCCCCCCCCCCCCCCCCCCCCCCCCCCCCCCCCCCCCCCCCCCCCCCCCCCCCCCCCCCCCCCCCCCCCCCCCCCCCCCCCCCCCCCCCCCCCCCCCCCCCCCCCCCCCCCCCCCCCCCCCCCCCCCCCCCCCCCCCCCCCCCCCCCCCCCCCCCCCCCCCCCCCCCCCCCCCCCCCCCCCCCCCCCCCCCCCCCCCCCCCCCCCCCCCCCCCCCCCCCCCCCCCCCCCCCCCCCCCCCCCCCCCCCCCCCCCCCCCCCCCCCCCCCCCCCCCCCCCCCCCCCCCCCCCCCCCCCCCCCCCCCCCCCCCCCCCCCCCCCCCCCCCCCCCCCCCCCCCCCCCCCCCCCCCCCCCCCCCCCCCCCCCCCCCCCCCCCCCCCCCCCCCCCCCCCCCCCCCCCCCCCCCCCCCCCCCCCCCCCCCCCCCCCCCCCCCCCCCCCCCCCCCCCCCCCCCCCCCCCCCCCCCCCCCCCCCCCCCCCCCCCCCCCCCCCCCCCCCCCCCCCCCCCCCCCCCCCCCCCCCCCCCCCCCCCCCCCCCCCCCCCCCCCCCCCCCCCCCCCCCCCCCCCCCCCCCCCCCCCCCCCCCCCCCCCCCCCCCCCCCCCCCCCCCCCCCCCCCCCCCCCCCCCCCCCCCCCCCCCCCCCCCACCCCCCCCCCCCCCCCCCCCCCCCCCCCCCCCCCCCCCCCCCCCCCCCCCCCCCCCCCCCCCCCCCCCCCCCCCCCCCCCCCCCCCCCCCCCCCCCCCCCCCCCCCCCCCCCCCCCCCCCCCCCCCCCCCCCCCCCCCCCCCCCCCCCCCCCCCCCCCCCCCCCCCCCCCCCCCCCCCCCCCCCCCCCCCCCCCCCCCCCCCCCCCCCCCCCCCCCCCCCCCCCCCCCCCCCCCCCCCCCCCCCCCCCCCCCCCCCCCCCCCCCCCCCCCCCCCCCCCCCCCCCCCCCCCCCCCCCCCCCCCCCCCCCCCCCCCCCCCCCCCCCCCCCCCCCCCCCCCCCCCCCCCCCCCCCCCCCCCCCCCCCCCCCCCCCCCCCCCCCCCCCCCCCCCCCCCCCCCCCCCCCCCCCCCCCCCCCCCCCCCCCCCCCCCCCCCCCCCCCCCCCCCCCCCCCCCCCCCCCCCCCCCCCCCCCCCCCCCCCCCCCCCCCCCCCCCCCCCCCCCCCCCCCCCCCCCCCCCCCCCCCCCCCCCCCCCCCCCCCCCCCCCCCCCCCCCCCCCCCCCCCCCCCCCCCCCCCCCCCCCCCCCCCCCCCCCCCCCCCCCCCCCCCCCCCCCCCCCCCCCCCCCCCCCCCCCCCCCCCCCCCCCCCCCCCCCCCCCCCCCCCCCCCCCCCCCCCCCCCCCCCCCCCCCCCCCCCCCCCCCCCCCCCCCCCCCCCCCCCCCCCCCCCCCCCCCCCCCCCCCCCCCCCCCCCCCCCCCCCCCCCCCCCCCCCCCCCCCCCCCCCCCCCCCCCCCCCCCCCCCCCCCCCCCCCCCCCCCCCCCCCCCCCCCCCCCCCCCCCCCCCCCCCCCCCCCCCCCCCCCCCCCCCCCCCCCCCCCCCCCCCCCCCCCCCCCCCCCCCCCCCCCCCCCCCCCCCCCCCCCCCCCCCCCCCCCCCCCCCCCCCCCCCCCCCCCCCCCCCCCCCCCCCCCCCCCCCCCCCCCCCCCCCCCCCCCCCCCCCCCCCCCCCCCCCCCCCCCCCCCCCCCCCCCCCCCCCCCCCCCCCCCCCCCCCCCCCCCCCCCCCCCCCCCCCCCCCCCCCCCCCCCCACCCCCCCCTTCCCCGGAAACACCCCAACCCCTTGCACTGATGGCACGCAACCAGTGGTGGTGCACCCCCCCCCTTTCGACGGGCGTTCCTGTAGTCCCGTGAAACAATAAAAACCTCTACCGAGCCCCCAGACGCCGAATCTTCCACCCACAACCATAGCAT
Source organism: Prostheceraeus crozeri (assembly GCA_907163375.1). Lineage (NCBI taxonomy): Eukaryota > Metazoa > Platyhelminthes > Polycladida > Euryleptidae > Prostheceraeus > Prostheceraeus crozeri. The sequence goes on along the minus strand of CAJQUW010006071.1, from coordinate 545,517 downwards.
CCGTTCAGCCCCCAAGCTATTTATCACCGCAAGGGAACTTTCTCTCTCATGATGACCTGCCTAGATGCCTGGGCATGTTAAAAATGGAAGGACACACTCACGCGCCACACGCAACATAACACACTTCTCTCTTCCGTAGTCTAACAAGCTCTTTACACATGGATCGCAGTCGATTGCTATCCCTGTATCAGAAGTGTAAGCTATCTTAATTTATTTGACACTATTTTATCTACCATCATCGTCCATATGAAATGTTTTTAGATTTACAAGTTAGACTAAGCGTGCTACTATTTCCAAATGAAAAAGTATACATGGTTAAATCATCCACTTAAGCCCATCCATAGTCTAACAAGCTCTTTACACATGGATCGCAGTCGATTGCTATCCCTGTATCAGAAGTGTAAGCTATCTTAATTTATTTGACACTATTTTATCTACCATCATCGTCCATATGAAATGTTTTTAGATTTACAAGTTAGACTAAGCGTGCTACTATTTCCAAATGAAAAAGTATACATGGTTAAATCATCCACTTAAGCCCATCCATAGTCTAACAAGCTCTTTACACATGGATCGCAGTCGATTGCTATCCCTGTATCAGAAGTGTAAGCTATCTTAATTTATTTGACACTATTTTATCTACCATCATCGTCCATATGAAATGTTTTTAGATTTACAAGTTAGACTAAGCGTGCTACTATTTCCAAATGAAAAAGTATACATGGTTAAATTATTCACTAAAACCCCATTCAAGTAAGTCAGTATGAAAGCAAAGATAATACGAAATAAACATTTATTATGGCATGTATTTCAAAAGGTCTTCATCGTCAATATCGTCCCAGAGTCTGGCTTCACATAGATTACAAAAACAGTTGAGCTGCTTTAAACGTTCTTCTGCAGCGTCCCTCACTTTCTCAATGTACGCCCACTCCGCCACGGTTCGCGGTTGGGAGTTAGGGGTGTACCACTCCCATATTTGATGCAAGTGCGACTTGCTGGTCATCTCCATCACCCCTTCGGCATCATATTGTAAATATTTCCACCGTATGCCTGTTAGGTCGGGCAACTCCTCTTCATCCTCCTCCGATAATGATAACTTTCGTATATTGTCGAGATTGTATGTCTTCTCCACCTTCGCCTTTCTTGGTGCATTTGGTGTAACGAGCACCTTTGCTGATGTATATGGAGAGGAGAACTCCAATGCGGTATTTGGTGTTGTTGGAGGACTTGTCATGTTGTCTTTGAAATGCTGACTTTGAATAATGATAACTTTAACATTTTTCCTATTCTTAAGTATACACAAGCAGCCAATCAGAATGAACATCCAATGAATAAAGAGGATGAAAGTATATAAGCAAAGTGACATCCGTGTCATTTCACTCTGTCTTTGAGACGTATAAGTGAAGTGTTCTCTAGCGAATTCTGCTATTATTTGAGGTGTACAAGTGAATTCCAAATTTGAGACGTATTAATTGAGTGAAGTCTCTATCTTATTGAAGCATCAACCTTAAACTTGATTTCATTGAAATGGTAAGTTAAAGATTTCCTCTCTCATCTCCCTCAAACGTGTGGTTAATAGCATCTTCCTCAATTTCAGGCATCAACTTCATCACCAACGCCCTCCTTTCTCGAGGAAAGCTTAGAGTTGTTGAGTCAAGGTAGGTTGTAACACTACACTGAGGCTTGAACAGAGATGAAAGAATGATTTCTCTTTCAGGTGATGTGAGTTCCAGCTCAGGACTCTCGCGGCAAGGCAACGAGTGGGAATGTGCCGACTGCGGACATATGTTTACAAGGAAGCACAGTCTCCTTCGACACATCAAACAACGTGTGTGTCAACGCAAAGCGGCGTCAATCTCCGGAGGTGAAGTTGATTCTGACGATGACATCTCCTTTCCTTGCGATTTGTGCCCTCTTTCTTTTGATAGTCACTTTCAGCGATCTTCGCACAGACTTCAACACACACATGCAAATGATCACTACACCAACGGTACCTCTACCATCTCCCTCATTAATGTTTCACATAATAATTTAGTACGCGACTACTGCATGGAGTCCAATACTCAAATAGTAGATTTTCCTGAGTGGCTCCTTCAAAATTCTAACATTATCGAAGCGCTCTTCAATAATTTAGACAATTTTAGAATGAAGGCGCTCATCTACCTTAAACTAAAATATATTAAAATAGATTTTCAAACGGGTCAAGTGACGGAGAGAATACAGTTTCATATTCCTTCCTCTTCCGCAACCGAAGTTGTAGACTGCGAGTCTTGGCTAAATTTTCACATTCAATGTTTAAAATCAAATGTAGATAAATTCAATCAGCGCGACAGCGCTCTCATTTTTGATGGTGTGGACTCAGCCATGTTCAAAATTTCCCTATTAGAAAGTCATGCAGCTCGAGGCACATTTAAACTACCAAAAACGTTGTATAATAAGAAAGCTGTCATCAATGTCGATTGTACATCACAGTGTTTCAAATATGCAGTCCTATCCATCCTTCACTATAATGATATCAACGCGAATCGAAATCATACCTATAGCTATAGACAGTGGGAGGATGAACTAGACTTTGAAGGTTGTGATAGTAACAACATGAAAATCAAAGATGTAGAAACGTTCGAAAAACATAATAAGATTAAAATTGTCGTTCACGTGTGGGAGAAGGGGTTGAAGGGTGCCCGCTATAATTCACGTTCAACTTGTTATGAACGTGTAGTCAACCTCTTATTAGTAAAACAAGATGATAGCGAGGAATGGCACTACTGTGGTATTCCCAAAATCTCTCGCTTGTACACTCACTTGGGGCACTCTAAAAGAGGTGAACATTTTGTATGCGACCGCTGCATCCGCTCATTTTGGAGTAAAGATAAATTTGAAACTCACTATGAATGGTGCAAGCGAGGTAAATTACAAATGGAACGCATGCCCAAAGATAAAATATTTTCACATAGGGATAATGGTGACGAATTAAGTCCCCTGCGTGTCATTTACGCAGACATAGAATGCTACATTGATGATATCATCCACAAGCCAGCAGCCATATCCTGCTATGAAGTATGGCATGACCACTTTAGGAATAGACAAAACAAAATGCATACTTGGCAAGGTGAAGATTGCATTTCAAAATTTCTAGAATTTCTCGATAAAGCTGCAAAATTTCAACAATCATATGATTCCCAATTGCAGCGTAAGTCACTACATATGTCAGATGAAGACAAACAAAAATTTGAAAGTTGCACATCCTGTCCTAAATGTCATAAAACGTTTGATGACGATAAAATTAAGAAAGTGCGTGATCATGATCACATCACTGGTAAATTTAGAAACGCACTCTGCTCCAAATGTAACTTTTCACTTAGGTTGAGACGTCGTGTACTACCCGTCATTTTTCATAACTTTAAGGGCTATGACAGTCATATGCTCATAAAAGGAGGGTTGAGCCAGATGAAATCGTGGCAGTTCAATGTAATAGCACAAACGAGAGAAAAATTCATGGCAATGACAGCAAAAGTACCAGTAGATAAAACTAAAGAAAATAAGATAGTCTTCTTCGAAATAAAATTTTTAGATTCATTTCAATTCATGTCAGCGTCACTAGCTTCTCTCGTTCGTAATCTCAAGTTTCTTCCCCATAGTCAAACTTTGAAGAAACACTATCCAAACTTAACGGATGAAATAATCACTCGCAAAGGAGTCTTTCCTTATGCGTATTTTAGCTCAATGTCTAAACTAAATGAAACAACCCTTCCTTCCATTGACAAATTCAAAAACGATTTGACGGGTGAAGATTGTCCAGTAGAGGACTATGAACATGCTCAAGAGGCATGGTTAAAATTTAATTGTAAAACGCTTGGCGATTATATGATCGCTTACTTAGAATTAGATGTCATTTTGCTGGCTGATGTCTTTCAGGAATTTCGACGAGTGGCATTAGAAGAAGACAAATTAGATCCTGTCCACTTTGTCAGTCTACCAGCCATGTCCTTTAAATCAGCCTTTAAAATGACTGGTGAGACCATTCATCTCTTACAAGACCCCGAGATGTATAATATATTTGAGCGCGGAATACGCGGTGGTCTCACATTTGTAAATAAACATCATATAAAATCTGAAACAGTAGGTGATGATCATATCCACCTAAAGTACTATGACCAAAATAATTTATATGGTAGTTCACTGTCTAAACCACTACCTCATTCCGAGTTTAGTTGGTTAAATCAAAATGAGCTTGAGTATTACTCCAACCCTTCAAACATACTGAATATTCCAGATGAAGGTGATTGGGGATATTATTTTGAAGTGGATTTGATTTATCCAAATAGCATTAAAAATAAAACTGCTGATTTCCCACTCGCACCTGAATCTGGCGAAGTGACTGAAGATATGTTTTCACCATTCATGTCACAATTTCATAATAACTTAACAGAGTGTGGACAGCCAAGGTACAAACCATGCCGCAAACTTTTACTCACCCAATATGATAAGAAAAATTATCTCGTACACTTCTGCATATTAAAATTCTATTTAGAAATGGGCATGCTTCTAAAGTCAGTTCACCGCATTATCAAATTTAGACAGAAAGCCTTCCTCAAACCCTACATAGATAGTAACAGTCAAAAACGTGCACTCGCCCAAAATAATTTTGAAAAGGATTTTTATAAATATAAGAATAATAGTCTATTCGGAAAGACCATGGAGGATGTTAGAAAACGTATGAATTACAAACTAGTCGTTGATGAACAAAAATATCACAAATTGACCTCATCACCTCTTTTCATTGATAGAGACATCATCGATGAGGATCTTGTAGGTGTTAAAATGATTAAATCAGAAGTTGAGTTGTGCAAACCCATCTATATTGGGCAAGCCGTTTTAGATTATTCCAAGCTTGAAATGTATCAACTCTTCTACAAAATATTAAAACCATGCCCTCTCGTAAAAGAGGTTCGCTTGCTGGGTGGTGATACAGATAGTTTCTTTTTAGGAATTACCACTCAAAAAGATTTAAATTTTAATGAAGTAGGTAAGTCATTAGAAAAATATTTCGATACATCTAACTACAATCCCACTCATCCACTCTATTCCATACAGAATAAAGCCAAACTTGGTTGTTTTAAGGATGAAACAGCAGGAAAGGAAATAGATGAAATGATTCTCCTCCGTCCTAAAATGTATTCCATGAAACTAAAAGAATGTGCAGATAGTATTAAGCGTGCTAAAGGTATATCAAAATCCATTGTTCATAAAATGAAACATCGGTCCTATAAGAAGGCCTATAAAAATAAAACTATAACGTTTGTCAATATGACAATCTTAAAATCTCAAGTTCATACTGTGAAAACGTACACGTTCAAGAAACGAGCACTTTCAGCATGGGAGGATAAGAGGTGTTGGATAGGACATAACACATCTCTTCCACATGGACATCCTGACACAAACATACCTCCACCCAAAAGAATAAAACTCACGCTACCACATTCAGGAGATGTATTGACATAATCAACTTTAACTCAGTATTTTGATGTTGCTTTTTGTAGATATACATGGTTGTTTTATGTATCGCATGAGATCGTTTCTTCCTTGTGAATATATGCCTACAGTCAGCCCATTCCCCCTATATCTGTGAAAAGACTTTTTCATATACATATTTTTATTTCAATAAACATATCACAATGACTTCACTTTGTTTTCCGAAACACTAAAGTTACGAGGGATTTAGTATCTTTCACATGGATACACTCTTGTAAACCATTGGTAATTTTGATAGCAATAGAGGGTATAGTTTGTTTGACGACGGGATGATAGAAAATAGATTCAAACATCTTCTCGACTATTCCATATGAAGCGTCTTTATCATGAATGAAATCACGTAAAATGTATTCTTTTTTCTCGCCAACAGAAATAGGAAGAATCAAATCACTTTGAATGTAAAGGTGCTGTTCATGTTTATCAAGTGTCATTGGTGTTTCTATACCAATCGTATGCGCAGCAGCAAACACAGTTTGTAGCATTGAAAAACCAAAGAGTTTTTTCAAATTTTTACTCAATTGACATTGAATGTCATCACCCAGTTTCAGAACAACGCGTTGATTTTCAATTGAAAACGAAATGTGGTGTGTCTTTACATCATATTTACTTTTCATCACATGCTTCAACTTCTGTTGTATATAAGGATTTACTACATGAATGAAGCTTTCAACTGTATGATATAGACGCGGCATTATATTGATAGCAACTTTAGATTCTTCATAAGACTGGTAAATTTTCTTGATGCGATCGCCATAGATGTCCACCCACCATTCATCATTAACTGAATCAGCTTTAGTGTGATATTCATGAGAAGCATACACCACACCGCTTCCAATAATAGGTGTATAATGTCTTACAAAATGACGCAAGGTTGGAGAGAAATAAACTGTAAGTTTGTCATTATATTTCTGAATAACCAACTTATTTTTGTCCGCCATAATTTTCTCTCCATACTTCTTACCCACAGTCTCATTCCATCGTTTTACTAACTCAATAAGTGATAAAGGTTGAACACCACGCTTTTTCAAAATGATGCGTTCTTCGCATTCTACAACATCTTCATCAAATATTTTAAATCTATAATGAAATTTGTTGATTCGATTTGAATAAACTTTTTTAACATTTGCAGTAGCAATTGACGTTAGATGTAGTCCATGACCAAAACCGAGATGCGGATAGAATTCACTATCCAACCTCAGCGTAAGACCTTTAGTAAAAGAATGAAAGCGGAGGAACTGTCTCCCACTCCAATGATAGATAGTAAACTCATAAGCTTTCTGATTTTTATTCTTCATGATGGAAGTATTACCACTGTTGAATGCCTTAATAATTTTCTCATTCCCAAATGGCTCATAAGAATCTGATTTTATCTGAATCCATTCATAGTTCCACTTTCCATCTGATGTTAAATTGTATGGGAACTGGAATGCATTATTCATCGTTATTCCATCATGGGTGCGAGGAGTCAATATCATTTCTTCCAAATCATTCACATTCTGAATATTGCTATCATAGCAAATACTAGAAACGCCAACCTCCCATTCACCTTCTAAATGCAGTGGCCGATTTAATTCTACTCGATAGTCTGATGGTTTATTTTTGGGAAATTTATTCATAGAAGCATTACTGGGCAAGTAGATTAGAAACGAGTCCTTATTTTCACTTTCCATATTATTCACATTGGAAAAATATATTAGCATACGTTTGCATTAACTCTTCATTCGGAAATGGAGTGTGATACTTGTCACAGCATCTTTATGAAAAGGAATTAACGCACCAGCATCGTCATAAATGGCAATATCAATTTGTGGGATGTAGTTTGATTTCAGCTTTGTATAATGCACTTTCTTGAAAGTATGCTCAGATAAAATACTGCAGCTCTTTGGCTGGTATGGTATCATTGCTAGCAATGGAGCTTCAACATCTCCCACACGTACATCTTCACCAATATTGGAATATATCTGAAAATAGTTAATACGACGCGATAGCGACATGTCTGCGCTAGCTTTGGTTACAGTACCACTTTTAAAGATATTTTGGTCAAAACCCAAAATGTCCATTAGAGTTTTATCCATAATTAGTTCAATACCTTTTCCACTTATAGTGAGAGACAAAGTACCTTCTTTTTCAGAAAATGAAATATGTTGGTCATTAATCACTTCATTTAAATAATCTACAACCAATTTAACTGAAGTAATGATGCGAGGCATCAACACTCTTGTTTCATGTAAGATACCACCGAAAGGCTCTACACACTTTCTGTATAAAGATACGGTCCATTCTGTATCAAATTGATTTGACCTTTCACATGGTAAATGTTGCATATTAAATTTTCCATGAACAGCTGCAGAATGATGTCGCAAGAACTGATGAAAATCTTTTGAACAAACTAATACTAGATCATCATCATTTAATTTACTTATTGCAATATGATTAGATGATTTAATATAAGTCAATGTTGCCACTTGTTTACCATCAACTCGAAGGAGATAATTAAATTTCTTCAATAATGTTTCAGGAGTCATGTTTGTCTTTCTTGGCTTAATCACAATCTTCTTCACCAACGTCTTCTCATTTTTTGGAATAAGATCTACATAATAAGCTTCCTCTCGATATATTAACTGTTTATGAGCACTTATGTGGTAATTAACGTTAAAATTATCATAGGTTGTCAAGGCGCTAGCGAGGTAACCTAAATCATTTCTTAAACTTGGACTTAAACCAACAATCCAATCTTTCTCAACTACATGATGTATATAAGTATAATCATCATTGTGTGGAGTAAATTGGGCAATATGTTTACACGCTTTATTCAAGAAATCATATATAAACTTTTTACATGATAAGAGATCTTTCTTTGGCCACTGTGGAATGTATACTCGGCAGCCCTTTTCACATTGGTAAGCAGCTGTACGTCTCATATTAATAGTCATCACCTCATGATCAAAAGTATAGACACAGTTGCTATAAACAAGTTGAGTGACACCCACTTCCCAATTCCCATTTAGCTGTTGTGCATGATCAATGGGAGTAGAAAAGAGTGCGGCTCGATTACTAGTAAATCTCTTTGTAGCCGCATTGCTAAGCAAAATATGATAAAACGACATTTTTATATTGCTAATCTGCAACTTTGCATAACATCATGAAGACTTGGATTTTGGACTCTCTACAATATATCAGAGTTGATCGTGATGGAAACGTACATTTCAAAAATTCTCATGGTCATACATCAAGAGGAATTACATTAACATGGCGACAATTTGTCAACCTCAATGATATCATGAGGGATTTGGAATATTTTGAAACATTAAGATTCATCTCCTTGGGTGATCAAGTTTGGCTTCAACATTACAGAAATGAAATTCAAATCTACCATTCTCATTCCGCAAACTGTTTCTCATTTCGCAAATACAATTGGGAGAAGTATAGAAGATACATACATCGCTCCATCATGACATTTATTCGTCGTGAGTTCATCGCCCTACTATGCAAATCTTAATCAGATATGATTACCACGCACCATGAGTTGGAAATTAGATTCCCTACAACGTATTGAAACGGATCATGATCGAAACGTCTATTTCAAAGATTCAACTGGAAATGTGAGAAGAGAGTTTGTTTTATCTTATCGTCATTTTCAATCTCTACATCATATCATGAAGGACTTGAAATACTTCTATATGAAAAGACATTCACGTATTGGAAATCGCATCTGGCTGCGCGTCAACAATCGGCGAATTCAACTCTATCATTCCCAACTTCATACTAACTTCACATTTCATCAAGGTAGTTGGGAAAAGTATAAAAGGAAGGTACATCGCTCAATTTACTCATTCTTTCATCATGAAGCGCCATCGCTACACCATCGTCAACATTCTCCGCCGCTTCAGACTCTACACCAAAATCGATCTCACAACATTACACCAACAGCTTCCAAACAGCAAGTATTACCCGGGCCGTCCTCAAATGTTAGTGGTGAAGATGAACAATTCACGGAATCTTCAACTCTTCCCAAATGGGACTGTACAGATTCTCGGCGCCCTTTCTCATTCATCGGCGCAGTCAATGCGCTTAGAGCTACAAAGACTACTACGTCGGATATGGAAGAGGGAGAGGTGTGTGATGTCGAATCTGACTGTGGACAATATGGTGATCTCTACTCAATTGAGTGACAGTCTATCATTTTTGAAGATTCGTACCAGCAGTTACAGTTTGTGTTATGAACCCGAACTTTTTCCTGCAGCTCTCATTAGTTGTTGGTTACCTGTGCATGTGGCAATCTTTCATAATAGTAAAGTGATCATTACTGGACTAAAATCTCATGTACAAGCAAATATGATCCTAGACTATCTCATTGAGTATGTACGTACCCAGCGGATTGTAAAATAAAAAACAATTTTTCCAACATGATGTTTTTATTTCAAATCATGATAGAACTTACAAATCATTTTTTCATTAGAGGATGGATTACATGAAAAGTTTTGAATAACAGATGCAAATCGAGATACATGTAATCGTTTTAAGATGAAGTACAGTACAAAAGCACCACACGTTGATGAAATTGGATGTTGTAGTATGCGTTCATTTCGCTGATATTGACGCGTATGTTTTCTCAACCACTGCTGTGTTGGTATATTTGGAGGTTGAGCAAGAGAGTCAAATAGTTCACCACGTCGGTCTTCTCCAATAAAGATCGCTTTCCAATGCTCACCGCCTAAATTCTGTGAATGAGTGTTTAGCACAATAAAGATGGGATAGTGATTTACTGCAGGTGGTAAGGTATCGAGTGAATAGACATTATCGAAAGCTTTCAACGTCGCTTCGTCTGCATTACGCTGCACTTTAGTCTTAATATCGTCAGCAGTCAACCAACTCATTAACGATTATACTGAAGAATCACGTCACGATACTTTGTAATTTCAATATTTGAATCGAAGACTGCATAAATTAATACATTGATCGTCTCAGGTAGTGTTCTTTTGAACGTCAAATCCAAACGAATATTATGAGGCACGTTCGCTTGACGATAGGGTGCACTAATATCGCTGTCAGCAGTCAAATCAAATGCATAAATAGTATATCCACTCTTAAACTCTTTCATAGTCAGTCCGTTGGTGTCATCCGTATTGTAAAAGCCAAAGACATCCATAAAATCAACATAACTGCGCATAAATTGATCCGAAGCAAAATCTGGTTTGTAGGGTGGACCAGGATGACTCACACCATTTACACGTAAAGCAATTTCACTTAACTGATTGTGTTTAAAATTGAAAGGATTCTTCTTTATATTACCATTAAATGCATCATTTTCAACCATTGCCACCATGAGGAGCTTCGGTGCTTCTGATGGAAAGAGGCCATCTTTCATGAAACTCTTTTGATCTTTCGGAATTGTAAAGGTGAGAAGCTTTGTATGCTGAATGGGGTAAATGGCATTTTGGCGGTTAAGGCCTTCAGCATGCCCTCTAATGACACTTGGATTCGGTACTACTCGACGAATGTAAAGTGCAATATCTTCCACATGAATTCTAAAATTGTCAACTTTAGCAAATGCATTCAGCGCAAATTCAGGCTTATTCAATGTCAGCTTGAGTCGCATGCTGGTATTACACAGTAAAAACTTTGACTGTCTAAAGAAGTCTAAATTCAGCGGACCATATAGCTGACATACTCTACTATCTTTAATCATAGCAGATCGCTTTACAAAGCCACTGTTTGTTTCAACATCAAATTTTCCTGCTTCATCTCTGTACCATCCCATGGCTTCCATATGACTTTTTTGTGCTGCTGGATGAAACTGTGATACATGATTGAAATATGATTTATAGGGATAATCGCTTTGACCACCTTCCACCTGCTGCTCTCCAATCGTTAGAGAAACATCGCGAAGTAATGTAGTCAATGGTAAATTGTTCAGTCCAACTTTATGTGCATCGTCAATAGCAGTTCCATCTGCTTGCTGAATTCTAAACCTCAAATCAAGCATCGCATAACTCAAATCTATGTAGTCATCACTACCACCAGGAATAACAAATTCAATGGGGCCAGCATTCTCAGCTGTTCGAGGATGATAATCTACAATACTTGAACTAAGAATATCTGTCTGTATGGCTTGTTGATCGAACAAACAAAAACCGGAAGTTTTACACTCCATGATTAGAAGTTATAGCAGCGTCGTCGTTTAGCGCCTGATGAATGATTAGAGCCTCTGCGACGTTTGCGTGAATGCCTTTTGACTGAAGATCGCACCTTACCAGCTCCGCGATGTTTCCTCCTTCCTTTTCTCATTCGTTTAGGTGATTTCTTTCCTTGAGTAACACCAGCAATGGTCTGCTTCAATGTTTTTAAACCGCGTTCCTTCCCACGATTCAACAAACTGCTCTTAAAACTTCTACCTCTGGAAAGATCACTAGCAACATCACCAGCAAAGCCAACGGCATTACTTAAAACATTTCGTTTTAAAGATCTACCGACATTGGATATGAGAGGTGCTACAACAGATTTCAGTGCACCAAGTATGCTACCTCCACGTTGGCGGCGAGCACCGATGTAAATTTGTCCTCCACCACTTACGTAGGAGGGTCGTGAATAAAATGAGGCAGTTGGATTCATAGCTCAAACCCTAAACATTGTTAGTTACAACTTTGCATGAATCACTGTCGATCACTTAGATGAAAGATGTCGGCACGACGCATCCAAGAGTTCATACTTGAAGGATAACCAGTCCATTTAACAAGACACCATTCTTCACCTTGCCGTTTTTTACATCGAATGATTTTCTCTACCAAATATGTTTCACTTTCAGTGACTACCTCAATCTCATCGCGGTAAAAGCTACCCTCAATTTCTTCATTATCGTAATCTTTCAACTTGTAGGTGGTCGGAGAGTCTTTTTGATTAATCCTTGATACTGTAAATACCTCCTCTGTCCAATTCGGGAGGTACCCTTTAGCAAAAACACTTTTCACTTTTGAGATACGAACTTTATCGCCAATTTTCACATCACTTTTCACATGAGTGCGTTTACGTTGGAATGATTCGCGCACTTTATCTACATTGTCAGCATTTACATCTACTGGTCTGAGTCCAATAGAACGATGGATAGAGTGATTGTAGGCATGGAGTGTATCTTGTAGAACCTTTGTCCAATTTTGTGTCAAGTTGGCAGTAAAATGTCGCCACAAACGATTTTTTAATGTGCGATTAAAACGTTCAACGAGTGCAGCTTTATAAGCGCTCTTTACACTAAACAACTCAATGTCATGCCTCTCAAATAATCTTGTCACATGCTGATTTTCAAACTCTTTTCCTTGATCACTCTGAATTCTTTTTGGAATGCGACCTTCTCGAAAAATTGTTTGGAATGCTTTTGCTACTCCTTTCCCTTCTTTAGTTTTTAAAGGTTGAGCCCACGCATAACGCGAGAAAATATCAATGACGGTTAAAATAAAATTATTGCCCGAGTTATGTTTTGAAATGGAGGCAACATCGCACAAATCTGCTTGCCACTGTTCATCGATGTCATGAACAATATAATGGCGGGTGCGGTACTTCTTTTTCGCTTGTTTGTGGAGTGTATAGGTAGCCTGACCCTTTAACCATCGTTTCACTTGTGATTGTGGAAGACCACTCGCTTTTGATAATTTCTTGATAGATGCAAATCCTGCCGGATGTTTTACATCATAATAGATTGACTTCAAACGTTCAGTCGATGACGGCTGACTCTTTTTCCTCCTTCTCATCTTTTTTCTTTCTTGCCTTTCTACATTTACAACAACTGCAGCATTTAGCGGTTTTGCGATCGTGTTCACATTGCTTAGGGGTTTCATTATGAGAGCTGGCGCAGCAAGTGCAAGTGACAACGACATTCACCTCTGGCGGCTCATTACATGGCAAGCAACACATCTGCTTCATATTAATAGTCTGAGAACATGTATTTCCTAGGAGGAGCTGTTTTACGTTTTCCTTTTACCAGTTTTAGTGGCGATACGGATCTACGTCGAGTTCTTCCCCTTGTTTGCTTAGTGAGTGTGGGAGGGGATGTAGCAGGTGACGTCTTAAACCAATTTGTTGGCATTTTCATCGCCTGAAGCATTGGAGTAGTAGCCACTGTTGAATCAAGTTCTTTCAATGTCTCATTATTTAAAGCAAATTTTGGCACATTATGCTTTTTCAATAGTTTAAGAAAGTATGACCAACCAGGTGGAACATAGCCCTGACGGCGCTTTCTACGTGTCGCATACTGAATCAAGTCTTCATAACGTGAAGCATCAATCACTTTATTTTCATCTGTAATGATTTCTCCTCTATCATTTACATTGAGATGGGGTTCAATACTGTTGAAAAGAGATATGGCATGTGCGCGAGATGCTAAAGGTGTAGCAGTCGATACAGAGTCACGCATCTTATTCTTCAAGTTTTTCAATTGCTCAACAGTTTCCGATTGTAATAATACAGCACGATGTGGATCTTTGATGTGAACATTTTGCTGATAATCTATTTCTTTCCTATACATTTGATTTGCAAGAGGTTGCTTTACTTGCTGCATGGCAGTCAATTGTACATATTCATCCTGAGGAATAACAATCATGCGAGAATAAGAACTCATAGTTTGTAGATAATCATGGGAGTTTTCAAAATATCACTTCGAAATCTAAATTCTTCCGGACACTCTTGCGTAAAGTCAATGAATAAGTAACCGTATGGTTTTTCAGTAGCTGCTTGAAAAATTTCAATTAAGGCTTTTGATCCTCTGGGTGCAACTTGTCGCGCTAAAATTTCAAATTGACTTTTATCTCGCGGATTCTTGAAAATAGCATAATAGTGTGTATTCAGGTTTCGTGTACGAGCTTCTTTTCCATCAGGAAACAAATTTTGTGTAATATAGATGATAAAACACCTTTTATGGTGTGCTGCGCGAGTGAACATATCTGTAACATCTTTTGAATTCTTACTTTCTTTTAATAAATCATCCAATACAACAACATCATTAGACTGAAGTTTATCCACTGGAATAATTCCTTCATGTCGAATAAAGTTGCGACTTTGCAATTCCTGAAACAGCGACGGTTGATAAATACCATAACACCAAATCACTCGATTGATAGGTTCCTTAAACAACTCCCTTCTTTTATCCAATAAATTCAGCGTGAAAACAGTTTTACCTGCATGAGATGGACCTGATACAGTCAGAACTTTATCACATTGAAGTCTGAAATCCATTTTATTACTTTGAGACTCAACATTTGCATAATTAACGCTTAGAGCCAAAGATATTTCCCAATAGGTTGCCCACGGCAGGAGCTATCATTGGAAGTATTGCTGAAAGGAAACCGCCCTTTTGTGTTAGAGTTTTCCTCTTTCTTTGAAGGGCGACTTTAGGATTGGAGATGAAACGCAATTTCGTAGCATATCGCTTAAGTAACTTTCGTTGTTTTGGCGCTAATTTCTTCGTCCTCAACTTCCTCACATGAGAAATAATTTCACAAATGAATTTATCGTTAGCATGTCGTATAGCATTGTATCGCTGATTTGCTTTCATTCGTCGGAGAGCTTGAATGGCTGAAGAAAACTTTTGACTTTTACGTTTCGTCATTTTACGTTTCGCCATTTTCCGTGTTAGACTTTGCTAAAACCTATCTTTACCACATTTGCATAGGTACTAACTATTGCGACATAAGTGACACTCGAAATGAGCAATGTCACAGTGGTTACATTGGCAAAGTTGAATGCAATTACGTATGAAACAGCGTTGACAAAAAGCATGCTTACATCTCTTGAAGATGCGCTTTTCATTTCCATCCTTTCGCTTACATACATCGCAACACATAGTTTCACCGTTACTGATGTCTATAGCAAGTCTTTTTGAAGATATGAATTTGCTAGCCTTTTCTAAATAATAGACGCATGTACAGAAGGAATATACTTCGAGAGTGAGCAGACATAGCTCGAAAACCAGTTGTGCTACAATCAAGTACCACTGCATTTTCAATTTTTCTTTATGGAAAGTTGAATGTGAATATCTGAAATCGCTTCAATCACTAGACTGCTACCATGATGGTTAAATGCGTTAAGACGTTCAGCAATTTTTATCATATGTCTTTTAAAAAATTCTTGGGGGTGATCTACCACTTCCATTGAATAAGAAGCAAAATGGAAAGAGCGACTTTCCACCTCTTCCTTTCCAAAATGACTAAACTTAATTTTCGCAACTAATCGCGCCATGATAATGCTATCAGAGAATGTATTCATTAACTCTAGAAATAGAGTGCTAGCATCATCGACCACTGCTTCGATGTCGGTCTCATCTTTATGAAATTTTATCACATAATCTTGAACAGCTCCTTTTAAACTTTGCCTATGAAAACGTAATGTTCCGCAGTCGTTTGAGAAAGACATGATCGCCCTTTATCTAACCCATCCATTGCATGAAAACAACAACTCTTCTCATAGTAACATTTATTGAATAATGGTAACAAGCATGCATTATAAATCAATGGTTTGAAAGAGATAAAATAGATACAGCTGGTAACTATCATACAGCGAGCAATGATAACCATACAGGACTTTGGCAGTGTTGAGGTAAGGAGGAAAGAAGCATTGGTTATGAACGTAGCTACTACAACGAACAGACAAAATAGGAACACACAAATCCTTAAAACGTTTTGTGACTTCATGATAATGTTGATTCACTCTACTATCCCAAGGTGGGAGCAAAATATCATCAATGATTAGATTGGGAAATACTTTCCTCTCCTTACCAGGATTATTACAAAAGATGCGTATAACATTGAAAGCAGCTAACCATCGTTTAAAGTCAATAAGAAGAGCACTCTCACAAGAAAAGCCATAGTCTTGCAAATATTTCAGATTAAGTCCATGAATGTGTTTTCTCGCCCATTGATCAACATTGGGATCGCAGTTGGCATGTTGATGATAGACACTAACAATCTGATATGTCCAATTGTTCATAGCAATAGCACTGAGCTCCTGTACAGGTTCACCCTCACAATCCATAAAAATGATGATAGAAGCCTAAAACGGAAATTTACACATCTAAGGAAACGTTCTATAACATATTACAAAATGAAGAATTACATCGATGCTTTTCACGACAAAATACACAAATGATATGATGGCAACGAAGAAGTAAAATGTATCTAATAAGACCACGTCTACGACACTCAAAGCACATAAGCGAATTGTCATAGGGTAGAGTTAGGAAAGGACTAGCAATTCTCCTTCTTTGATTTGCGTTTTGATGTAGCATTCTTCTCCGACTTGCGCTTCGTACCACTGCTGTTAAGGATTTGATCAATTATGTCGTCCACGTTGGGTGGTTTCGGAATATATAGGATGGATTCCATATGCATGGAGAGAGAGGCTATTTTATTATCCTTGTGTCGACCATAATATAGCCCATTCACTTTGAAAAGGATATCCCAAGTACCTTCTCCGAGCTCATCACATCTGATGGGTATTGAATGATCTCCCTCCTTCTTATAGTAAGTACACCAATGTGATACCGGTAGGCAAATGTGATTACCATCCCAAATCTTTCTATAGGGAGTATCCTTGTCATCTCTCGCCTTCCACTCTTGAGCAAGAGGAGTAGGAATGTCCATATTTAATGTCACGTACTCCTCAATAATATCAAGTTGGTGGCGAATGTACGGACTCACGGGGATCAGTATGTAGTCCCCATACTGATTGTGCATTATCTTGACATCCGTGGAAGGGAGCATTCCCGTTTGGAGTACTACGCTATGATCATCATAACGCAAGGCTTGTTTAAATTTACGCTGTAGCGGTGTAGGATTATGTACCTTGGATGTTTCTTCCACTGGCCTCAGTTGTAGATGATCTGACCGTAGCGAACCTTGTAACGTTTGACCGCCATTTTGTCCTACTAGTGCAGCAGATGGAGTAGATGCCTGAAAATGAAAAAAGATTGTATTAAGTTTACGTTCAAGGGAGGAGAGGGAGGGAAGTAGCGACTTACCATTTTAGTTGGATAATAGAACAGGGAACTAGAGAGAGAAAATGTGCGTCCGTCACTCGTGTGATTCAACGATGGAATGATTCTCACTGTGGAAGGCTCGCTATTTATAAAGAAATGCTTGATTCTCATTGGATGATGATCCTCATTGGACAATAACATCAAGTTGATTCCAAATCTGGCATCCGTTTACCAATCCGATAGTTCGTTTTGAAGCTACAGCCCAAAACGTCCCAAATTCTAACTCTGTCGTTTTTCACCAATGTCCCAAAATCTTAAATGGCGTCTCACATCTAAACGAAGACAGATAGGAACAAGCCGATTCTTTCACTGAATTTGTCTCACTCTTAGCTTTCAAACGAGCTATCGCACGACAAAATCCGTCCACTGGAAGCCAAAATCGAAGCAAGCTGTCCAGAGGGGGGGGGACGTCAGTGAAAATTTTTTCTCTCCGATTTCGCTGGAAACATCCTTCCTATCCCAAAATTTCACGTAGATTCCGAATCTGGCCTCCGTTTTCTCATCCGATGCTTCGTTTGGGCGCTACACACCAAAACGTCCCACATTCTATGTCAAAATTTTGAAGAAACAGTTTTTCTCGCCGATTGCCTTGAAACTCACCCTACCGATGCAGAATTTCACGCTGAATCCGAATCTGACCTCCGTTTTCTCATCCGACCACTCCTTCCACTCGAAACAACCCATTTTACAACCCAACATTCAGCAGATTGCACCAAAAACATCACACACTATAGCCTCAAGACTAATCCTGGCGGTCGCCCACGTCAACCTAGACGGTCGCCCACGTCCACCAGGCGGTCGGACCCACGCACCCGAGTCTCACACTCTGTTGTTGCAGAGGGGGGGGGGACGTCAGCGAACATGTTGTGAACGTGGACCCACCCGGCCGGCACACCACGACAGACCACAACCTCTGTCGTTCCAGAGGGGGGGGGGGACGTCAGCGACCTCTCGCGATGGCGGTGGCCGGCACATCACGACACTGTCGTTCCAGGGGGGGGGACGTCAGCGAACATGTTGTGAACGTGGACCCACCCGGCCGGCACACCACGACAGACCACAACCTCTGTCGTTCCAGAGGGGGGGGGGACTCAGACACGAAGCACCACGGCGGCCGACCACGACACTCTGCCGTGCCAGAGGGGGGGGGGACGCAGCCACGACGGCGGCCATCTTGCGCTATCCAGAAGTGGAGTTTTACTTACTACTAGCATTCCTCATCAAAATGTCGGCCGCATGTCTCTCAGATAATATTTTCTTTTAACTTATAACCAGGCTTTAGCAATCAATTTCTGAAACGCAATGAAAGAAACTTCTGTAATTAACAAATCATAGCAGTAGCTAATCAAAAACATCAGTTTTCTATTCCCGTACAGATTTCTGTCAATCCATGTTGATGTATCAAGTTGCAGACGCTCGGTTAATGTCCCCAACTGATGTTTATACATTTACACTACATTTCTTAATTAAGAATCCAAGACATTTTAAAGAAGTATAGAAGATGAACTATTTTACGTAAAAATGCATGCTGCATAAATGAATGCGCACAATTAGATTCATATACAGGCACAGGACGATAAACATATTTATTTCCTTAGTAATTCATCTATGACCCAGAAGTAGATATTGCAAAAATAACTATATTCTTTTTCTGAGACAGCGTGGGAGACCTGCTACCATTAATTGTTATTTAAAAAGATACGTAATAAGTTATGTATGATGCTAGTTAAATTTGCAATTAATGTATTCAATTGAAATTCAATCTAGCGACAGCAGTTGGATTGTCTTTATATTTTCCTCGGTTACTTCAAATTATTTGCAACAAGCTTAGATAAAGAGAATGCATTTTATATACCATGAACTTAGCTTGTTAAATAAGGTCTAAAGAGTGAACGCCATGGAAGCATTGTTGATGATCATTATGACTTTTTCATTGACTTCATTCTGAACATGCAATAACTTTCAAAAGAGCGAATGCGATGAAATCGGCGATTTATTCAAGTTTCAGCGGCATTTACCGCGAGCGGAGGTTTTGTCTCTTCGCTGGAGTAGCAACACTGCTATACTCTTTCCTTTCAGAAATTTCAACATGAACCTATGAAAAGCACAGCTTGTGATGCAATGTTAATCATGGAATTGTTAACCGCGAATTTTCTATATTGGTTGGTGCATACTGTGTTCTAAAATAGCAAATCTGCACGGCTTTGTTTAGGGAATGTTAAAAAATCAGAAAATGTTATAAATTGCTTTTTCGTAATTTGTTTTAGAAGCGAGGTTATGCTGTAACTTTATGCTGTATATGTCATCCTCTTGAAGCAAAGAATTAATGGCAGTATGTTTATTCTGTAATACTTTAATTAAGTAAATGTCATAAATCATAAATAGAGCACTATAGTGTATTCTGCACTAGCATTCCTTCAAAAAACTACTACGTCTAAGACATGTTAAAACTACTATTTCATGTAGCATCAGATGTCTCTGAGAATGATCTTAATTATTCAATTTCTTTTTTAATCCCGACCGCTTGGAAGCGGAAGCGCCTGAAAGTACCTAAGTGTAAGCTTGTTAGGTAAGTATTTAGGGCCTACTATTGGTAATTCATGTGGATAACGTAAGAAAACACTTAAATGCTTCAGTAGCAGAATCCAGATGTGTATGCAGGTAATAAGAATAGAAAGATAAATAGTGATAAAGAGATTGATAGATGAAAACAGTATTATGAAATTATAATGAATATCCTCCATTCGAGTATAAAAGGTTTAGATACAGGCAATTCACTTTGACATATGTTATGAAGTTGATTCAAAGATTGTCTTACAAGCTCACTTCTCTAAATGTCTAGTACCTATACGATTGCTGAGTGACAGTTCGCCTTGGTAAAGAATATGAAGATGTCTTCAGACTTGACCGATTTCAGCACTAAATTCTTTAGCAATGAGAGCACGGCTCGGAGTGTCTCAAACAAGCTTAAGACATCTATAATGGCTTCAACTTGAAGGACTGCATAACTGGCACTCTGCAGTATTTAATGATTGTTAGCCACACGGCAAAACAATCATCCAAGAACGCAGATCATCCTGTTGCAAATGCGTAATTGATTTCTTCTAAAAACTGCATTTCTTAATCGAGTAAATGCATGTTAAATATAGTGATTTTGAAACTCCAAAGTCTGAAAGCTTGTTTGAATGTTTATTGTGATAAGCATAGTAGGCCAATGTTTTTACATGTCACCAATATCATCAAATATCATGAGAGATAGAATTATTAAATGAGAGAAAGACGCAAAATCAAACATTCAACTAAAATCAGACAAATTCATTTCAATTTTTAATCTTTCTTTGAAAATGTAGAAAACCTACGTAATTAAATTGTCCGGAGAACGAACAAACATATGTCTTAATATATTGATTGATGAATATGTTTCTTTTAGTATGAAACAAGCTTATTTCCCTCAAATCTGAGGAAAATTGTTGTTTTTCAGCTGCTGTCAGGGACAGGTACTCTCCCACGCTCGAAGCAACCTCCTCCACCCCCTCTTCGTCGCGCATCATGTGGTCTCTCTTTGTCATCCTCAATTACCACTTCCTCTACATCGACGTCATCCAACTCCTCATCTTCCTCCGCATCTGCATCCACCGCAAAGAGCGTCTTAAGGCCATCTCAAGCACCCACCCTGCCTCCTTCATCCGACAATTTGACGACTGCCGTAGAAAATTATACGGACAAAAATGCAGAAATCTTCGGACATCGAACCAGCGTTACAGCTTTTAGTCTCAAGAGTGGAAGTCATGAGCGAATTGATGTGATAGATAGTCCTGTAGACAGTCCTCCTTCTCAAAGTAGCAGCAGTGATAGTCGAGGAAGCATGAAGGTTGACTCAGAAGGAAATACTCCGAGTGGAAGCTTACCTTCTTCTCCTCCACCTCCTCCCCCACCACCTCCCCTATCTCCTAATGAGGACCATGGTGAGTTGCTTGTGTGCAACAAATAACTGCTACGCAGTGGACCAATTTCTGTCGTCCGCTGTTGAACAAACAGAGTTATGGTGGCGTTTTGCGTGTATTTATTCTTTCCCAGATTATTGTGATAAAGTTACTACTTATAAATAATTGAGTAGCTGACTTGTCTTCAATTTTGAGATATAGTTTGAATTTCTGCACTATTTATTTATAGTGCTTTATAATTAACCTTTTTCGCTTCTCTGCACCCTCAATTGTGGTCTTGCATTCGGCGGCACCCAGGCAGTACAATACACTGAAAGTGATTTTCCTTATTCTCAAAAATTTTCATAATATGAAAATATTATGTCATGTTATACTTACACATTATGCGCCTCAAGTTTTAAAGTTAATTTCAATCTTTTCTAAATGAGGTTTCAAAGGTATAAAACTGTAGGGGTTATAGGGATGCGGAGTAACGATTGTGCGCCCACTTTCACGCATCTTGCATAATTCATCCTAAGAACATCATTTGCAAGCAAAATGTACTGGAATGTGGTGCTTGCATATTAAGGGGCTTTCACATGCATGCAAATTCGATTGCGAATCACGGGATTCACGGCCAATTTTGTCATCGCTTCTCACAAGAATTCGCATGAATTCGCAAAAGTTAGCACAATTATTCAAAGTTCGCCAACTGACGGAGAATATTTTGAAATTTCCAAAACCATTCGCATACCACGGCGATATGGCTACGAGCCGATTGCGAATTTTAATTCCGTGATTCGCAATCGAATTCTTATACGTGTGAAAGTTCCTTTATACTCTTATTTAGGCACCGTCATATCTCATTGATGCCCTCTTACTTCATAGGCACCGTGCTATTTCTTAGATGCCGTCATCAACCCGTTAGGCGCAGTGTTCAATTATTGGATGTCGTCCCAGTTATTCCGCTTTGTTGCCCTGTGCGAGGCTTCCTCAGACGCCCCATGACTTCAATTATGTCCATAAAATGGTTGGGTTATCAGGTGTGCTTGCTGTAACGGTATAGTCTGTATTTGAGAAATTGACCCTATGCGTTTGGTGTTCTTTAGGGTGCAGTAATAGCAATACATGCAATAGTTAAAACATGGAGTGAAAGATCACTTCACCTACTATTTCAACTGCAGTAACGATAAATATGTAGATGAAGGAAACTGCGTTTCACAGCATTATCCTTTCTATGAGTCATTTTTGAAATCATAAACACAGGTATACATTGACCGAAATATTGACAAAATATTCACTGTGATCATTTCTTCAAATTATTTCTTTTTTGTAAGTGGATATTTAAAGACTTTTCAATCAAATTATGCAAACTTTTCATACCACTGAATGCTTCTATAGCAATCTATAGCATCTATGCGTGACCCCATAGTCTTTCATGATACTCCGAAGTTGATTAGATAGCAACTGGACCATTGCTGTGTTTTTATGTTCATTTGCTAATAAGATATTGAAAACTCCAATGAATAAAAAACTGATCCCTTATTTCAAGGTTGCTGCTTGGGTTTTAGACCCAATGCTTGGGTTTCAAACCCAAACACAAACCTAAAAGACAAACTGAAACTTCTGCTGTAAGTCTATGTGTATAGTAAATCTAACATTTTCTCTCTCGGTCTCGTGCTATTTTTTTGACACTATTTCACATTTGTTGACGCAGTTGATGAATAGAGATACACAGCAGATGGTATTTTCTGGATTGCAGATGGTATTATTCTACATCAGGCATTGCGTAGCGTCGCCGTTTGGGGCTCCTTGATTACATCCTACCAGTAGCCATAGAAATTGTTGTGACTAGAATTATGATTATAGAATATAAAATGTAAATCTGTACATACATTGGTCAAAGTAATCAAGAAAACAGTGTGCATATGGATGTAAATAGGGAGATAATTTTAGAAAAATGACTTAGGGCGAAATACATAGTGATGATTGGATCGCTAAATGAAGGGGTAATCTTCGTGTCATTCTAATTCTTTTTATTTTTTTATTGGTCATTATTTTCACTTTCTGAATTAGCATTGACTCTCGTAGACTTAAAGTGGCTTCATCTCGATCATGAGCAAGAATGACAAAAGCTGTTAGTTTGCATAGTCAAAAGTACATGTACTAGTTAATATACATTAATGAACATCGATTAATAAACATCCACAATCAATTTTTATAAAATGTGTGACTTTCCAAGGCAGATTCAGTCGAATTCTATTTAACCACATCATTAACCTTCGTCCAGCATATGGTGAGAGATATCGTACCTTAGAATACAGATATTTCAAACTTTAACAATTATCATGTATCTATGCATGCTCTTATGCTGCTAGTGATGAATCTACGTTAAAAACTTCTGTTGGTATCATTGTCAGTCTGAAAATGCAACCTCTTTGCTCCTTAACTACTTATTGATCCGTTTCATTCTCTTCATTCAAAATAAATTTTAATCTCATCTTTCTCTTTTTTATAATTACAGTGAAGCGGAATCGATCAGTCGGTTCCTCGCCTGCTAGAGAATTCTCGAGGATGCCCCTGTCATCAAGATTCAGTGATTACAGGCGCTACTCGAGATGCAGATCTTTGGTTTATTCAAGTCAGTAGACGTGCACTCTATTATCATTGCTGTTTTTGCTTTTATTACAAATCGTTGGTTCTGGAATGTCAAAAAGTTAACGTTTGTCTGATAGTTATGGGCATGCTAACACCGAATTTACGATTTACGAATAACTGCTTTCATGAACAGCTTATTTTCTAGTAAATTCTGTAGAAAATGGTCAAATTCCATAGTGCACGAATTTTCATTGTCGATGTATCATGGACAGAGTTGCTTTTGATTGACGGCTATTTGAAGATCGATGCATTATTTTGGAACTGTTTCCAAAAAATATTATATATAAAAAATATTTTATAGACATTCCTGAGTAGAAGCTGTCTCTGACATCCAATCAATTACAAAATTGTTGTTGCGTAGCAGTCTATAATCGGCTAACAGCAATTTCAAGTTTAGAAAATATTCGACATCCACCGAGATCATAGCCGCTTTTATATCAAAAGTAGTTTACGGCTGCCAAGCTCGCACAATAACGAACTGTAATTTTTTTACGCATCAGTCATTCATCGAATCATCGAGCTCAAAGAAATCTACACTATCTTGTTATTGCGCGTCGCAGTCAACATCCCAGAATGTTTTCTTATCGAATTGTTTCCATAGACTAGAGACAGGTCTATTTAACATTTTGCTGATCTATCAGTAGTTTTGGAGGATGGGATCCGAAAAATGAAGATAACGAGCCTTATAATAAATTATCACATTATGGTCTTGTGTTTTATTGACTTAGTACATCTAAAGGAAATGACAACTATTAAGTCAATGTAAGACACCAACATCCTTTATTGCCCGACCGCACTCACCTGACCCAGGAATCGACCCAAAGTCCGCGCTGAGGACAACCTAGTACCTTTTTCACTAGGCCACGCCGATGGTACTGCGCTCTCTGGCTCAGTTCCTGGGTCAGGCGAGTGCGATTGGGCGACCAAAGGTGTTTGTTGTCTTATACTGATTTAGTGGTTCTCTTTTGAAATTCAATTTACTACGGCAGACCTTTTTTGTCAATTGACTTATTATATACTTAATGTAATCACAAAAAGCAATCCCATTCGAACGGCAACTCCGATTATGGGTCGACGATGGAAATTTGATGCTTTACATGGAGGTAGTTAAGAGAACATGACACCAAATTATTTGTCTAATGTAATTTCTGTGTTTTGAATTATTTGCATTTCCATATTATTTCATAAAGTAAGACTTTCACTATGTTGTTAACACAATTTTCTCACATTTTTGTTGATGGTTTTCATTGCAATTATTATAATTACTCGAAGAATTTTGCAAGCATTGCAGAGATGGAAACGGGCGAGATTTTTGGTACGGGCCGGTCCGGCGGCCGGTTTCAAGCTGGCATAGGTCCAACTTCATGTTGATTTACTGCAAGATTCAGACCAGTTTTAACCTGGCTTCAGGCCAGCTTAATGCAGTATTTTTAGGCCGACTTAATGTCAAGTTGTGGTTGCTCTAGTTCTAGGTTCCCAGCCGATGTCAAGGCAGTCATGATGTGAAAGTTGTGAATATCATAAAATACATAATGACAGATGTCTATCAGTCACATTTAGTTATCCTATTGGGCAAGGGCCTACATAAATAGCTCACATCATTTGAAAGGGGATGAGAGAAGTCTTTAGTATTGTTAAAATCCTTTTTTTTATTAGGCCGAGACCTTTCGGATGGAAACTGACATGAAACTCAACAATTTGACTGAAGATAGTGCGAAACATTTGGAAACTAAATAGAGCCTACCATAGAGCGCTGCTCTAGCGATTAAACTTCAAATACTTTACAGAGATTTTTCGAGAAGGTATAGATATAGCTTCATATAGCAGATAGGACTCATCAGAGCAAGTCGTCTAGCAGATAATCCAGAGTGAATAAACGCACCACTTCTAAGCAAATGGCTGAAGTTTGTTGATAACTAGTCTCTAGTACTGCTGAGTGGGAAAATTGCTAAAAACTGAAGAATTTCAAACGTATGTAGGAGTATTTGAGAGGCATAGCTCACCGATCTCTACAGACTACAAAGCTGCATGTAGGTAAATGAAATAATTTCATGTCATTTGTGTGCTTGCTTAGAAGCATACTAATGTAATGTAAGAGCAACTGCTGAGTTCATGCGGCTTAGAAGCTGGGCAAATGAGTTGACTTAGAGTTTCTGAGAATTTTCAAAAGATCACCATTGACTCTTTATTTTTCTAGAATATTGGGAAATTCAAATATTTCTCATGCTACTGAAATTAACCCATATTTATGGAAATTTAGCATGCAACTGCAAAATATTGTATGTGGCATGTCAAACATTGTTCTATAATATGTAGATTCAGGTTCTTGAATTTGTAATATTAGCCTGATGTGCTGATGCAGAAACGTGCTTCCTCGATGTGAGTGATTCATGAAATCTTGACACATTAATGTTTCATAAATTCCATCACATTAAGCATCAATCATCTAGTTGACATGAAGAGTAAATGATACAATTCAATCATTTTGACGATATATTAGCATTTTCATATTTCTATGCATACTTCTAATCAAACTATAGTTGCCATTCGTCATCAATGGGTTGACTTTAATGATGAGTGATTTGCTCTGACGACTTAAACTTTTTTTTCAATGGGTTGAGCGAATAAGATAAAACTTGCCTCCAATAATTTAATTTTATACTGTCAAATTCAGGAAAGTTTTTATTCTTATTAGTCTTCGGTCTTACTCGAATCAAGAGACGTGAACCAACTCAATTCAATTTGCTATGATCGCAAAAACTACAATTATGTTTACGGAGAGTTATTGTTGCCGTGTTTCGGTGTGATCAGATAATACTTTCCTTTCTCTGCGAATAGGATTCTTGTTGATGTCATATGCATAACTCCAAAATGTGTTCCACTGATTGCATGCATCGATCCATGTACGAATATATGCTTACATCCGCATTTACAGGTACCAACTGCATATGTAATGTCTATGTCTAATTGCTTGAAGTTGTCCACACTTAACATTCAGAATGTCTCAATTGCCCTTTTTGATGCCTGTTAGATTGCCTGCGCATTTTTTGTTGATTTAAGAAAGTTATCAGACAATCTCGTGTCTTCGAATAAAAGTGGAGTAAGCGCGGAACAAATTCTGATGCAATGCTTATTTCTGCATTCAACCAGCCGCACATCTTTTGCGCGGCAACTAATCGATCGTATTTTTCATTTCATGCTCATTGTTAACTATGAGCATGTATAGCACATGTATTTTGGATCTTGCTCAAACACACTTGAAATCACAAAAGAAATGTGCTAATAGAGCCTCAGACATGAATGAATGCACCGTAGTCAGTATTCTCGATTTATTTCATTTAGCATGAGAAGTTCCCAATCAATCAGAATGCGGAATTCTGACATCTCAGTTTACCAGAAGTTATTGGGAACTTTGTATTACCACAATTTTGATGATGACAATCTTGTGACATCAATGCTTGGTTAATAATAGGCTAATTTCTAAGCTAACTGTGATGCACCACAGCTAAATTGTTATATCTGTAGGATTTATGCAAAATCATGCATGCTGACTGACTGTTTCTTTACTGAAATTTTATTTTTTTGTGAAACTGTAGGTTCATGCTTCTCAACATAGCATTGAATTTGGTAAAACTAAATGGATACTAAGTTAGGGACCATAGAATTCATGAAGCGCGTCTATTCACTGGAAGTGTAATCAAATGCAAAATGGCGACGCATCCAAGAACTTAGTCGGTGGAAAAGGGGGATTTGAGTACATTAAAAGCTGAATAAGCTGAACAGTCTGTGATCGCTTCCGGATTGCTGCTGGATACAATCTTTCTCATAATCAAAAAGAGGCATATGAAAAAGTTCACAAACTTCTCTGCTGAAATTAACTAAAGCTTTGCATTTCGCTGTGTGAATATAATGCTAATTGGAGGAAGAACGTCGTATGAATAAAGTTGGATGCATACTATTCGATAGCTATGGTACATATCATTGACGTCAGCAAAGTTTGCCATTTCATCAGTATTCAAGTGTCTCATCGAAAACAGAACGAGTTAGCGATTGTCTAATTCTGCAATGTGAACAAATATTTATTTGATTAGAGTTTAAATACTTTTGAAGCATTTGCACAAAAGTATGCATAATTGCATACACGTGTATTTTGTATACTACTTGTATCAGTAGGCCTACATAGATTTTTATGCCATTTTGTTTGCCACGAAAAAGCATTTTTATTTATATTTGACCTGCAAAAATGTTTTTGTTTCATGGTAGGTAATTAAGATTTTCTTAAGGCTGCTCAGGATTTTAACAAGGTCTACGTATTGTCACCTATTTATCTTCTGTTTTCCCAATGACTGGAAATTGCATCTTAAGTCATTGGTGATTGTGTTAGGTGTCAGAGTTCCATGTTTTGTGGACAGTATTTACATAGTGCCATAATTTGTAAGCACTCCATTCCTACATTCCGAAACGAAGATTTCTGAAAATGATCTAAAGCAATATCTAAACTTTTGAAGCAACATGCCTTTAATTCAGGATCAGACATGTTTATTCTACATTTGAAGAAGGCATGTGTTAAACAGGTTTCACAAGCAGAGATGAAACTGAAAACTTGATTTCTTTGTGTGGTTTGCAACTTGCAAAATTATCTTTTCATTTCAGGTAACGACGAGGACATTCCTTTGCCCCCTCCACCACCTCCTCTGCAGTCCAGCCTCCCCAATGTCCCTCCGAGTCGACGAATACTGCCCGACTCTCCAACTGAAGCATCTTCCCGGCGTCCACTTATTGATATGCACGAAGCGAAGCTTCGAGCTGCCATCGCCCAACGACGCTCGAAACTTGATTTGCCCAGCCCATCATCCCAGCACCAACGCACGACCTCAAACATCATCCCTGGTGTGCCATCTTCAGGATCCCGCGCACGACGCAGCAGTCTCTCAGACAAGCCACCCCTACCTCCTCCACCAGCGGGAAAAGCAGCTGCTAAGGCTGCGGCAGCGGCAGCCGGTATGAAAGGCGGTCGTCAAACACAGAGTGAAAATACTTCTCCGAGTACCCTAAGCCCAGAGACGCAGCTTAGTCCTGTTGCCTCAAAGACATCCGCCACGCCCACTCGTTCATCCTCTTCATCTTCCTCTGTAGTAACCCCCAATGACGATCTCCTCGATTCCATTTGTCTACCCCCACCGGCTGACTTTGCAGACTCACCGCCTAAAGAGGAACCCTCGTCAAGTCCACCTAAAGATCAGAAGAAGGTATTCATGGTATGAGAGATGATGAAGTTACTCAAATAATACACTTCATTATCCACCTTCCTCAATACCGCGCTCACATGATTATTCCACACATTATATTGTATTACTGCTTTCATTATAAATACAGTAGTTTGGTAGTAAGGCTAATTTTCTTACCAGAGTAGATAAAGAATAGAACAAATATTCTTTTATGAAAGACTTCACTTCACATATTTCGTCATTTTCAACATTGTTCTCATTTCGGACCAAAGTCACACGAATGTGTCTCTTCCATATCATGAGTTTCATCGCGCCTTCTATGCTCATTATCGAAACCAATCAAGCTCTTATCAAAAAGCCAACATTGTGTAAATATCAAACCGAGAGGAATCATGGATGCAATTTCTATTTTGTCTTCGCAGTCTTTCAGAAATTTTATCCAGGAACGTTGCTATCTCTGTTGTTCTATCGTGAAAGTTTGAAATTATGAGTATCTAAGCGAGATTTGTTTTTTTCTTTTCCGATCGCAGTGTTCAGTTCATGAAAACTCATCTGTGCTGAAATTCTGAACCTGATCTCTTCTACATCGCCATTATGCACTTGGCATTTAAGTGTTCAGATGTTTGACTCAAAAACAAATTGTGAAGGCATTTAAATGTATGGTTGAGTTTAGAGTATTCACGAAGCTCGTTAAACAAAATAAAAGTACCTAAATAAGCAATTTCATCTTCAAAGTGTCTTTGAGCATTTGATCAAAGTGTATCATTCATGGATAGCAAGTAGAGATCAAAATAACTAAAATATTCAACTAATGCCACCAACTCTGAAGTAATGACAAATATCAAAATATCCAGGAAGTTTTGCAGGACTTTGGTGTTTACTAGTGTCCAATATTTCGCCTTCTTTAAACGGTACAAAATTTTTATGACATAGGAGTGCTCATGAGCCCTACCTACATAGAAGGAACTAACTCCGTGAAAGGCAACAATATCTTAATTAGAATTGATTCACTGTTATTTTGTTAAATTCACGTACCCAGCCCAGCTCCCGTAAACGTGGAAGACTATGTTGAATGTTGACGAATGGCAAGTTCTCTCCGTCTGAATTTCATCCTCCCTATCCGATAGCCGATAGTCTCACCTGAATGAGACTTCGCTTCATGGGTAAAGGCAGTTGGAGACAAGATATGAATTTGGACAGAATGTGTGAGTTTAGACTCGAAATTAGATCTACATTAAGTATTTTTTAAACAAGTAGACTATAGAGGAAGCGGAAGACAAGCAAGTGCGAGTCTAACTGTTGAACTTATGGTTGTAGCATCAATATATGCACCAATAAGCTTGATATTTATTGTAAACCTGCAGTGAATGTTATTCTACAATTACAGTGAAAATAGTACGATGTATTAAATATCAAATGTGTATAAATCTAATCACTACACTTTTAGATTGTGAAGATGGTCGACACTGAAAATTCAGAGTGAGAGAATTTTTTCTCATACGTGATCCGAATGACCGATTATCTCTTTAAACTCTTTTTATTTCAAAGTTCAACAGCATGCTTCTAATTATTTGTGCTGATCAATTCTCACTTATATCATCTAAATATGTGGCACTTTCGTGTATTATTTGATGGCATTAACTCATTACATCATAAACCTGTCTGCATACTTTGTCTCGATTCTAGAAGGCGAAACATTTTTTAAAAGTTGAATTGAAGCTAAATACTGGCATGTATACCAGAGGCATATAAAATTCAAGATTTTGTTACACAAGTATATACAGTCAATAGTTATTATTGTCATCTTGTCGACTATTGAAACAAATAAAGATTCCAATTACAGCTTCATGCTTACGGTTACCTAACAACACATTTTTGAATAATATTGCTATCATGGAATTGCATGTAGCTCTTGATCTGTAAACACTCCAACAAGGAAGGCTTGCCAGTAATCACGTTTCTAAAATATTCCTCATTTAAAAGAGCAGTCATTCAAAAGCGAGCTGAAGTGTACAAATGTTAAGGTTCAAGTTAGAGAGTCTGGATTTCGTTAAATAATTGATGATGCTTTTGTTCGAACTGACAGACTCCTTTGGTGAACAAATGTTGTTCGTCCTATTTATTACATGTGAATTTTGTGTGCAGAACTCGTTGCACATCTTACGGTACTTCAGCAATGTTGCTGACATTCCTTTTCTATTAGTAGATTTATAGAGAGTTCAGGCAGTGAACTAGTGTCCCTGAATGTATACCCAAGTTTGTACCTGTGATATCATCGTGACGAAAATAAAAGTTTAATTTGGATAAATATAAATTGATTGTTTTGATTTCTATCTATAAATTTGAGGTGGTTCCCAAATGATGCTTTGATGGCTATATTGACAGTCAACCAGATTCACATGGCAAAGAATTTGTTGAGCTGGAAGCGTATTTCTAAGTTACTAACAATCATTTCTTGTTGAGAAGTACAAAATTTTTCGATTGCCATCCAGCGATCATCTTCAGGCACAATAAAACGCGCTTTTCAACGGCACAAACTTTATGTTCGACTAACAAAAGACACAATAAGACACTTCGTCAACAACTAAGACGAAATGAAACAATTGTAACACAATCATGTTCTATGGCTAATTGGAAAATAAAAAACAAAAACCGAAGAAACATTATCTACAAATGAATGGTAATCGAAAAATTTTGTACTTAACAAGAAAAAATAATATCTTAGAAAACACTGATTCTTTCCAACTCAACAATTATTTTACCATGAGACTCACATGACTGAATCCGTTTCCTTCGAATAATCATGCAACTTTTGTTCTAAATAATCAAATGTCGTGTTTTGAAACTAAAGTATTGCAGCGCACAGCTGATTGATTAATCGATGAAGTTTTCTAAGCGACTTATGATCCTCAAATGGTCAATAGTTGAACTCCCTAAAAGAGTAGTGTTGAATTTCTGACAATTGATTCATGCATATATGAGGTGCCCACATTTTTCTCGAACGCAACTCACATCGGGATTTGAACATAAACAAGTCAACAATTAGCGAATCTGTATGCACATAGAAGACATAATTCCTCTTAAGTTATGTCACTACATTAGAGTGCACCTTTGCATCTATATATGAGCTTATACGAGGCTACACATGTACATCCAATCGCTGCGACACTTTGATATATGAGCTGCAAAGCACAAAAAGATAATTGCGTCATGCAAGTTGCCGAGTATTAATTTATGAGTTCTATGCAGATCGAGTTCTGAGACGGGTCGAGATGAATTGTCCCACTGGTGAATTCCACTATGAATTTCTCAGAATTATGCATAAATCAATGCAAATCATATTTAGTGACGCAGACTGCAATGGGTATAAATCCATTTGCTCGTGCGCTCTTGCGCTAGAAATTGCAATTCGTTTAATAGCTATTAACGGTTTGAAAGAATTGTTGATGGAAGCTGAAGGTCCCTCAGGTCCCCTAAACATTCGTGGATATGTATGATATTGCTGCAACATCTGTTGGCAGTCCTGTTATATAGACTTTGCGTCTCATGTGTCTGCATGTATCAGAGGCTAAACAATGTGAAAGGGCCTCAATTTCATGCTCAGGGATGACAGAACATGCTTAGCGGTTCATCCGTGGTTCAAGCGGCAGCGCAGACAACCGTAGACGACACGCAAACTATAAACGCTCGCCCGCGCGTATTCATAAACATTCGGCGTGTTTTAACAGCATCAGATCAAGTGATTTCTGACTCTTAGTGGAGCGCGTATGTAAGCGGGTAGAAGAATAGAATGTCCTTAACAACGGATGTTTGGGGTGTTCTGTAATTACGCGTGAATCACGCGTGGCATGTCACCTGATAGTGAATCCACAGCGAATTCCCTGTACACTTCAACCCTTTACAAATTGTAAAAGCTTCTAGAGTGGTAGAAATAGATAGACTCTTACAAATCAAAAAGCTAATTTGTGGAATTTTCCAGACTAAGCCGAGTCTTTTCGAAATATATCGACCCCATGATTTACTCCAATAAAATTTCAGATTCGAATCATGATAACCAATCGGATTAAGCATGTTAATTACAATTACAACTTTCGCAAGACTATCTATGACAAGACTTCCATCAGTACCATAAGCGATGCATTCTAAAATATTTCCCATTTAAAACTGTTAGATTTCCCATTCATTAGTTCAAAAGACACTTGAAAATATCTGCAGATACAAACTGGGTGTAGATTTGCACAAGTTAATTTTCTACAGGCCTGTGAGTTCTATCATCAAAACGAGTTTTAGACCAATGCAGTAGTGTCGTACAGGGTTATCAAAATCGGCAACCAGTCAATAATTATCGGTAAATTTACACACATACTTGAGATGTAAATAGTGGTGGTTATTAACTGAAAATACCTGTAGGCCTATTAGTAGAAATGATAGCAATGATTATATCGGTAATATGATTAATTGTCGGCAATTTTACGTCACTACGATTTAATAGTGAGCACAGTCGTGGTGGGTATTCGGCGAAAGGTATAAAGGAAAAATTATGGCTTTCCCAAAATACGTGCGCATCTTTTCCATCTTTAACAGAAAAGCTGTATTTAATAAAAGCGTCTTAATGCTACTTTATTGTTTGCAATTCATTGATAACTATAATTTTTGCTACATGTCTACATCTGTCATATAGGCAGCCTACAATGGCAGTAATTGATGAGCTTTTGTGAGATTGACTTTTGCAAAACTATAGACGTATACATCATACATCATGTACATGTACAAATTATGCTTAATTGCCCTCGGGGTGAACGCATTCGTAGTCGAGGTGACTAATCTCTCGCTTTTGGGTTTTCCTCAAGTTGGATGACAAATGTCTGACCCTAATTTTCATCAAAATCTAAGATTCATAAAAAAATGTAGGGGCCTCGAGCCGTATCAGTTTGTAGCCGACCATTTTGCAGGATGCCTTTGCCATCCAAAAGTTTGAAAAGTCGCGAAATTAATTAAAGTGTATTAGCAGTTTTGCAAGGTGCACAACCAAATGCAATGAGGCACTGATTGCCCCGCGGCATGAATAGGAATGAAGTCAACTAGGCCTAAGATATCTGATTTTTCACTGCATTAGGGCAATCCTTAATTCTTACGTGAATCACATTCGCTCTCGAATTTCATGCCATAGACAGTGGATTTGCTTGAGACTAATGAGGCGGCTTTTCCAACAGTCGCCTTCAACCTACCGAAACCCAACTAACGCCTCCGAGGCAAAGTCCGCTTACGCAGTTCTGAGCTCCGCAATAGTTTCATAGACTGGGGAAGTTGGAGCTCCATGATCATCATCAATACTCAGCAATGACGCACTTATGCACTTTAAATCCGGAAATATTTTCATTATCTAACTTGCATGTAGGCCGGCTGTGTAACTTCAGGGTAGGCTACAATAGGCCTACAAACCTAGTTTTTGGTGTGAAACTCATTGGTAGAAATCGATTCGTCCATACTGCAATGAGCGTCGGCCTACTTCGCATACTTCTCGCAACTGTGTTTATTGTGGTGTGAACGCATGCAATCGAATGCTCGAGAATTTTAGGGGATTGTTATGTGGTTGCCGAATCGGGATCACAAAACTTAATGCATCGGATTCGAATCACACCCCTGATCCAGCGAATATTTCCGGATTATAGAATTACGTATTTATCATTTCTAATAGATCAAATCATTCACTTGTAGACAGTTTTGAATCACAATCGCTTTCGTTTGGCTATTCTGGTAATCGTTACGTGAATGCCTGCATATACTTTCCTTTGGTAGACAGGGGTGGGTGGTATACTCATCTCCCCCTTATTCAAACTTGGTCCACTTATCATGCTATCCAACGGACAATTGACAGCGCAGAAGCGACACAATCGTTGTTCTTTTGACCTTGATCTTCCGCTGGAGAGAATCGCATAATGCATATTTGCTAGCATTCTACCACGGTCACCGTCTGCTGGTTTCCCGTCAGGATCATAGAATCAAAATACGTTTAAAATCGGACTCGTTTCAAAATTTTGATTAATGACCGTGAACTTAGACCCGGCTTTATAAAAGTTTCCGTATAATTGTGACCCGGTTCCGGGACACAGACTTCCGAATATGATTGAAGTTGCTTAGTTCCGCTCTCATTTTTTCCATTGCAGATGACGAGGCTTTCGGATAGACGAGGTTTTTCTGTAATACAACATCTAGATGCACGTAGATATTCACGCATGCTTACCACTGTGGAACAATTCATCAATGAACATCTGTATTTTTGTCATTAAGCAGCAATTAACTGAGACAGCTAGAAATCATTATTGATGTACAGTGCGCGACAGCAAGCTTTAAACTTGGCATGAATCTACGGACACGTACATTTTTCAACACCTTCTAAATTTTTTTGCTATTAGGAAATATCGACAAATTTATAATCATCTGAAAGAGAATTTTCGGATCTATCATTTGAATGTTGTTGAATTAATTGTTTTTGAAATTGGTGGTTCCTAGAGGCCCATAAACCCGAAAGCCCCAAATTTTCTTTGACTTGTTTTGACAAGCACATAAATCAATTTGAAACATTCTCCTTGTGATATTCAAAACCGTCACAAAATAGGCTTTCAGAAAATATATAGTTTGAAAGTGTTTTCTCGAAGTTTATAGGCAATATTTTGAAAGTAGTATAGATAGATAATGTGGCGATTTTTTCATTTTCAGAATATTTCTTCGAAGGGCCTTAAATTTACCCAACAAAAGCAGAAAACACTAGTTTTGAGGTAAATAAATGTCACCAGTTAGTTAACAGCGTTAGTTCTGTCAATATCGCAACACATTCTGAAAATGAAAAAATCGCCACATTATCTATCTATACTACTTTCAAAATATTGCCTATAAACTTCGAGAAAACACTTTCAAACTATATATTTTCTGAAAGCCTATTTTGTGACGGTTTTGAATATCACAAGGAGAATGTTTCAAATTGATTTATGTGCTTGTCAAAACAAGTCAAAGAAAATTTGGGGCTTTCGGGTTTATGGGCCTCTAGGAACCACCAATTTCAAAAACAATTAATTCAACAACATTCAAATGATAGATCCGAAAATTCTCTTTCAGATGATTATAAATTTGTCGATATTTCCTAATAGCAAAAAAATTTAGAAGGTGTTGAAAAATGTACGTGTCCGTAGATTCATGCCAAGTTTAAAACTTGCTGTCGCGCACTGTAGGCTATTCAAAGCACAAAACTATAGGATACTGATATTTCGCAATAATTTATGATTCTGTTCATTTTGTTTCATTCTATCATAGTTGGCATTTAATACCGGTATATTTCATTCAGTTATGAACATTGAATTGCAGTAATCTTATTTCCCGATGACTTCAACAGGAGAGAAAAAAAACGGCCTTTGATGTGAAATCTGTCGTTTCATGAAATACATGTATTTCACAATCAAAAACACGGGATTCAAGCACATCATCACCGTTGGTTACAAACGCGCTCAGGACATTTACGAAGCGCTAACAGACAGACAAACGGGCGACAAACATGATGGAGTCACACTTGGGATTTGAATGATGATAAATATATATGATCATAATGCTGGATGTGAGTCATCCAATTTATCTACATGATGAAAATAACTACATGAAGTAGTGTAGTTCTGAGGGAAGTTGACAACGCGTAAATCGCGAAGACAATCACTATTATACACACGGAGATCAATAGGTTTATCCAGAAACCGATCAGAAGACTGCCAATGCGTAATGACATCAACAGTTTTATAATCCACAGTTGTCAAAACCATATTCCGTTATTGACTTTATCACACAGTTCTACGACAAAAAATGAGGAACAAATATCACGATTCTATGTTCAGACTCTCGGAGGGTTAATCAACTCTCTCATCTAATGATAGAGGAAAGCAAATATTAAGTATTTCCGCACGAGGTACGGACTTCTGTAAGAATTATCCTAAAGTTTGTCATCTAAAAGGATACTTGCTCATTCCCACACCGAGAAGAGAAAAGCAGAAGAGTTGTAAGGTTTGAAAATGTAAAGCATTAACTATTAGATTAGCTTTTAAAAATATCAGGGTCATGAAAAGTGCCGGGAATGGAAGAGGACTTCAAATGGCAGCTTCAAAATCTGTTTTGTAAATATCGACCTTTAAAAGTTAAAACATTATGCATTATACAAGTTGAAACTTGTAGGTGATCAGTCTCGAAAACGAGATAGGATTTCTGTGGGAATTCATTCAGGAATGAGAGTTAAATATTCCATGATCACAATAGAACACAATCGAGGATCTGACAGGAAACACGTTTATCATCATGGAGACCGACTGAGGAAGAAGGAGATGAAGAAGAATTGCTAATCTGTTGATGGTATGCACTGACGACTTCAATTTGTGTCTTCAATAAAAATTTCTTTTTGATTTGAAAGACGAATATTGAATGTGTAATCGGAAAGATGGAAGATACGGAAGAAAAGAGCACGATTGATGTGACAGCGCAGATGGTAGAGAACACAAGGACTGGGATGTGGGAAGAGGATTTCGCCTCAGAATAGCCGCAATTAGCCTTTCTCTGGTGGCTCCTGGAGGGTATGCCACTGGGCAATAGGTCGTCGTGGATTGGCCAACATGTCTGACCAATGACGAAGCTCGGCCCCAGTGCCGTTGCAGCCAAGGGTGACACGTCCAATCTCCTCTGACGTTCCGATACGATCGTAATCGACAACGATTACATGCATCATCACTTTCTAAAAGAGAAAACAGAAACGCCTTTCGCTTATATTTGCCATGAAAGTTTGAATCTTATGATCCAATTTTACGAAAGAAGCATAGTAGGCCTATGAATACAAAGCACACACGGCAGAATACATAAGTGATGGCAATATAGAAACCTCAAAGCAAGTGGTGCTAAAATTCATTCAATAGCGATATTAAATCTGATATCATGAGGTGTGAACAAATCCACTGAATAGTCTGCCCCAAGTCTTTTCAGAACGTCATGGAAGTTCCGTTGATTAGGGACACAACTTCGAGATCATGAAAAATGCTTTATATATCCCAGTGGCTAGTCTACTGCATATTTTCGAAACATTCATGATGTAGTGACATATGATATGTGTACGAACTGATTAGATTTAGTGATATGAATACTTACACAAAAATAGAAAAATCTCGTAGATATTGAATGGAAAATCAATTGAGTAGTTTTGACTCTTAAATCACTTGTAACAACACATAACACTTGTAATAACACATGTAAGCAAAGATGACATACGCAAAGATGAGCTACTATATATTTTGAATAGATCCTTAAAGAAGTTCCGCGTTACCTACGGCAGACTATATTTTGATCACAAAGCAGTGAAATTTGCCAAAATTCTAGATGTTATGAAAATTTATGATTCTTTTGGCTTGTAGCCGCTCGTGATTTCGGCAACAGGTGTTATAGACTAGCACCCGACCTATCGGCCGCCGACTTTGGAATTTTGTTGTTGTTGGTTAATTTGAGTAGAAGCAACATGTCTAACCGGATTAATTGAACTTCTTCATGCAAAAAAGAACAGTGAACATTCAATACTTTTAGTTGTTGTGCTATCAGAGAAATATATAATTGTCTCTGATAGTAATTGCTCTGTCTGTCTTATTTTGATAATACAATGAGCAAATATCGATAAGCGTTAATTAACGATTAATGACAGTTCGGGCATGTTCTCCGGAAGCCAGAGGACAACTTTGTCAAGAAGGCGCATAGCATTAACCTACCGCGGCCAACACCGAGAGGCCGCCTTAAGAAGACCTGGCGCGAAACGGTGCTTGCTGATTGCAAGGAGTTGGCCTGAAGGAGAGTGATGCTGAATGGAAAACGAACGTAAAACGAAAAAGAAAAAGAAGATGTTCAGCAATTGGAATAAATCATACCCCACAGCAATCATTTCGCTCAATATTTTCTTCTCCATCCTTGACTTTCTAATTGCACAATTTTTCAAAGTTTGATTTCCATCAAATCGCATAATGCAGATGTGAAATATCACATAAAATGTGAATTCGCTTCATGTGGAAGGACTTCGACAACATAAAATTCATTCAGCTCATTTTGACATTCATCATTTTTTCATCATTTTTCAGCTCATCATGCCGTTGATCGATCATCCAGTGACTCTAAACTTCATACCTTCTCAACGAGAAACCTATACTGCTGAATAGATATTTCTATTTATCAATGGAAATTGTAGAACGATCATCCAGTGCCTGAATTTTAGTGAATGGAAATTGAAGAAACCGGCATCATTTGAGTATTCGAAATTTAATTAATTTCATATGCATTGAGAATGCATTGCGTGAGTTAAGATCAATTTCGCAATGAAGATTAAATGGAAGAAACTTTGTTTCGTTGAATATACAATGCGCAATGAAAAGTATTAAAGCATTTGTATGATTTGACATCATGCGAAATGATGCGACGCCAGCTTAAGTACGCCATATAGCTGATCGCATGTCGAATCAAATCCTACATAAGTTCTTTGAGTAGTCTTATTTTCGCATACCGTAACATCGCCATATAAATCTCATATCAATAGACATTCACACATCATGTATTTTTCGATGGTTACATTGGATTTTTGATTTAAGTTACACTTATTTCTAAACCTTAGTTTCCATGCACTTTGCTATTGCTCAAAAAGTCGTTGAGTATTCCAACATTTTTAATTATTGCACAATCTCAGAAAACCAGTTCGAAATTTTTAAACTTTTTCTGCGGACTATTCTGTGTTTATAAGCTACTCATAAATATGCTGTATACAAGAAATTATCATTGGTCATTGTTTGTATAGAACAGCAAGCGTGAAACTTCATTATTCAGGAATGAACGCACAAAGGGTAACGGGCCCCTAAGTCATTAGCAAACAACCTTTGCCATTGCAAAGATAAAGATGTAAGGCTGATTCCTAAAACGCTCAATTCCCTTCCCTATCAATAATTCCATGAAGTAAGCCTTTGAAATGATTACCTGAATCTGCTCGAACGGAATTTCGAAGCTAAATGATTCGTTGTAGTAAGGATTCAAAGTACATTTCTTAATTGTTGTTTTCTTCTTTTTTATCCTTTTTCCATTCAGCATTAAAGATAGCTTCACGTAAGGGTCTGAAATGTAAAATGCCAGTGAAATAAATGTGAAAGTGTCATGACAAATATATCACATACTAAGCTTTCCAATGTGTATTCTTGGCAATAAATATCATTTTGTCAATTCAGCTAATTAGAAACCTAGGTTATGATTCGGTTACACTAATAAACATTCAGTAAACTAAGTTGAGCAAAAGAACTTTTCTTCAAAAAATTTATGAAAGTCGGTGAAATAATTATATGAGACTCGGCTAACTCGGTTACTTCGTATGTGTGTAGCAATTAACAAACTTCCCTAATTTAGATGAGCAGCTTCGTGGCCTACGCTAAGATCTGAGCTAGCTAATTTGAATAGAAAAAGTTTAGTAATCGATATTGAATCGCTTTAGGCTTCGGAGGAGTAAATTTTAGGTCCAGGCAAATATCTTCAGAGAGAGAGAGAGAGAGAGAGAAACTTGAGCATTCGGTAGAGTAAAACTCGAACAGTTTTTAGTGATTTCAACTTGGTAAAGAAAGATTATCATTAAAGTATATCATTATTGTGCTATTACAAAATATAATTTTATGAAATAATATATAATCTTTCGACGCACAAAAATTAACAATTTGCTAAAAATTGCTGAAATTAATATAAATGCAATTCAATACACATATACTGCATGTTTCGTTGCAATTGATATGGACAGACCGACGAAATATATATTGAATTGTAAACTTATTATTATTGGTTCGAAACCATAGCAGATATTCAGAAAATGTTCATAAAATTTTAAGTTATAAGAATATAGCAATTATTAAACAATCACAACAATGGAATCATTCAATTATTCAACACATGAATCTCAGCAAGAAAGGTTTACAATGTGTTTTATTCCTTTTTAAATGAAACCGACGAATAGTTCACGAAGATGAGTCGAGTCACTTCCCGGTTGCGGTTGCAGCCGATATCAGCAGCATGTAACGGGCATAGATATCTAAGTGAGCATTTTGTAGGCGGTAAGATGGAGCAGCTCCGGGTTCATGCATTTCTATTGAGTTCATTATGTGGTGTGGATAACAACCGCGACGTTTCAATGCGACAGTCAAATCGAGATTTTAGAAACTCAAATTGGCGAAAAATAAGCAGTTAAATTCGATGTTTGTGTGAAATGTTGTCTATGGTCTCTCTATTCATCAATCGACGATCAGGAAGAGTTGATGATGCACCATGAAATTGTGGATCATTTACACAATTGTGGATCAAAATTTGGGATCTCCAAAATCCCGGAAGATCTCAGTCCCTGGATCGGGTAAATCGTTGACATGCTATTACAAATCATACATGTACGAGTATGTTAATAACATGAGCAAAACATTAGTAGTGTCGGGCTTTAGGAGATACTCGGGATTGCCAAAGGTGGGTTTACTAGTCGCACAAATTGATCATGGTAGCAAAATACAAACATGCCAGCTGTAACTACGATCAAAATGGCAATAGAACGATGTCCACAGATTTGAACAATCTAGGTGCAACTTCCTTAGCAACCGTAGACCCTGCGTTTCGCCCTCCAAGGGCTCGTCAGTACTGCGCTAAATTGCCCAAATGAGCTTAAAATATCTAGAATGGCTGAACAAGCCGAAGGACTGCGCAACAGGCTGCTTTGCGTTTATTTATCCTAGCTTTATCGTGCAGCTGAAAATCATAAAGATTTCAAAGCCCAGGTGAACTGGTACTCCGAAATCTCTATGAATATCAAAATGGCAAGATTATCAAAATTACATGTACGACTATTTGCTCCTTGCATTGTACATAGCAGATTGGGATTCTAAAATCCCGATGAATTTCAATCAGTGTAACACAGCATATGGAATATAGGGGAACTAAAGGAAAGATTGAAGAATTTTTTCAAGTCCTCGTAAAATTACCATTTTCAATTCAATTGTTTTAAAATTACAAAAAGTCATCACTTTAGATCTAATCGTTGTTTTTATTCATGCAAACAACGATTAGAGCTGAGGCTAAATCACGACTAATTTTCGAATTGGGAGTTGATCAAATCAACAGTCGGCCAAATTTAGCAAAGTTAACGGTTCCAGGTCAAGATGGTCTTCGCGCAAAATGGTCTCTAAAACTGTCAAAAAGTGAAGTCACAAAATAAAACTTTAATAACAGAAACGTTCTCAGCAACATCTACGAACAAATTTTAGCCAGAAAGTCAATAGTCTATGATAGCTCTTGGACGTAGGCCTACCTTCAAACTGTCAGAGGTGAGTTTTCGGTTAAAATTTTAACAGAGGCATAGGTTATAGATGTTGCTGAAAATGCCAATGTTATTAAAATTTTGTTTTGCGGCTTCATTTGTACAATTTAGAAAAACCATTTTGACTTGACACCAAGTTGACAACACTGGATAGACTGTAATGAGAACGATGTGATGGTTTGACGCCACTACTCAAGATGCCCTTCCTAACGACTTCAGATGACACCTTCGGGTCTCGAACTCTGGAACTGGAGATCGCTAGGCAAAGCACCTAACCACTGTGTCACGAAGACTTGAAATTTAATTAATGACAGAGTGTCAATTATCTGAAACGCTTTATTGCGCATGCGCTTGTCAGTTCAAATAGATAAATGAATTTATTCATTAAAATTTAAATGATAGTAAATTTATTCATTTTGCATCATTTCATCAAAAGACATTGTTTAAATCAAGATGCTAGAACGATCAATTTCTGCGTTTAACTCGATTGCTAACTGCTTCAAAATAAGTTACTAGATTTTCTTTCTATAAAATATTGGTGTCTGCGCGCGCATGTTGTTGCGATGAAAGCTGTTTAAACTAACAGTCTTGACGATAAAGAAAAGGAAGATGTTCTATACTTGCCTGATAGACCACCAACATCCATCTTTTTCAAATTCTTTGCTTCTAAAATGACAATTGTCAGCTTGCCAGCCGTGGGAACGTAGCGAAGTGAGAAGCAAATGTCCCCGAGTTTGTTTTCCTGAAAAAAAACATTCTCGCATATCACAATCTTGTTTTTAGCAACATTAGCTGCTGCTTGAAACTATATCAACCATTGTATCTTGCAGAGCAGCGGTTCTTAGCTGTAATCCATCCATGGTGTAGACCAGTGATGTAGGGGAGAGCGGGGTGTTAAGGGTCGCTGCCAGCCATACGGTCGAACTTGAAAATCAATTTTAGAGCGTACTCGCAT
Source organism: Prostheceraeus crozeri (assembly GCA_907163375.1). Lineage (NCBI taxonomy): Eukaryota > Metazoa > Platyhelminthes > Polycladida > Euryleptidae > Prostheceraeus > Prostheceraeus crozeri. The sequence goes on along the minus strand of CAJQUW010006071.1, from coordinate 501,821 downwards.
GTGAACGGAAACATTGTAAATATGAGTTGCAAGAACAGTATAAATGTAGATAGAAACATTGTTTCTAAATACACAATTAATTTTTCAATTTTTTCTCTCCAAATCGGGGTTTTACGAAAATTTGAGCGCTCTTTATGAATGTGTTTTTTTTCTCCTGAGCAAGTTATGCTTGAGCACCAATTGACAGTGCAGAGATGGCATGGTTAATCATCTTCGAGAAAACAAAGACGATTTGCTGAAATATATTACACTTTTTTAGTAGCAGTTGATTTTGTAAATATAAAAATATGGTGAGGAGTTATGGACCATCGAATGTAGGGTGTCATGGGCCACATCCAAAAATTCACCGTCATATTTTAAAAGTCGCCGGAAACATCATTTTCCTTCATTCCACTCAAGCACAAACAAAGCCAGCAGGAAAACATGATGCAGTGCGTTGCTGTGGAAGGTCACCGAAAGTTAAAGCGATGTAAGCATCAAGAGCAAGTTGAGCCATCGGGTGAAAAAGAATGATAGGAGTAGTAGGTTAAGTTCGCATTGGCAGAGGGTCTGTGTCCATAGCTAGTGATTAGGCAAAAAAAGTTGTTCCTAGAGCGGAATCTCTATAACCCCTTAAACTCATGTAGCCCATAACACATGAAGCTCTCTCCTATTATAGATATTTCGTTCTGCACAGATAATAAGGAGTTCGTTATATCCGAAGAAAAGATTTCTTGGAAATAATGGCGTGCAACAAAACTTCCTTTATACCACTCTGGTACATCTTTCAAAAATGTGAGATTAGCTTTAAACAACTACAGAAAATGTTGTGAAACATTAGGATACCCATCAAAATATCAGCTAAGTTTGTCTCACAAGAAGGAAGATATAGCGACTACTTAGTAGATCTAGTATGAATCTGAGCGGTCTTTGTCAACGGCTTTTGGTTTGAGACAATCTTCTTCACTACATTATCCAGCTGCTAAACACGAGCCACTTTACATTACCGAAGTCTATTTTTCACCTAACTTTCCTACATCTGCCATAATGCATCTTATGCCAACTGCCATTGTACTATATCATAGAGTTGTGGTATAGGTACATTTATTTGTAAATAATGTTTCTATTTAGCTGAATATAAGGACTTTAACTCTTCAATGATTGTTTATTCTCAAATCGATAAGTCTTTAAAAGCGTCTCCCTCTAATAGTTGCCTTGTCAATAAGGAAGGGCTACGCACTGTTTATTTAAGCGCTTACGGTAATCTGCTCATAAATCAAATTCTCAAAATTTCGGGTTAAATTTTTAAAAAATTAACGACATCACTTCGGGAGATAGCAGTACATATAATTCAGCATGAGTCTCCCACCCACTGCAATGTCACATGATATTTACCTTGTCACCGTCCGTGTCTGGAGGCGAAATATCCCGCCATTCCTCAATAGTCTTGCACAAATCCACTGAATTCAGAGGAATTTTAATCAAACCAATTTGATCATGTTTTCCAAATCGATCAAAATCATAGACGGCCATTGTCAATGTCTTCGAAGCCACGTCAGCAAACGGCACCTGTTCAAGAAATGAATATTTAACTAACTACAAACAATGTACTTCATCATTAATTCAGTGGTGATCACATAAATATACATAATATAATATACAACTTCATTCCTCATCTATCACCAAAGTTAAAAGAAGTTCTAATCTAGAAAATTAAATGCCACTTAATTAACACTCAGAAGGATTGTGTTATCTCTTATTAATTATATCACTGCATAATCATGAAATCAAGAAACAGCGATATAATATTCATACCGGTATAATAAATGATATCCAACCCGCTTATAGGAGGTTGGAGGAGTGTAAGCAATTGCAACGTTAAATCCTAGGTAAGTGAAGACTACATAATTACCTCTATTATCAGCCTTTACTATTCACACATGCATGATTTATCTTCATGAAAGGTAAATTCAATGACACACCATAACACGCACACAGAAAAGTGTGCATGTACATGTACACAACGTACTTATATTCAATTATTTGTATTTTATCGCGTGGAAATACATGTATTCGCTATCTAAAAGTCAGACAGAATCAAAATCAGTTGTCGCAACATGTCGAGTAAGTCAATTAAGGGAAACAAATGCTTGCAGGTGAAATAAGCTCGCATGTCTCGTTCGTTAACCAATAATGGCAATAACATTTGAGCTTCAGCTTGTCCTCAGAGATAAAAACAGTCGAGCATAATGTAATACTCCACGACATCCCTTCCTATCTTGATGGCCGACAGGATCATCACGATTTCTAAAATATGCATGCAGAGATCTTGTCGCTCACCAATGAAGAAGGCGTCCAACTTTTGAGAGCAACGTTAATGCGCTATGGTAGCGCATAAATTGCATTAATTGGAAATTTTATCAGTTACTCAAAGGTTAGCATGTTGTAAGATAGTCCGTTATACTGCAGCAGAAAGAAAAACAAAAAAATACTCTTCAAAATTGTTGTACCATACGGTCATTTTTTGAGATTTTTAGCAGCCTGTTGAAATCACGACTGATTCCGACTTATGTCCAACTATTACAATAATGAAATGGTAGAGTTGACAGGCACTATACTTTTGTCTCAATTGCATATTAATTCAGGTTGACTCGGTCATCGGTGGACTCAATTTAATTTAAGTCCTTTTTTCTATGTATTGCGGTCTCTTATTTGACAGAAATTACAAATTGCATTTGCCATAGAAAACTTAATTTCGTATGACAAAAAATCAATACTTGAGGCTAATCAATTTGTAGACAGTGCAACTTTTACAAGGCACAGTAACAATTGCGCAGCATTGTTGTACAGTTGATTGACAAATATGTTCTCTAACATCTGCAATATGAACGGAATGCATCAACTTCCGCTCCAAGCAAAAATAAGTTCTTTTCATAGAGTAGGTATATTAAGTAGAGTGGTAACTCCGCATTTTTTAAATCCCCGTTGTGCATACACTTTCGATTTTATTAAATGAACTCGAGGGGGATATAGTTGGTAATTGCTACCAAATGTGAGATATGCAAATTTTTGCAATTCTGAAGAAATCGCCACGGCATTGAGTGACCATGATGCAGAAGGAATGATGGTATTTTACAGATTCTCAGTGTCATTCGACAGCCTTGGAGATTCAATGCTTGTTAAATGTCTGCTATTGCTTTCATGCTGAACCTCAAGAGAATCTACTTAAGCGTGATCTTATCACAAGCGACCTGCCACTGGCAGAGCAAAATAACAGAATCAAAGACAATGATTTCAATTAACTCTAAAAGATGCAAATGGGTCCACATCACTATTCAGATTCAAGAAATGAAACATGAATTTAGTTAATCATAAAATCATGTCGGTGAATATTGAATAAAAAACTTGAAATTTCAGCCAAGAAAGCACGAATAACATCGCGACTTTTTCATGAACTTCTATTATAATGCGGATCATGAAATTCCCTTGATATTCAGCTTAATTTCCGCTTAGTTAGGATGCCCATTAGCAAATATTCCTTATGATATCCAACTTGTTTCACATTACTTATTTAGGGGCGTCATCACGGTAGTATATAAATTGGCAAAATTTTGACATTTTCAAAACTGCTCAAATAATTTTTTGGACCACGGGAACGTTATCCCTGCAAAAAACTGAATCCTTTCATATAAAAATTTTCTTTGTATACAGATATTTTTTTGAGTCGACACTACCTATATATCCCTACTCTATGGTTCTTTTGTTAAATTGGTTAAATTTGAACACCAGATGTACGTACTTGTATTTGATTGAATCACTTTTGATTCATGAGTCTGTCTCGAAAGTAATGATTATGGAATCTGGCGCAGAATATAAAGTATGTGTCCCAAGCCCAGCACATAATAAGGCCAACTCTATAGAAAACGCAGTTATTGGTATACTACAGAATTACTTGAGAAGAGGACATTGATTCTACGAGTACGTCATTCACAAAATTTCATGGAGAATCGCTGTGCTTAGCCAGAGAAATATCTCGTTAAAGTTGAGGCAATGGGAAAGTGATCATCATAAATATCCCATGCAGCAAACATGTATCTTCGAGCTGTACCAACAATGCGTGAAAGAAGGTGATCAGTTTTATCGTATAAGTAACAGCATTCTAAATTAAAGGAATGGGGAAATAATTTATGTGACAAGCGATTTTTGAAAGTTTGCAGCAACTCTTTATTGAGACTAGACAATTGAATCCTATATATGCACACAGCAAGGCCCAGGCTTCACTTTTCATACGTGAGGTGACACATCATAAATATAGCTTGTAGCTGATTAACTTATATTCAAAATCAATATCTGCGTTGTTGTAATGAATGCTTTATTTTTGTGATATTGCTGTAACACAGACTGAAATTACTGCATTATTGAATGTGCATGCACAACTTTAGATTAGCTCTGTGTCACTGAGAATTTTGAAAACCTCCATTGTGCAGCAAATTCTTTTATATAAAAACTATTTGCAATGGTAATGTATAATTATATAAGGATTGCGTACAGCTGAATATAGCTTATGTTGTGGATGGACCTATATGCAAGCGTGTATTCTTCGCGCTACTCTCTCGTCACTATGCTGCCCTGAACGCATATCATTTGCTAACAATCTATGACATTGGAGCTAAGAGTAGTGACAATTTCATTGTAAGTATAAACAATACATGAAAAATTGCATGAATCTGAAGTAAAAAATAAATGTGGCCCACAATTTTTTGTACAAAAAATTGGTCTTCAATAAAATGAGGCCTGTCTCAATAAAATTGGTCCTCCTCAAATGACGTTGTTCACACCTGATTAATAGTGGGCACGAGTACAGCGTTGCTAGAATCAGGTTTATAGTATCAATTGAATAACTGTTTGTCAAAGAGACAAAGATAATGTTTTAACGCAATGTCTAGTAAAACAACATTCTGAAACTGATTTTAATGCCGTGTTTTTTCTACAATGTCTCACGACATTGTTCAAAGATTGCTTGTAAAGCTTCACTAATGAAAATGAGCTATATGCTCTGCTATAATTTAGCATATTTGTAGAGCGCTGTTTTTTACATTCTTTTATACCATACTTTCAAACATATTATTCATATAAGAGTTTTGAGCATTGTCTTTAAGAAGTGTATTTATGGATGCTTTACATACATGCATGCCTCTATACATGTTCTTAAACTATAATTTAGATTCCAATTGAAAACGGCAAAGACATGATAGGTTTCTTGATGATCTGTTATTCAAAGAGACAGAAGATTGATAGAAATGGACCAGTAGTCAATATTATTCATGCTTGGTATGCTAGAGAGGCGAATGCGATCATGGTCCAAGTGCTGCCAAGAAATTACGTTGTTGTCAGCAAATATAAGTAGTATGATATAGAAATGCAGCTTAGAAAATTTGCGACTAACATGTCATCGACCTTACACGTGATTATTCACTTATTTCACACATCAAAACAGACAGCTCTTGATGTTGCTGATATATATTTTAAATTTTCATCAAATGTAATTTGCGGGCGTTCTAGGGGTCGCATGGAGTCGGGAGAGGTGCAATTGGAATCACATTGATTTCCTCTTTCTTTTTGTTATACATTTTTGGCGCAAGGGTCGAAATGCTGCCAAATGGACACAATAGGAATGAAACAGTGAAGTATTTCAATTGAAAAGAAGTGGTAGAAAATGCTGGAATAACAGAGAATAAGAAAACAAGGAAAAAATGCTGTTCTTTTGCATTGAAACATTTCCAAAAACATGACATTCAGACCATAGTCACACGAGTATTAATATTCACAATCTAAAACGTAGTTTTTGAGTTTTTAATTGATCATATGACCACAAAATATGAATACATTGAATATGCGCCGTATTAGGAACACAGATCTTGATAAGGCCCAGGATGATGCGAATTTTCAAATCGAAAATGCTGCAGCTCAAAGTTCGATTTCAAAGAACTGATACCACGACGGTAATCTCTTCTAGTCGGCTTCTAGTTGAACTTCTAGAAGAAATTGTACTCAATAAAAAGAGACATGTAGGAGATAAGAGCAGACTTTCAAAGTGGCAGGCCTTAATTGGGACACGTACTAATATTTCTGATTTGTATCATCACAAAATGACAGAGCGAATAAAATCAGGATAATTGAATAAATTGTGGAAACATAGGATCTTTTAGCACCTAATTATAATAGAAGCTGTAAATGCAAGAAAATCAGATCAAACGCACTCAATGTGGGCAGATTTGAGCATAATGTAAAGGCTTCCACTCAACATGAAGCGTGGAAGTCAGTAGTCTTTTTGTGTTTAATGTCATGCTTTTCTAAGATAGGCTTCACCGTCGTTCTGAAAGTTTACAAGCCTAAGATTTGCCTAAAAATTCGCTTCCCAATCATATGATGTCCAAAACACAAATATCAAGCAGAATTTATTGCGATTTCAGTACTAGCACTAAGGTTCCATGTACATGCATCTGTAATACCTCATTAACCGATTATAGAATATATCCTACATCACCTTCTGTACTTCCCTTTATTTATCTCAAATGGAAGTCACAGCATACTCACATGTCCACGTAGTTACGGTGGAATCCGTTTGAAAATGACACGAACTGACATGGCTAGTAAAAATAGGACGGGAGCTACTGACACTTTCTTCCTAAATTCGCGCACTGCGGGCTTAATAGCATGGATTTATAGATCTTGAAACGCTGAATACAAAAATCAAATTCTTAGGTGTTGCAGCCAGTCGTTTTCGGTTATAGGTAGGGTTAAAGGATTCCCATTGGAATCCAATGGTAAAATTCAAGAAAAATCTATGGATTGTGAAACACTTGGAAACTTTCGTACATTTCCTTTTGCAGAAAAGAAACTATTTATCCTGATTGAGTTCAGAACATCAACTTCGATATAAATGTTGAAGTGAGTCACATGATTCAGTATTTGATGTTTGAGAGCATACAAAATGAGGAAATTTCATGTTTTTACTTAATTTTGGCGATTTTACTCATTTTGTAGAGGCTCTCAAACATCAAATACTGAATCATGTGACTCACTTCAACTTTTATATCGAAGTTGATGTTCTGAACTCAATCATGTTTCAATTTCATGGCATTCTGATAAATCGCTTCTTTTCTGCAAAAGAAAATGTACGAAAGTTTCCAAGTGTTTCACAATCCATAGATTTTTCTTGAATTTTACCATTGGATTCCAATGGGAATCCGTTAACCTTACCTATAACCGAAAGCGACTGGCTGCAACACTTAAGAATTTGATTTTTGTATTCAGCGTTTCAAGATCTACAAATCCATGCTATTAAGCCCGCAGTGCGCGAATTTAGGAAGAAAGTGTCAGTAGCTCCCAGACTAAAACGGCTCATCAAAACTGCCAGTAGCTACGTTTATTCAATAGCTAAACTTGAGAATCATCAGTGTGTGTAATGCAATACCAATACTAGTAGATTATTTCCGCACTTTCAACAAAAATGCTAATTCATAAATCTTCTCAGATTACACCTGCATATCTTCATTCAGGGCCATGACCAAAACAATTACAATATCATTTGTACCTTCCTGATTGACAAAAAGCTGCAGTTGTCAAGATTTGAAAAAGAAATAAAACTCTAAGAAAGGAAACTCCACTTCAATCTTCATTTACAATGTAGAAGAATTAAATCATATAACTTTTCAAAAACAGCAAATCTATTTTCACAGAAAAGAGTAAATATCACAGTAGAAATGCAAGTACCAATCGAATGAATATTCTAGAGAAACATAAAGGAAAAATAATAAAACTCAAAAGTTAAAACATGCTGACAAATAGTTCATGGCAGAAATATATTTAAAATTTGGTATCAATGCAAGTGTTGAGTGAATCATTTAACCTCAGAGTGGCGAGTAAAAATGAGATAAATGAAATAATTCCGTGTTTCTAAGTAAGTTGACAACGGAAGCCATTTGTTAATTTCAGAAAATAAACAACAATCGCAAAATGACAAATTTCCATTTCTGTGTCCAAAGAGAAGACAGTGATATTGAGTAAAAGAAGGACGCGAGGAATGTCTATATTTGACATAGCGATTGATAGTTTATCTAGAACAAGCCAAAATATGACAATGAGTCTAAAGCACGGCAAACGTGTGTTTTAAGGAAATGTAATACCAATCACTGTTACCTGCTGTAAACGAGAAAAATGATGACGATGAAAAATATTTACAATAATAGTCGAAGTATGGAGATGGCAACAATAGAAATATAATCATAAGCGCATAATATCAACACTTAAGCAAAATACATCATGAAGATCGTGAAATTAGCAGTGAAAATGTGACAACAATAAATTATGGCTGATGACGAGTATTCAAATAACACGAAATTTTACGGAACATGATTACAGATAACAACATTTAATGACAAATATGATTCATTTACACTTAGTGATCCATGTCAGCATACGATCCAAGTAAACTCATATTAAGTACATTAAAAATGTATCTATTTCTGATATTTTGAATTGCCAAACACTATGGATAGATGCAGTATACATGTAAATTGTTATTAAAATCTAAGCGATCACTGGAATAGAAATCATTTTTTGTCCAGTAACTTCATGTGGATACCTTGCGACATTTTTTATCCCCAATTTGTTTCATCAATGTTTGATTGAAGCTTGATAATCTAGAGTAAAACATTGAGTTCAAGCCATCGTCAGGCTACGTTGGACTAGCACTATGATTGTGTAGAACTCCACAGGTTTTATGTGGGATAAACAGCTTTCCACCACTCTAACCCCCGAATATTAGGCAGACACATGTTTACCGCTGAGTCGACAGAGTAGCAGCCACAGATAAATGCAGGAATACGAACCCACGACCTTAGACACTAACAGCCAGTACATCAACCACCGAGCTATTGCACTAAACTGCAATTTCATAGCATTTCCTCTGTCTCCATTTTGCTAAGACAATGTAGGAATTATCCATTTATTGGTCTATGTCCGTTCATTTGTAAAATTGGAAATTAAGCAATTTTAGTGATATATGAATCTACAATTAAAAAATTATTAATGTACTTATAAGCCAAAGCTCTTTACTTGTTAGTGGCAGCTACTTGAGAAATCAATTTGAATAAACGATGCTGCTGGAAACTTATCTGCATTAAAATGCAGCGAATTTAGAGGTTTTTAATTTATCGGAATGATGTAACCTACATCTCACTATACGTGTATAAATATCCCACCTTTGGCGTCTGTAACCTCGCCTGAATTTAGAAATTATGTTCAATGTTTGTAATAAGGAACACACCTACAATTTTCATATATTTTTGCTATAATTTCATCTTAATTCAACTTTTATTCAAATTGTTTTTTGGTCAAATATTCAAAAGCATCATAACACAGAATTCTACAACTAAACGGACATTATCTACATTACATCTAACGAAATGAAAATAGCAGGACAGCAGAATCACTTCAAATACTGATATAAGAATAATTAACAAAGTGGAATGCAAATGACTAGATCATAATTGCTAATATCATTCTGGATAAGCCTTTGCGCAGAATTTACTCAAGGAGGAAAGCATCCTATGAACTAATCTATCAACAACTCTCCGACATCAACCTAACAGCATGCATTGAATTCGGCAACATTTCCAAAGAAATTTCCTGTCCCTCCCCCCGTAGGTGTCAGGTATTCATGAGCACTTGCGAAATAAGAAGAAAGACTCACAAGAAGAAAGAATTACCAGAATAGGAGAACTGGCCAATCAGACAGGGCATTTCCTCAGAGAAGACTTCATCTAAAAACACAAAATGACTGTGGTGCAAAGCCGTGCATTGCTAAGAACAACATTTCAGTCCCTTTTATAGGTATGAAATAAAATGATCGAAGATCAAACTCTTTCCCAGATGCTGAAGTAATTATGAAATAAATTTGGAAAATGAAGTAGCTCTCAGTTGTTATGTATATATATTCGTTTTATTAGACCACGGCTTCACAACCATCATCAAGGTCAAGCAGTGCTGCGGTACAAAGAGGAAGTTTAAAATTCAAGCGTGATATAATCGCATTTAAGAGTTACTTCAATATCTCAATTTATATATCAAGCAATGTGCAGTTGTCATTTATTTGTTATAACATTACAGACGAGTATATCAGGGTGACATACGGGAATTACAGAGCCTCAAGAGGGATCTTGATCATTGGTATTAGATGCTCATATACTACTTATAAAATCAATACTTATTAGCCAAAGATCTCAGATCTACGCAAAATTGTACCCAGTAAGGCTATTGAGGCTAAAAGAATAAAATAGTCACCCTGTAACAATAAAAGGGATTACAACATATTATCAGTCTAAAAGATTTACAACATATTACCAGGTCGCGAAATACCATGTGCACAGTTGTCAATTGTGCATATATTGTGCACACTTCACAAAAGTGAGAACTGTATTATCAAGCGGATGTTTGCGGCATGTTTAGGCCTACATGGTTTTGAGTTGCGATAAAATCATCTGAAATGGCTTGATCACCTCCAAAGGATGCCCAAATGGAATGTGCCTAATCTCAAAATCAAAAGCGGTCAAAAGTAAAAGTGGTCGCATATGCTACGAAGGAATTGGTGTTCCTACATCGCGACCCTCGACTTGCTCAAGACCGAGGAATGGAGAAGGCGCACTCATGTAAGCGAAATACAGCACCTTAAAGTCTAGTGTCCAACCGACCAGAAACGAAGAGTCAGAGAAAGTACTTTGATTTGCTATCTTTGGATTTGAAGATGTGCTTTAATATGCGGACTTTTATGAATTGTTATTTTCAAAATCGGTGTAACTCACTCCTTAAATAAATATCAGGCTGCTACAACGCATGGATCTTTTCCTGGGAATGCTGTAATTTTTATAATTGGCAAGGGAGTCAAAACAATAGAATTGTTTTTTAACTGGACTAATACCACTTAATGCTACTATACTATATATTCGCAGTGATTATGCGAGATATCAATTCATAATTTCACATGCACCGAATTTAATCAAAATTGGATTATATGAATGAAAAATTATTGCGTCAATTTTTCATAAATTTGACGTTTAAAACAATCAGAACACAGGCATTAACAACACATTTACAATAACATTCGATACAAAGCCTATCATTACAGCACTCATTTCAAGCTTACTTTGAAGAGGAAAGTTTCGTTGAAGACAGGATTCAGCGTCTTCCTGTGAACCTTTGTTTCAAACTTTTTCTTTTTATCAGGCATCAAATATACTTTGACATAAGGATCAGACGTTCCAGACAAGTCCATTCCGGGGAGATCAGATCCTTGGATGATACCAACTGATAACTGAAAAAGGTAAGCAAAATCTTATATATTCATACCTCTACGTTTACTGCTAGGCATTTTTGATACTCTTACTTGGACAAGAATGCCAGATTTAAATACGTCTCGAAGTTGGACCTCGGAAACGACATCAACACAGTTGCTTGCGTAATGCAACACATTACTTGCTGATTCCCAATTATCAGCAAATAGTGCGGTGATCTTGTGGATAAAGAGAGCGCTTGTTTTAGCTCCAGTGTCCCTAGTTCAAACCTAGCCACGGAATCGACTGACGATCCCAAAAGACAGAAAGATGCATCGTAGGAGAAACTTGAACTTGAGCATTTTTTCACTGCTTGTATTCTGTGATAATTAAAAGGCGAAAATGTTAGTAAGTCAAGGATGTGGGTCAAAATGAAATTAACAGAATTAACTAGGACTCTGAGAATAAGAGTCTTGAGTTTAGGAGATCTATCCATTGAACGACGGACTGGGAAGATGAATTTTCAGATCAACAAGAATTTCAGCAAATGAGTGGAAAAGTTTTAAGGCTACTTCTGTCCTTTTCGGGGCTTGGACAGTGCTGTCATGACCATCATTTGTTGAAGTGCTGTGATGCCTTATTTCAAGATGCTCTTTTTGCCGATTTCTCAAGAGACTCGAGCACACGACCAAAAGATAAGACCAATTTCGTAGACATTTCGCCTTGGAAATATTCGATTTTTCTGAAAATAATAAATAATAATAACACAATTATATATATATATATATATATATATATATATATATATATATATGTATAATAAATAATATAATAATTTTGCTTGAATGAGCAATGGATCCCTGTTTTTCAATTTGATATGAGTTTCGACTAAGTTATTTATGTCATTCTTAAGAACTTTCAGTAACAATTTTGGGGGAATTAACTTCATAACCGAAAGGTAGCAAGATTAAACAGAAGTTTTTTTTCACTGACAAACGCTATTACACAATGATTAATTGTCAGCTTCACTCTCGAGTGAAATAAATTCCGCTTCAACGATTTTGCTTATTTGACAGATCAATAATATGAAGTTTTTGACAAACTAGCAACATTTGAAGCATAAGCGACGATATCCACAAACTTCCTCTCTTTCCATTTCATTGGCTATTCGATGCGTAGGTGGTTCGGCAATCAAAGTTTTTCAAGTTTATTCGATACTCCGTAAAACAATTGTTAAGGAAGACAACAATTAGAAGAAATGTCTCAAGTGAGGACATGACAATTTTCTTGATATCCTTTTCAAGACAAAAATAGAAACAATGAAGGCATACAGTAGAATCCAAGCATCTTAATTTCAGAGTCGGGATATGACATTGGAAATATAATGAATATATTCCATTGATAATGACACTAGTGATTTTTCAAAAGAACTTCTTTCACACAGAAGGTATAGAATAATGCATAGATTATTCATTAGTCTATGCATTAAATCGATGCATTTTTCTATCCCTTCTGTGTCTATGATTCTATGCATGCAATCCTAATATCTTACAGAAGTTTTTAATGCTTGTGCCACTTAAATTTTGTATATTTTTGTATGTCTTTCTATTCCTGATGAAGGATAGGAGCGACTTTTGCACTCCTATCCGAAACCGGTAGAATACACATTTTGCAATATCATCAACTTGATTTAGCTACGATGTTCTCGCAAATATCACACAATTATATCATTAGCATCGTCAATCGATCCGTCGTTCGGAGTTGTTTAACTACTTATATGAAACTACGCTCATAATCTGGTGAAATGTCAAGCTGTTAAGCGGATTCGTGGAACAATCAACCAGTAAGAATTGCACATAAAATTGGATCCTCCATGCATTCACTCACTCTTTGTAATCCATCGAAATATATTCCGTTCTGAGGCATTGGCAATCCATAAAACTTGGATTTGGTGATATTTTCGTGCATGATAATGCCTCTCAAATGAATGAGTATATGCTTAGCTATTAGTTCGTATAGTTCAAATGCAAGCACATCAAAAACCAAAATCAGAAAATCCACTGATGCAGAAGAGATAGAGGAATGTGTGGCCCTCGACAGAACATCATCATAATTCTATTCATAGAAAATCGAATGGACAGTCAATAGGCCATAATTGTCTTTCATTGCTATAGAATCTATAAAATCAAATAGTTGTCTAGTACATGTTCTATGTATGCATAGCATCTATCCAATCTATACAAGAATCCTCCAAGTGTCAGGTTCTGCTTCAGAAATGATGGCTTTAGCGAACTCATCAAAGAAATGCACATTTTCCTTTTTGTTGCCTGCTACATAGCCATTGTTCTGACATTTGTACATTATCTATACCAGTACTTCTTAACATGAGCAAATGGTCCCACCACTGGACTCAGCGTATTTTGTGAGGGTTTAGAATATTTGGAGATATGACAACTAAGCATAATTCCTGTTCAATTGGAATAACAAATTTCATTTTCATTCCACTGGTTCCTGATATTAATAAAAAACAGTTATCAACTGTACTATTAGAAAATTGGCATTCAGACATTTTTATGCCCATAAAGGTATGTGGGGGAACTATCAACGCCCCGCCTCATGTCTCGCATCTGCCGGTTCACTATGTTGAATTAATTCATAGCATGGAGGGGGTCTTCAACTTTTATTTCAATATTTTCTGTCTTCTTAATTTTAATGTAAATCTTTCTCCTATCCATTACAGATTCAAGAAATTATTAATCAATTAACTACATGTAGATTCATCGGTGTAAATGGAATCATTTGATCTGATTTGATTTTCTCTCTTTGAGGACTGCTACTAATGAACACTGTTCAAACTGATGCCTAGAAATCGCTCATCAGAAAGTAAACATTCCGATAAGTTCGAAATGAATGACGAATGCTGAATCGGTTATCACCGTGGAATTGAAAACCTTGACAGAGCAAATCCTGGCGAGTGAGATTATGAGAAAGGGAAAGAGTCTGCGAGAATAACGATGATGCGCACGTTGTGAGTTAACAGAAATCGATAAACCTGAAACCAGAACAATTCCTTTTCCTACTCCCTATTCCTTTTCCTCTCTTGCTTGCCTTTAGGATCCAAGCGGTCGCTGCGTATTTTATAGTGGAGACGCATTTGCTGATGTCTTCGGCTAGTCTGAAGCTGCAGTTACAATATTTGCTGTTCTGACCGATTTCGACTTAACAATGTTGATGTGTTATGATCCCCAAGAGGAGAGAGAGCGCAGAATACCGGGACTCTGTTGAAACACCGACTTGTAAATTGCGTGATCTGATATGAATTATGAATCAGCTATTTAAGGAGTATTTGTCGATCTTCTCAGCTACATAGGCGTTTCCTTATAATGCTAGCGAAAATGGCCGGTGTAGGCCTTTTAAATGAAAATTGAGAAGAATGGGATAAGGAACTGTATCTAGTTGAACAAACTAATATCAACTTAGAAGTTCACTTGCATTAACCAAATAGTGCCGGCGCTATTTTCAAATATTGAGTTTCTCAAAAACTTCTAACGTAATTTGCGGGCGCTCCAGGCATTGCATGAGGATAGGAGTGGCACTGTTGGAATCGCACTGATGACCTCTTTCTTTTTGAATACGATGCAAAAGATTGCTGAGTCAACGTTGACCCAAAAACTTCCAGTCGAAATGTTTCAAAATTAAGTTCGTGCGGTGTAAAATGGGTTTGAATAATTCATCTCTTTCCATCATATGGGAAATCTTCTGGTGAAATTGATTACTCGACAGCAATACAGCATGTCATGTATATTTTACGGCAATAGACATTGGAAGACATGACGGTGTTCTTAAACATCCAAAACATCCATGTTGCAAGCAAAATTCTACATTGCTAATAATATTGTGCCTGTAAGTATGTGCAGCAGTTGAGGGAAAAATGGACCAGTTAAAAAATGCCAAACCATTAAAATAATAGCAGATGATATGTGTAGCATCATTTAGTCCACAGGCTAATATGTCGATCATCCTATAAGTTTGATTAACCATGAAATAATGATCAACAAATGTTGAACACATATAACAGAAATGCACATGTGTGGTAGATGAATCGTGAGAGAAGTCATGGGAAATCGAGACATAGCCATTCTTATCCGTTTCCTCTCTCCCATCCTCCTTCTCCTCAATGTAGAATGCTACAAGGTGCTCTCAATTTCTTTGTATATGCATGTAGTAAACATACTCTATCAGAAACTTCCGTGACCAAGTCTCCATTATAGAATATGTGGTGCATTCCCGCCACTTTTAAATAAAAATCTTCGCTAATAAATTCATTAGAGGATTGCAGTATTACTTCTTTTTCACTGCGTTGATCGTTAGGCCAAGCTCTAAACCACTGCGCCACGCATGCCACATTATTTTGCAGTTGTATGCTGAACATTAATAAATTTGCTCACCAATCACACATGACTTTATGTGATTTAAAATGGAATTCATTGAAATAAACTTTCAAAATTCACCGAAAATCGACAAGACGTTGTGTGACTATAGGAGCAAAACGTGACACTGGTAAAAGTTATTCAATCCTTCGGAGAGACTCGTCGCCATTTGCACAAAAGAATTAACGAACAACTTAAAGGACGACCACCATCCGAAATTTCAATGCACGAGCATATACCAAAGAAAGAAAATTTCAAAATAATGATGAAAACGCCATACACTAAAATTGCTGAATCGCTGTACATCAAATCTTTCACCAACAAGAATCAACTGATGAACAACAACATCCAATCAGAGCCACTTTTACTTTATTGATTTTCCAGTGATTGTAAATTTGTATAAAAACCAACTCTTTATTGTATTTTATCTCTATGCACTGATGATGGCGGCCACCGACGCCACAGAAACATGTTTGCGAATAAACTCTGTTCATTATTCAATCCTCTTTCAGCTTCCCTGTTACTCATGGAAACATTTCAAGCAATTGATGCATTTCAAACCACATCGTACAGACGTTCTCAGATAAATCGAAATATAATAAACTTTATTAGTTGCTTTCAGATGATGTGAAAATGGCAGCATAGGAAACAAATTTGATCGCATTCATGACGAAAAGATGGATATTTAATCGACAACACTTCTGCGCAATAATATTCTTCAACAGACATTTGATTGAATCACCACTTTCATATCAAATCCTTGAATTTTAAATTGATAGATAGCTAAGTATGTTCCTTAAAGACAATATAGCCGGTTGTCTTCATTTACCATAGGTAGAAATCTAAATCAAATGAAGATGAACGATAGGGAATAATATTAAAACGAACAAGTTGATTTTTCGTGAAAGCTATTCTGACCAAAACACAGGAGTTAATAGAATTTTGTCTATTGTCTGATGTCATTGTATGTTTGACGCTAATAAAGTGAAAGGTGCTATTGATCATAGAATAGGGCGTTGATTATGGAGCATGTATGCGAGGTGTGATGACAACTTGCTTCATGATGATTAACCGGGAAGTTCGAATGGTGGAGATGGGTAGTTGAGAGATGGTTACTGTATTATTGATAAAACACCATCATTTTTGGCTCACACAGCCATCGGTTCATTGCCTCCTCAAGCAAGTATCAGTGATGAATCAGTTCATTCGGACAAACCAAATGAACTACGGATCATTCACAGACAGAAATCGCCTCCTCACTCTACTGGAAACAACTCTCTGTCCTCAATGAAGCTATACGGGTCAGGCTTCAAATATTGAGAGATACTAAGGATAGTCTTAGTTCTCTTGTTTAGAATACCTTCATTTCCAGATTTCTAATGTCATGAAACTGCGGTAAGTTCGCTGCAGAATATCCAAGTCGTTCCTTCGGCCTTGATCAATATAGTCGTGCTATATCTTTCAATATACTGCAGTTCCCATCGCGTATGAAACAACCGATGTAATGTAGCCGGCTGTATTGTATGTAATACTTATTTTACGGTACTGGCATGGTAATAGTCGTGATCATCGAAAATGACTGGTTAAGTGGAACAATTCTCTTTTATGCAATTACTTTCCTTTTCCTTTCATGAGAGTCCTTTCCTTTTCATAAGGGTGCGAATGTATTTGCTAGTCAAGTACAGCACCGTCTATGAATTTGATCATATTTTAAGCTTATGCTCTCGCTAGCATTAAAAGTATATTTGAAATCTTCGCAAACCGTGGTTTTAAGGGTGGCGACTGTGGCGAGTTCGTCAAAACATGGGAAGCGTTAGGCAGAAATACAGTGGTAGGCCAAAATAAGATTTTGATCAAGCGAACGAGGTACCAGTATAAATCAACGCAGAATGAATACAACCAATATTCAGACATGTACAGAGACAACATGTCTGAACAACTGCCAAATCAACTCATTGTTTTGATACGTGGGAGCACTTGTAGGACCGACAAAAATGCGCTATAGAACGCTTATCGATGAATTCTTGCCCATAAAATTATTCCTGTCCTTTGGAATATCTTGCGATGAATTCTTTTCGAGGAATGTGTAGCGAATATATAGCGAAGAATGTGATTTAATTTCAGTTATTCGTCCCTTTTCCTACCATTCTGTCTTTCGATCCATTTATTTGTAGTCAAATCTTTAAGGGATTCAAATTTCCTCATTTCCAATTTCCAGATGTAATCTTTTATCGTTAATCCAACATGGAAAGCGCATTTGCAATCACTTATGAACAACGCTCATTTACACATGAAAATCTGGATATATCAAGTCTTTGATCAAACAGATGCTTCGTTACATGATACATTGACGTCATCAACAAAAGGGGAAATGGTGAAGAAATTCGTCGATACGGTTTTTGTTGGGGAATAGAATTAGTACTTCTCATGAGATTCACGTAAAATTTACGTAGGAGTGAAAAGCTCAGATAATATTGATTCTGCTATATGTAACGTATACATGACCGGTTCAGCATGCATGACAGAAACTTAAACAGTCAGCATTGCAATTTCATCAACCTTTGATGCTTGCCGGTAAACTCCTGTTTTCCGCTCTTGTCTAACAACAAATTCGCTATTCTGTCTCCTATTTTTAAGAAATACTTATCGCTCATAGGCCTGTAAATGAATAAAGAAACTAAAGAAATGAATAACATATTTGCTATGCCACTTACATTTCGCGTGAAGTCTGAAGATAATGTAATGCATCTTTCCTCAGAGTAAGAAATTGATAGCAGGATACAGAAGCAAGACCAACTTCACATGAATGCTCACGTACGATGCAGATTTTTCATCACATCAATTTTGATTATTCAAAGTAATGCCGAATAAGTATCTTTGTGTAGTCTTCACGAAAAAATGCAGAGTCATGCTCTAAATAACAAATGATGAGGAGAGAAATGCACCGTCGTCGAGCACTCGATGTTAACCTATCCATCGCCCCAAGCAACACTGCACCACTTATCTTTTAAATTTCCACTTGAAATTTTAAAAAAACGAAAAATTCACGTAAATTGCAAACTTTCAATGGTAATGAGGTGATTTTATATCATTAATTTCATTACTTTTACAACCAAAACGTGGATGTGACTATCATTTTGTATTCCTCAGCGAGACAACAACCAAGGCTTCTCATCTATCATGATTTTCTTGGTCATCTACAGGAAATGCGTATATGAGCGGCATCATGAGCTTGGACAATTCGCCGATGTATATTGATTCTTTTATTGAATTGAACCTACCAAGCTGCAAGTATAGATAAACAAAATGCCGTTTGTAATTGCGAAAAATTTGTACTTCACAGTTTGTCTAATGCATTTTGGTGGTAGGGATGTATTCAAGAGTAACGCATGCGCAACGTAAAGCATTCGTTCGTAGCAACAAAAGTAAAAAATGCAAAATTCTTTCCATTTCGAATTTCATGACATTACGAATATCTAAAAAATCAATAAACTTCGATGAATTAATTGTCACAAAGGAAGTTGTCGAAATTGTCCATTTTTAACTAGAATTAAAGTTAAATAAACCCATGAGCTGCTTTGCGCTCTGAAATACTCAGAGGTAAGTTCGAAAATATTCTCTATGAACAAGTAGAAAAAATGAGCAGTTCTGAACATACTGGCCATTGCTCAAAAGAAAATATATCGCATATTCAGTCATTTTCATTTTAGTAATTTTAGATGAATTGTTGAATGGAGGTTGCACAAAAACGCTATTTGACAGCTGTCAGAACTAGCAGTGACATAAACTTCATAAGCGAACTTTGTCCTCGGCAAAAGCTGAACATTTTTACTTGAGATCACTTTATGGCTTTCAACCAGAAATCAGCATTTCAAAATCGACAGTGAATGCTCATGAAACTATCCAGAAGACAAATGTGTAGACCGAGTTTGCAGAGTGTTTAGGCACAACTACGAGGAAAGTTTTGATCACGTCTCAGCGATCAATAAGCGTAGTTGTCTACTTTTAGACAAGAAATAGTTCGTCAAGAGTGACTAACGCAACGATTGCATAAAATCCATGAATTTGTTGAACATCCGATCATAATCTGCATTATGGGGTCTCTCAGGGTTGGAGCAGGCCGCAAATTTTGAAGGTCGGCCGGCCGCTGACGACATTCAGTCTAGAATAAATTGCTCAACCAATCATTACAACATTAAGAGCATGTGAATGTAACACCATTTGAGAGTAGCTACACGCATATTTTGTGATATAAATATTGCGAATTATTCTTTGGTTAAAAAATGATTACTGGCAGCTGCATTCACATGTAGTTGAAACCCTACTTTATCAATGATGTAATTTCCAGAGTCCTATATTATAACCTGCATGAATTTTGGAAGCATTCCGCATTACTCAGCCTATCTATTGTAAAATTATTCCAGATCTTGAAATTTTTTTCAGTGCATGGGATAGTTTATATAACACGTGGAGCTATGAGATGGAATGAATAATGGATTTCAATGCAACCTGAGGCCTACTACCCGGACATTTGACAGTGGATCGTGAGTAGTAAGCAATCCTCCCAACTACGCACAGCGCCCCCCCCTCTGGAGCGCGAGTTGGGTTGGTGTGGTTCTGGGTCGACCGGCCGGGTATGTCTTGGTCGACCGTCGTGGTTGTTCTTGGGCGGCGGTCTTTGTTTTTGGTTTGTAGGGATGGTTGTAGGTTTATTTTGTGTTTAGATTTGGTTTCCTGATGAAATTCTGGGTTGACATGTTGTGTTTCTTGGGTGTAGGTGTGGTTTGGGTGTGTTTTTGTGTGTTTTTGAGTGAGAAAGTGTCTGTAGCGGCTAAACGAAGCCTCGTACGTAAAAATGGACGGCGGATTTGGACGTTTTGGCCAATTTTGGGTCTAACAGAGTTGTTTCCAAAGTCGTTGACCAAACAACGAAGAACTTCGACCCCCCCTCGGCAGCGATCTTCCAACTTTGGTTCTAGAAATGGTAGAGAGTCTTGCGATAGCTCGTTTGAAAGCCAAGAGTGCTACAAATTGATTGGAAAGCACAGTTTGGCCCTATCTTCCTTGACTGAGGCTTGGGAGTGACATTGAGACTTTTGGTCATGTTAGAGCGCCGTGAGAGGGTTTTTGAGTTAGAAAGTGGCTGTAGCAGCTAAACGAAGCCTCGTACGTAAAAATGGACGGCGGATTTGGACTTTTTGGCCAATTTTGGGTCTAACAGAGTTGTTTCCAAAGTCGTTGACCAAACAACGAAGAACTTCGACCCCCCCTCGGCAGCGATCTTCCAACTTTGGTTCTAGAAATGGTAGAGAGTCTTGCGATAGCTCGTTTGAAAGCCAAGAGTGCTACAAATTGATTGGAAAGCACAGTTTGGCCCTATCTTCCTTGACTGAGGCTTGGGAGTGACATTGAGACTTTTGGTCATGTTAGAGCGCCGTGAGAGGGTTTTTGAGTTAGAAAGTGGCTGTAGCGGCTAAACAAAGCCTCGTACGTGAAAATGGACGGTGGATTTGGACTTTTTGGCCAATTTTGGGTTTAGTGGACTTGTTTCCAAAGTCGTAGGCCAAAGAACAACGAACTTCGCAGCTCTCTTTGATATAGAGTGATTGTAGAGTGATAGAGCCTCCTCGTAGTTTGCTCTGGACAGACTTCGGTCTGACTGAATCAATCACATAATAATAAAGACGGAGTCATGTCTTTGTATCAGAGGGGTATATAAACCATTGCCTCTCTTTCATTCTATACTCCATCATGAAAACACCTAAGACGACAGTCAGCTCTCCTGACAAGCCTCGGCTTAGACCGAGGAATTTATTTATTGAGTTTCTAGAGATGGAGGAGCGAGAGCGAGTCTATAACAACCCTGCTCGAATTGGCTCATCAAAAACTGACGATGATGCCAATTCAACAGAGTGGGGGTATATACCGCCCATTAACAGTCAGCTTATAGTAGAGGAGGTCGATGCCGCTGACATAGAGAGATTACAAGTCTCTCTCAGCGGAATCGGCCAAACCTAAGTCTATTCATTTCCCGAGAACGAACCAACGGTCTTTTTAAAGACCACCATGGGGCAAAATATGATAGTACCTCCACGTGGTTTGCCCTGGACAGACTTCGGTCTGACTGAATCTGTCATACAAATAAAAAATGAAATCACAAAGCTGTATCCGCTATCAGTCAACTTAAACGTTGCATGATAAGGAGGATTTCGGTATAATTCTTCCTGTTGGTGGGCGATCTCTCTTGAGACAGCGGATGATATCGTAGTGATAAGTGTGGCAAGGGAGTGTGTCATATTTTAGACCGAAACCTCTGGGGCAACTCATGTTGGGCATTTGACACAGTTCTCAACGTAGCACTTTGAACGCCAATCGGTTGAGTCTTAGCTATCTGCCACAGGTTACTTTTTATAATTCTCCATTACCAACGTTATCTGAGAATGAGCCATGAGTTTTTTTAAGAACTGCCTCTATCATTGAGGCTAAATGATGAAGGGATGAAATGGGAGGTCACTCTTACGCCACACGTATGCAAAATCACTTTCTATCTTCTCTAATGGTGCGATCTCTTTTGATAGAAAAGTAGACCAATAATAAATGTGATGATATTCACAACCATGTATACAATTAACCCCATGTCTAAATTCTTCCCTTTATTTCCATTTCTAGATCAATACATTGCAAAACAAAGACATGCAGTTCTTTAGATTTATTTATCAAAGTTCAGTGGGATTGGTTTCAAGTCATAAATCTTGTAATATGCCCCTCGCTTTGGAGCATCCGGTACTCTTCTGAGTCGCGTCGTCTTTGGTGTGAAGTCGCCCTCACTCCATACAACTTGGGTGATGTTACTTTTGTTACCACTCTTCTCCTCGTCATTGGCGATTTTGGGTTTATTGTCACTGCCCACATCCTCGTCCCATTCATCAACAACTTCGAAAATTTTGTAGAAAATATTCAAGGCTTCAGAAGAATTTGCCATACTAGACTGTTCGATCGTATGATGTGAATGAGAAGTGCTGCAATCTTCTGATTTATATAGGATATTCAACAATACTTTCCTCAACAGCCAATCAGAATCACTCTTATTTAGATAAAGACTGCTAAAGTCAGAAGATTGCAAGATATGTCAATCTCAGCTAAAATGACAATTTTGTGATCGTCAATGAGTGCGATGAAGGCATGAGTAGTCAGGAGAGTGGTAACAAAACTGTAAGAATTATCTGGACAGACGAAGAGTGAACACAAAAAACAACTCGTAAGAGAAAAGTGTCAGATGCTCCCAAACGATGAAGCATGCTTTGATTTTAAATAAATCTAAAGAACCACATGTCACTACTTTTTGATATTCACCCTCAGTGATTGAGGTAGTATTTAGGAAAAATGATAGTGTCTAGCATCAGCTGCTATGATTTATACTGAGCTGTCAAATGATTACATTTTCACTATGATGTTGATGACTACATTACCCAGAAATAAGTGAAAACAGACAGATATAGCAAATAAAACATTTATTGGAAAGCTACAAGTAGTTTATAGTTCTTCACTACTGATATTGTCCCACAGCGATTCACAGTTACTACAGTCACATTTCAGTTGTCGCAGTCTTTCCCCCGTTGCAGCCACCACACCAAAGACGTACTTCCATTCCACTTCGTTTCTGGGTTGGGACGATGGGCTGTACCATCTCCGTATGTCTTCGGTATGCAGCCACCACACCAAAGACGTACTTCCATTCCACTTCGTTTCTGGGTTGGGACGATGGGCTGTACCATCTCCGTATGTCATGGAGAAGGCTGATGTCATCTTCCTTCGACACATCCTCCTTCCACACATATATTTATACCGCACATAGATCATCTCCAGTTCTTCTTGTTCTGTGAGAGATGGTAATTCTAACTTTGGAATGTCATCTAGATTTCTCTCCTTCTCCACCTTTACCTTTTTCGGAGCGGGAGGGCAAGTTGGTGTGTTCACGGAGATAGTTGCTGGTGGTGAATTCATGACTTCAAACTGTATGCCATAAACTTGATTTCTTAGTGCTCAAGTACAAGTAAGCAGCCAATGAATGATGAGTATGAGAGTATAAAGGGGGAGGAAAAAGACTTATTTTCATTCTATATTTGAGACGTGTTGAGAATATTTGGAGTCTCTATCTTGATAAACTATACCATTTTCTGACATTGAAGTATCATACTTAAACTTGATTTCTTTAAAATGGTAAGTTGAAGATCTCCTCACTTATCTCCCTGAAACGTTTGGCTAATAGCATCTTTCTCAATTACAGGCATCTACTTCATCACCAAAACGCTCCCTTCTCGAGGAAACTTTAGACCTAATAAGTGAAGGTAAGTTGTAACAATAAACTATAACTTTAATAGAGATGATAGAATGATTTCTCTTTCGGGTGATGCTAGTTCCAGCTCAAGCGGCCAGTCGCGGCAATCTAATGAGCGGGAATGTGCTGATTGTGGTCACATCTTTACGAGGACGCGTGATCTTACCCGACACATCAGACAACGTGTATGTCAACTCAAGTCATCATCAATCTCCCGAGGTAGGGATGATTCTATTCAACATGTCTCCTTTACTTGTGACTTTTGTTTCCAATCTTTTGAAACAGGTTTTGAATTATCTTCACATAGAGTTCACCACACACACACACACACAAATGATAGTTATAGCAACCGTACCTCCTCTATTCGTTTAACTGAAGTATCGCTCAATAATGTAGTGAGAAATTACCATATGGAATCCTGAGAAACTATTGCTGATTTTCCGGAGTGGTTCCATCAAAATTCAACATTGACAGATGCGCTCTTTCATAATTTAGAGCAGTTTAGAATAAAAGCGCTCATCTACCTTAAAATAAAGTATGTTAAGGTTGATTATCATACTGGTGAAATAGTACAGAGGTTGGTGTTTTACATACCCTCCTCTCCTGCTACAGAGGTAGTCGATAAAGAAGTATGGTTAAATTTTCACATTCAAGGGCTAAAATCAAATATTGATAAATTTAACGAGCGCGATAGTGGTCTAATTTTTGATAGCATAGAATCTGCCAAGTTTAAAATTACTCTATTAGAAAATTACCGTGGTCGAGGCTCCTCCAATCTTCCAAAAACATTAAGAGCTAAGAATGCAGTCATTTCTGTTGATTGTGAATCACAGTGTTTTAAGTATGCGGTATTGTCTATTCTCCACTATCATGATGTACAGAACAACCGTTTCCGTAGAAGCAAATATCATGAATGGGAGAATTAATTGAAGTTTGATGACTGCAATAGCGAAGACATGAAGTTTAAAGATATAGAGAAATTTGAAAAATTAAATAAAATTAAAATAGTTCACATCTGGCAAGAGGGGCTTAAGGCTGTGCGCTACAACAACCGTTCATCAACTTATGATCGGGTAGTCAATCTCCTGCTAGTGTATCAAAATGATAGTGAAAATTGGCATTACTGTGGTATTCCTAAAATGACTCGACTATATTCCCACTTAACATCTAGAAGAGGAGAGTATTTCATATGTGACCGTTGTATGCGCCCCTTCTTGTCAAAAGATAAATTTGAAACACATTATGAATGGTGTAAGCGAGGTAAACTGCAAACAGAATGCATGCCCAAAGATAAAGAGTTTTCATATAGAGAGAAAGGTGATGAATTAAGTCCTCTTCGTGTCATCTATGCTGACATGGAATGCTATATTGATGATAACACCCATAAAGCGGCAGCCATATCATGCTATGAGGTATGGCATGATTACTTCAAAAATAAAAATAATAAAATGCACGTCTGGCAAGGTGAGGATTGTACACATAAATTCTTACAATTCCTCAAAAGCGCTGTCAAATTTCAGCAAAAATATGATAGTGAACTCCAACGCAGATCATTGAATACGTCAGCAGATGATAAAGTAAAATTTGAAAGTTGTAAAGTCTGCTCAAAATGTAATAAAACGTTTGATGAAGATAAAATCAAGAAAGTACGCGACCATGATCACATCACTGGTAAATTTAGAAACGCGCTATGTACAAGATGTAATTTTTCACTGAGACTGAAACGGCGTACTCTACCCGTTATTTTTCATAACTTCAAAGCTTATGACAGTCATATGATAATAAAAGGGAAGGGGTTAGGAAAAATGAAAGAGTGGAAGTTAAGTGTAATGGCTCAAATGAGAGAAAAGTTCGTGGCCATGACAGCAAAAGTAGCAGTTGACAAAAATAAAGAAAATAAGACAGTCTATTTTGATATAAAATTTTTAAATTCCTATCAATTCATGGGTTCATTACTAGCATCTCTCGTTCAAAATCTTAAGTCTCTTCCACTAACTCAAAATCTTAAGAAACAACATCCAAATCTAACCGATGAAGTCATCACACGCAAAGGAGTGTTTCCATATGCATACTTTGATAACATTTCTAAACTTAGTGAGACTTCTCTTCCATCAATAGACAAATTTAAAAATGATTTGACTGGTGTAGAATGCAAGGTAGAAGATTACAATCATGCTCAAGTTGCATGGACAAAATTTGCCTGTCAAACGTTTAGCGATTATATGATCGCCTATCTAAAATTAGATGTATTTTTGCTGGCTGATGTATTTCAGGAGTTTCGAAGAGTGGCATTAGAAGAAGATAAATTAGATCCTGTTCACTTTGTCAGTGTTCCAGCCATGTCATTCGTCTGCTTTTAAAATGACTGGAGAGACCATTCATCTCTTGCAAGATCCAGAGATGTATAATTTATTTGAACGAGGAATTCGCGGCGGTCTCACATTTGTAGATAGGCATCAAATAAAATCAAAAATAGTAGATGATGATCAGATTCATCTTAAGTACTATGACCAGAATAATTTATATGGTAGTTCACTGTCCAAACCTCTACCTCACTGAGTTTAGCTGGTTGGGTGATAATGAAATTCAGCATTTCTCCAACCATTCAAAGATACTAGCTATTCCAGATAATGGTGATTGGGGATATTATTTTGAGATAGATCTTATCTATCCAAATAGTATTAAAGATAAAACTGGATTTTCCACTTGCACCCGAATCAGGCGAAGTAACTGAAGATATGTTTTCCGACTTTATGAAACAATTTCATAAAGATTTGGAAGGGAGCGGACAGCCCAAGTATAAGCCTTGCCGTAAACTTTTGCTTACTCAATTTGATAAAGAAAATTATTTAGTCCACTTCTCTATCTCAAAATTTTATTCAGAAATGAGGATGATTTTAAAAATAGTTCACCGCATTATCAAATTTAGACAGAAAGCCTTTCTGAAACCTTATATTGATAGTAACATTCAGAAACGTGCACTAGCCCAAAATAATTTTGAAAAGGATTTCCATAAATATAAGAATAATAGTCTATTTGGTAAGACGATGGAGGACGTTAGAAATTGTATTAACTATAAACTTGTGAATCATAATGATAAATTTCAAAAGTTAGCGACATCACCTCTCTTTATTGATAGAGATATTATAGATGATGAGTTGGTTGGTGTTAAAATGATAAAATCAGAAGTAGATTGGTGCAAGGCCATCTACATTGGACAAGCTGTGTTAGATGATTCCAAGCTTGAAATGTATCAACTCTTCTACAGAATATTAATACCATGCCCTCTAATTAAAGACGTGCGTTTGCTGGGCGGTGATGCCGACAGTTTCTTTTTAAGTATCGCTGCTCAGAAAGAGTTAAATTTCAATGAAGTAGGAAAATCTTTAGAAAAATATTTTGATGCATCAAACAATCCTACAGATCACCCACTATACTCGACTAAAAATAAAGCAAAATTAGGATGCTTTAAAGATGAAATGGCAGGAAAGGAAATTAAGGAAATGATTCTTCTTCGTCCTAAAATGTATTCTATGAAGCCAAAAGACTCCAATGACAGTATTAAGCGCGCAAAATGCATATCTAAATCGATTGTTTTAAATATGAAACATAGGGCCTATAAGATGGCCTCATAAATAAGAACATAACATTTGTCAACATGACCATCTTAAAATCAAAGACACGAGGTAAAAACTCATGCAGCTAGGAAGCGAGCACTTTCAGCGTGGGAGGATAAGATGTGTTGGATAGGACATAACATATCTCTTCCACATGGACATCCTGACACAAACATATTACCACCCAAAAGAATTAAACTGACACTGCCACATTCAGGAGATGTGTAAATAGATTCATTCTTAAATCAGTATTTTGATGATGTTTTTTGTTGATATTCATTGTTGCTTTATGTATCGCATTAGATTGCACTTCCTTGTGAATATATGCCTACAGTCAGTTCATTCCCACTATATCTGTAAAAAACTTTCCCACTTTGTCAAACCTTCTTCAAATTACTTTTTCATACATATCTTTCTATTTCAATAAAATTTTACAATGACTTCACTTTGTTCTCCAAAACACTAAAGTTACGAGGGATTTAGTATATTTGACATGGATGCACTCATGTAGACCATTTGTAATTTTGAGAGAAATAGACGGATAGTTTCTTTGATAACAGGATGGTAGAAAATAGGTTAAAACATCTTCTCGACTATTCCATATAAAGCATCCTTATCATGAATGAAATCACGTAAAATGTGTTCCTTTTTCTCGCCAACAGAAATAGGTAGAATCAAGTCACTTTGAATGTAAAGGTGTTGTTCATGTTTATCAAGTGTCATTGGTGTTTCTATACCAGTCGTATGCGCAGCAGTAAACATTTTGTAGCATTAAAAAACCAAAGAGTTTTTTCAAATGTTTGCTAATATATTATATATTTCAAATGTATGCCAATATATTGAAAAAATATATTAGCATACTTTTGCATTAACTCTTCATTCGGAAATGGAGTGTGATACTTGTTACAGCATCTTTATGAAAAGGAATCAACGCACCAGCATCATCATAAATTGCAATATCAATTTGTGGGATGTAGTTTGATTTCAAGTTTGTATAATGCACTTTCTTGAAAGTATGCTCAGATAAAATACTGCAGCTTTTTTGGCTGATATAGTATCATTGCTAGCAGTGGAGCTTCAACATCTCCCACACGTACATCTTCACAGATATTGGAATATATCTGAAAATAGTTAATACGACGCGATAGCGACTTGTCTGCGCTAGCTTTGGTTACAGTACCACTTTTAAAGTTATTTTGATCAAATCCCAAAATGTCCATTAGAGTTTTATCCATAATTAGTTCAATATCGTTCCCACTTACACTAAGAGACAGAACACCTTCTTTTTCAGAAAATGAAATATGTTGCTCATTAATCACTTAATTCAAATAATCTACAACCAATTTAACTGAAGTAATAATGCGAGGCATCAACACTCTTGTTTCATGTAAGATACCACCTAAAGGCTCTACACACTTTCTGTATAAAGATATGGACCATTCTGTATCAAATTGATTTGATCTTTCACATGGAAAATGTTGCATATCAAATTTTCCATGAACAGCTGCAGAACGATGTCGCAAGAACTGATGAAAATCTTCTGAACAAACTAATACTAGATCATCATCATTTAATTTACTTATTGCAATATGATTAGATGATTTGATATAAGTCAATGTTGCCACTTGTTTACCATCAACTCGAAGGAGATAATTAAATTTCTTCAATAATGTTTCAGGAGTCATGTTTGTCTTTCTTGGCTTAATCACAATCTTCTTCACCAACGTCTTCTCATTTTTTGGAATAAGATCTACATAATAAGCTTCCTCTCGATATATTAACTGTTTATGACCACTTGGGTGGTAATTAACGTTATAATTATCATAGCTTGTTAAGGTGCTAGCGAAGTGACTTAAATCATTTCTTAAACTGGAACTCAAAGCAACAATCCAATCTTTATCAACTGTATGATAGATATGATCATATTCACCATTGTGGGGAGTAAACTCGACAATGTGTCTACATGCTTTATTCAGGAAGTCATATACGAATTTCTGACATTATAGAAGATCTTTCTTCGGCCATTGTGGAATGTATACTCGGCAGCCCCTTTCACATTGGTAAGCAGCTGTGCGTCTCATATTAATGGTCATCACCTCATGATCAAAAGTATAGACACAGTTACTGTGAACAAGTTGTGTGACCCTTACTTCCCACTCTCCATTCAGCTGTTGTATATTATCAATGGGAGTAGAAAAGATAGCGGCTCGGTTACTAGCAAATCTGTTTGTTGCTGCATTGCTAAGCAAAATATGGTAAAACGACATTTTCAAATTCTGGTGATCTATATATTACAAATTTGCATAACATCATGAAGACTTGGATTTTGGATTCTGAACAATACATCAAAATTGATCGCAATGGAAACGTTCATTTCAAAAATTCTCATGGAAATACATCGAAAGGAATTACATTAACATGGCGACAATTTTTTAATCTTAATGAGGGATTTGGAATATTTGAAACGCTAAAATTCATCTCTTTGGATAATCAAGTTTGGCTTCAACATTACAGAAATGAAATTCAAATCTGTCATTCTGATTCCTCAATCTATTTTTCATTTCGCAAATACAATTGGGAAAAATATAAAAGATGGATACATCGCTCCATTATGTCATGTATTCGACGCGAGTTCATCGCATTGCTGCGAAAATCTTAATCAGACACCATCTTCAACACAATGTCACACTCCATCATGAAGACTTGGAAATTGGATTTCCTACAATATGTTGAGATTGATCATGAACGAAACGTATGTCTCAAAGATTATACTGGAAATGTAGGAAGAGTATTTTCTTTATCATATCGACATTTTCAGTCTCTAAATCATATTATGAAGGACTTAAAATACTTCTATATGAAAAAAACACTCACGCATAGGAAATCGCATATGGTTGCGACTCAACAAGCAACGAATTCATTTCCAACTTTCCATCTGCTTCACATTTCATCAAGGTAGTTGGGAAAAGTATAAAAGGAAGATACATCGCTCTATTTACTCATTTCTTCATCATGAGACGTTATCGTTACACCATCGTCAACATTCTTCGCCACATCAGACTGTATACCATAATCGATCTCGCAACATTAAATCAACAAATTCCAAACAGCAAGTATTATCCAGGTCGACCGCAAATGTAAGTGGTGAATATGAGCAATTTACGGAACCTTCAACTCTTTCCAAACGGGATGGTACAAATTCTCGGCGCCCTTTCTCATTCATCGGCGCGGTTAATGCGCTTAGAGCTGCAGTAACTACTACGACGGATATGGAAGAGGGAGAAGTGTGTGATGTCGAATCTGACTGTGAACAATATGGTGATCTGCACTCAATTGAGTGAAGATGCATCGTTTTCGAAGATTCATAGCAGCAGCTACAATTTGTGTTATGGGCCAGAACTTTTTCCTGCAGCTCTCATTAATCGTTGGAATCCTATACATATTGCAATCCTTCACAACAGTAAAGTTATCATTACAGGACTGAAATCAGAAGTGCAAGCAGATACAATCCTAGACCATTTAATCGAATATGTACATACCCAGCGGATTGTGAAATAAAAAACAATTTTTATTCCAATATGATGTTTTATTTCGAATCATTATAGAACTTACAAATCATCTTTTCATTAGAAGATGGGTTACATGAAAACTTTTGAATAACAGATTTAAATCGACGTACATGCAAACGTTTTAAAATGAAGTACAATACGAAAGCACCACAAGTTGATGAAAGTGGATGTTGTAGTATTCGCTCATTTCGTTGATATTGACTTGTATGTTTTCTCAACCACTGCTGTGTTGGTATATTCGGAGGTTGAGCAAGAGAGTCAAATAGTTCACCGCGTCTGTCTTTTCCAATAAAGATAGCTTTCCAATGCTCACCTTCTAAATTCTGTGAATGAATGTTTAATGCGATAAAGATGGGATACTGTTTTACAGTATTCGGTAAGGTATCTAGCGAATAGACATTATCAAAAGCTTTCAACGTAGCTTCATCTGCATTACGCTGCACTTTAGTTCTAATATCGTCAGCATTCATCCAACTCTTTAGCGATTATAGTGAAGAATCACGTCACGATACTTAGTTATTTCAATACTTGAATCAAAGACTGCATAAATCAATACATTGATCGTCGCAGCTAGCGTTGTTTTAAACTCCAGATCCAAGCGAATATTATGAGGAACGTTAGCTTGATGATAAGGTGCACTAATATCACTGTCGGCAGTCAAATCAAATGCATATATACTATATCCATTCTTAAACTCTTTCATTGTAAGCCCGTTGGTGTCGTTGTTGTAAAAGCCAAAGACATTCATATAGTCAACATAGCTGCGCAAAAATTGATAAGAAGAGAAGTATGGTCTATAGGGCGGTCCAGGATGACTGACACCATTTACACGTAAATGCAATTTCGCTCAAACTGTTGTGTTTGAAGTTGAAAGGATTCTTCTTGACATTGCCATTGAATGCATCATTTTCAACCATTGCCACCATGAGGAGCGTCGGTGCTTCTGATGGAAATAAACCATCTTTCATAAAACTCTTTTGATCTTTAGGAATAGTAAATGTGAGAAGCTTTGTATGTTGAATGGGATAAACAGCATTGCTACGGTTAAGACCCTCAGTATGTCCTCTAATTACACTTGGATTAGCCACCACTCGACGAATGTATAGCGTAAGATCTTCTACATGGATTTTAAAATTGACAACTTTAGCATATGCATTCAACGAAAATTCAGGCTTGTTCAATGTAAGTTTGACTCGCATGCTGGTATTACAGAGTAAAACCTTTGACTGTCTGAAGAAGTCAAGATTTAGTGGACCATATAGCTGACATACTTTACTATCTTTAATCAAAGGAGATCGCTTTACAAAGCCACTGTTTGTTTCAGCATCAAATTTTCCTGCTTCATCTCTGTACCATCCCATGGCTTCCATATGATTCTTTTGTGCTGACGGATGAAACTGTGATAGGGCATTGAAATATGCTTTATAGGGATAATCGCTTTGTCCACCTTCTACCTGTTGCTCTCCAATAGTTAGAGAAACATCACGAGATAGTGTTGCCAGCGGTAAATTGTTCAGACCAACTTTATGTGCAGCATCGATATTAGTACCATCTGCTTGCTGAATTCTGAACCGCACATCAACCATCGCATAACTTAAATCAATGTAGTCATCACTAGTGCCAGGAATGTCAAATTCAATTGGGCCAGTATTCTCAGAAGTTCGAGGATGATAATCTACAATACTTGAGCTAAGAATATCTGTCTGTATCGCTTGTTGATCAAACAAACAAAGATTTGAAGTTTTACACTCCATGATTAGAAGTTATGACAGCGTCGTCGTCTAGCACGCGATGAAGGATTAGAGCGCGCATGGCGTTTGCGTGAATGCCGTTTCTTAGATTTGCGTGAAGTTAGCCTCTTACCAGCTCCGCGCTGTTTTCTTTTTCTTCTAACATTCATTCGTTTAGGTGCTTTCTTTTGTCGATTACGAGTTAAGGATTCCTGTAATGTTCTTAAACCGAATCCCTTCCCACGATTTGGTATAGTACTGTTTATATTTTTTCCACTGGCAATATCATTGACAAGATCGTCAGCAAAGCCAACAGCATTACTTAAAACAGATCGTTTTAAAGTTTTTCCGACAGTAGATAAGAGAGGAGTTGCAACAGATTTCAGCGCGCCAAATATACTACCTCCACGTTGACGGTGAGCACAACTGTAAATTGTACCCGCGCCACTTACATAGGAGGGACGTGAATAAAACGATGCAATCGGATTCATTACTTAAATCTTGAACTCGCAAGTTATAGTTTTGCATAAATCACTGACGATCACTTTGATGAAAAATGTCTGCACGACGCATCTAAGAGTTCATACTTGAAGGATAGCCGACCCATTTAACAAGACACCATTCATCGCCTTGAGGTTTTTTGCAACGGATGATTTTCTCTACTAAATATGTTTCACTTTCAGTGACTACCTCAATCTCATCACGGCAAAAGCTGCCATCTATTTCTTCATTATCGTAATCTTTTATCTTTTAAGTTGTTGGAGAGTCTTTTTTATTGATGCTTGAACCTGTAAAAATTTCTTCTGTTCCAATTCGGAAGGTACCCTTTTGCAAAAACACTCTTCACTTTTGAGATACGAACTTTATCGCCTATTTTTACATCACTTTTTGCATTATTACGCTTGCGTTGGAATGTTTTACTCACTTTATCTACATTGTCAGCATTCACATCTGCTGGTCTGAGTCCAATAGAGCGATGCACAGAGTGATTGTAGGCATGTACCGTATCTTGTAGAATCTTTGTCCAATTTTGTGTTAAGTTGGCAGTAAAATGTCGCCACAAGCGATTTTTCAATGTGCGGTTAAAACGTTCAACTAATGCAGCCCTATAGGCACTCTTTACACTAAACAACTCAATGTCATATCTCTCAAATAATCTTCCCACATGCTGATTTTGGAACTCTTTTCCTTGATCACTATGAATTCTCTTTGGAATGCGACTCTCTTGGAAAATTGACTGGAATGCCTTTGCTGCTCGTTTACCTTATTTAGTTTTTAAAGGTTGAGCCCACGCATATCGCGAGAAAATATCAATTACTGTCATTATAAAATTATTTCCCGAGTTATGTTTTGAAATAGAGGCAACATCACACAAATCTGCCTGCTACTGTTTATCAATGTCATGAACAATATAATGGCGGGTGCGGTACTTCTTTTTCGCTTGTTTGTGGAGTGTATAGGTAGCCTGACCCTTTAACCATTGTTTAACTTGTGATTGCGGAAGACCACTCGCTTTTGACAATTTCTTTATAGATGCAAATCCTACTGGATGTTTTACATCATAATATATTGACTTTAAAAGTTCATGTGATGACGACTGACTCTTTTTCCTCCTTCTCATCTTTTTGTTTTCTTGCCTTTTTACACTTACAACAGCCACAAGATTTAGCAGATTTACGTTCATGTTCACATTGCTTAGGAGTCTCACTGTAAGAGCTGGCACAGCAAGTACATGTTGCATCAACATGCACCTCCGGCGGTTCATTACATGGCATGCAACACATCTGCTTCATATGAATAGTCTGAGAACATATATTTCTTTGGTGGAGATCTTCTACGTCTATTTCTTTCTCTTGTTTGCCTAGAGGGTGTAGATCTACGTCGTGTGGAAAGAGATGTAGAAGGTGAACTCTTAAACCAATTTCTTGGCATTGTAACACTCCTAATTTTAGGAACAGAATTAACATTTGAAGTAGCATCAACTTCTGAAGTAGAATCAAGTTCTTTCAATGTTTCATTAGTCAATGCAAATTTTGGAACATTGTGCTTTTTCAATAGTTGAAGAAAATATGGCCAACCATGTAGGACATAACCTTGTTGACGTTTTCTACGCGTTGCATACTAAATCAAGTCTTCATAACGCGAAGCGCTAATAATTTTATCATCATCTGTAATGATTTCACCTCTATCATTCACATTGGGATATGGTTCAAAGCTGTTGAATAGAGCTACTGCATGTGCACGAGATGCTTAAGGTGTAGCAGTCGAAACAGAGTCACGCATCTTATTCTTCAAACTTTTCAATTCTTCAACAGTTTCTGATTGTAATAAAACTGCGCGATATGGATCTTTAATATGTGCATTTTCCTGATAATCCAGTTCTTTCTTATACATTTGATTTGCTAGAGGTTGCTTTACTTGCTGTAAAGCAGTCAATTGCAAATATTCATCCTGAGGAATAACAATAATGCGAGAATAGGAGCTCATAGTTTGTAGATAATCATAGGCTTTTTTAAATATCACTTCGAAATCTAAATTCTTCCGGACACTCTTGTGTAAAATCAATAAATAAGTAACAGTGTGGTTCTTCAGTTGCTGTTTGAAAAATTTCAATTAAGGCTTTTGAACCTCTTGGCGAAACTTGTCGCGCTAAAATTTCAAATTGACTATCTCGTGGATTCTTAAAGATAGCGTAATAGTGTGTATTCATGTTTCGTGTGCGGGCTCTTTTCCCATCAGGAAACAAATTTTGCATGATATAGATGATAAAGCATCTTTTGTGATGTGCTACGCGAGTGAACATATCTGTAACGTCTTTAGAATTCTTGCTTTCTTTTAATAGATCATCCAATACAACGACATCATTGGACTGAATCTTATCCACTGGAATAATTCCTTCATTTCAAATAAAGTTACGACGTTGCAATTCCTGAAAGAGTGACGGTTGATAAATGCCATAACACCAAATCACTCGATTGATAGGTTCCCTAAACAACTCTTTTCTTTTATCTAGCAAATTCAGAGTGAAAACAGTTTTACCTGTATGAGATGGACCTGATACAGTCAGAACTTTATCACATTGAAGTCTGAAATCCATTTTAATACTTTGAGACTCAACATTTCCATAATTAACGCTTAAAGCCAAAGATATTACCCAATACGTCGCCCACTACAGGAGCTAGCATCGGAATTATTGCTGAAAGGAAACTACTCTTTTCTGTCAGAGTTTTCCTCTTTCTTTGAAGGGTGATTTTAGGATTGGAGATGAATCGCAATTTTGTAGTATATCGCTTAAGTAACTTTCGTTGTTGTGGTGATAATTTCTTTGTCCTCAAAGTTTTCATATGAGACACAATTTCTCGAATAAATTTATCATTAGCATGTCGTATAGCATTATATCGATGATTTCCTTTCATTCGTTGAAGAGCTCGAATGGCTGCAGAAAATTTTGAAGACTTTCGTTTTTTACGTCTCGCCATTTTACTCTTTACCATTGTCACAACTTGAGTTTTCCATATTTGCATAGGTACTAACTTTTATGGCAGAAGTGACACTCAAAATGAGCTATATCACAGTGGCTACATTGACAAAGTTGAATACAGCAGCGTATGAAACAGCGCTGGCAGAAAGTATGCTTACATCTCTTAAAGATGCGTTTTTCACTTCCATCATTTCGCTTACATACATCACACTTATTTTCACTCTTATTAACAACTTCTAAAGCAAGTCTTTTTGACGACATGAACTTGCTAGCCTTTTCTGAATAATAGACGCATGTACAGAAGGAATATACTTCGAGAGTAAGTAGACATAACTCGAAAACCAATTGTGCTACGATCAAGCACCATTGCATCTTTAAGTTTCTTTTATACAAAGTTGAATGTGAATATGTGAAATTGCTTCAATCACTAGACTGCTACCATGATGGTTAAATGTATCAAGACGTTGAGCAATTTTTCCTATATGTCTTTCAAAAAATTCTTCAGGATTATCTACAACTTCCATCGAATAAGAAGCAAAGCGGAAGAAACGATCATCTACCTCTTCTTTCCCAAAATGGCTGAAATGAATTTTTGCAACTAATCTCGCCATTACAATTCTATTAGAAAACGTATCCATTAACTTCAAAAATAAAGTGCTAGTATCGCCAATAACTGATTTGATGTTGATCTCATCTTTATGAAAAGTTGTCACATAATCTTGAATAGTTCCCTTTAAGCTTTGTCTATGAACACTTAATGTTCCACAATCATTTGAGAAAGACATTATCATCCTTCATCTATCCCATCCGTTGCATGAAAATAACAAATCTCTTCATAAAGCATTTATTAAACGACTTTAACAAGCATGCATTACAAATTTTGGGTTTGAAACAGACAAAATAGATACAGTTGGTAGCTATCATATAAAGAGCAATGATGACCAAACATTACTTTAGCAGTGTTGAGATATGGAGGAAAAAAGCATTGATTATGAATGTAGCGACTACAACGAACATTTAAAATAGGAACACTCAATTCCTTAAAACGTTTAGTGACTTCATGGTAGTGTTGATTGACTCTAGTATCCCAAGGTGGAAGTAGAATATCATTGATGATTAGATTTGGAAATAGTTTCTTCTCCTTAGTAGGATCATTGCAAAAGATACATACAACATTAAAAGCTGCTAACCATCTTTTAAAGTCAATAAGAAGAACACATTCATTAGAAAAGCCATAGTCTTAAAAGTATTGCTGATTAAGTCCATGGATGTGTTTTCTCGCCCAGCTATCAGCGTTGGGATCACACTTCGCATGTTGATGATAGACACTAACAAGTTGATACGACCAATTGTCCATAGCAATTGCACTGAGCTCCTGTACAGGTTCACCCTCACAATCCATAAAAATGATGATAGATGACTAAAAAGGAAATTGCAAATTTTTACTCATCTGATGAAGAGTCCTATAACATATTACAAAATGATGAAGTACATCGATGCTGTTCACGACAAAATACACAAATAACATGATGGCAGCGAAGAAGTAAAATGTATCTGATAAGTCCACGTCTACGACACTCAAAGCACATGAGCGAATTGTAATAAGGTAAAGATAGGTAAGGACTACTGATTCTTCTTCTTTGGCCTGCGTTTAGCGGAAGCATTCTTCTCTGACTTCCGCTTTGCACCGCTCTCGTTGAGGATTTGATCAATAATGTCATGAATGTCTGGTTTCTTTGGTATACATAGGATGGATTGAGCATGCATCGATATAGAGGCTAATTTATTGTTCTGGTGATAGCCATAATATTTTCCACTGATAGCAAAACCAATATTCCAAGTGCCTTCTGCGAAGTCTTCACATCTGATGGGTGTCACTTCATCTCCTTCCTTTTTATAGTATGAACAACAATGCGATAGTGGTAAAGAAAGCTTTTTACCATCCCATATCTTTTTATATGGAGCATCATTGTCGTCTCTCGCCTTCCATTCCTTGCTAAGGGGAGTAGGGATGTCCATATTTAATGTTGCAAACTCTTCAATAATATCGAGTTGGCGACGAATGCATGGATTCACAGGAATGACTACGTAGTCCCCATACTGATTGTTCAATATCTTCACTTTAGTGGAAGGAATCATTCCCGTTTGCAATACTATGCTATGATCGTAATAACGTATGGCTTGTCTAAATTTACGCTGTAGTGGGGTAGGATTATGTACCTCTGTTGTCTCTTCTACTGGCCTCAACACAAGACGATCTGATTGTTGAGATCCTTGTAACGTCTGAACACTATCTTGTCCCGTAAATGTAGTAGATGTAGTAGATGCCTGAAAATAAAAGAGATGCTATTAAGTTAACACTCAAGGAAGGAGAGGAAGGAAGGTTCCGACTTACCATTTCAGATGGATAACATAATAGGAATGTAGAGGGAGAACGTGCGTCCGACACCTGTGCGACTCAAAGATAGTTGATTGTCACTCTGAAAACCTCATTATTTATAGAGAAATGCTGGATTCTCATTGGATGTGCTCCTCATTGGCCAATGACATCAAGCTGATTCCAAATCTGGTCTTAGTTTTCTCTTCCGATGCTTCGTTCGCCCGCTGGAGTCCAAAACACAAAACTCAACCTCTGACGGCGCTCTAACATGACCAAAAGTCTCAATGTCACTCTCAAGCCTCAGAAATGAAAGATAGGGCCAAACTGTGCTTTCCAATGAATTTGTGGCACTCTTAGCTTACAAATGAGCTATTGCACGACTTTCTACGATCTCTAGAACCAAAGTTGGAAGAACGCTGCCGAGGGGGGGTCGAAGTTCTTAATTTTTATCCCTATGACGCTGGAAACAACTCTGTTAGACCCAAAATTGGCCAAAAAGTCCAAATCCGCCGTCCATTTTCACGCACGAGGCTTCGTTTAGCCGCTACAGACACTTTCTCACTCAAAAACACACAAAAACACACCTAAACCACACCTACACCCAAGAAACACAACATGTCAACCCAGAATTTCATCAGGAAACCAAATCTAAACACAAAATAAACCTACAACCATCCCTGCACACCAAAAACAAAGACCGCCGCCCAAGAACAACCACGACGGTCGACCAAGACACACCCGGCCGGTCGACCCAGAACCACACCAACCCAACTCGCGCTCCAGAGGGGGGGCGCTGTGCGCAGTTGGGAGGATTGCTTACTACTATCGTGGATAATAAGATAAGTTAGCGGCACGCGATAAATTTTGATTGACGTTGTACAGGGACACTCACTGCAATGAAAAATTAATGACAAGTTTGCCGAGCTACTCGCATACATCAATACAAACTTAAAAGATTTGAAATTAAACTGTAGTTGAGAGAGTTCTCTATTGACATCGCAAATCACTGGAATTCTCTCGCAAGTGACGAAGCAAATCTCACTTCAGTGAATCACTTTAAATAAAGTTTGCACGTCGCAAACAAAACATTTCGCAATATCAGCACTCAGTCAGTGATCAAATTGCTCATCACAGAACTTCTGTCGTTTGAAAAGTTTATACTATATTGGAATTAAGAATTTTTGACCGTTACAGCTGTCTTGTTGAGGCGAAATACATATATATATATATATAGGCATTTATTATTATTATTGCATCAATGTTATTACTACATTCTATCATTTTTATTATCTGGTTTCAATTTGCTTGTGTTTGATTGGCTTTTATGTTGTTAACATTATTATAAATTTTAAAGAACATCTGCAACTCAATTGATTGGTAAATAAGTCATCGCAAAAAACATATCATCAAAGTTCGAACAATTACATTGCATGATACTGTATTGTAATAGGAACTCTCGCTTATCCGGAGTACCGGATGGCCAACGATTTATGTATTTCATGTGTGCCATGTGGAAATTGAATAATGTCTAATGGCACAAGTTGACCAAAGAATGTCTGACGATCAAAGCCTCAACCAACCGGTACAGAGACGCCAGTCGTCGTCTCATCCCCGACCGGCCGGTTTTGATGACGCCGGCCGCCAAAATACCGGTGGTTCCAACCCTGGGATTCTCTGATGCACTTATTACAGTTTTGGCAATTTTCTACATAAATGTTTCATCATGCATGTAGAAAATAGATTGGCTGTACTTGAAGACATTTACCTTTATGTTTAAGTAAAGGGGATGAAAAAATGCAATACTGATGAATTAACAAATATCTACCAATTTTCTATCATATTTCCCCACTTAGCTGCCTGTGTGTAATACCCTCAAAGTCTATCGCAGCGGATTTTACATCTGTGTTACATGATATCGGATCGATCCAAGTTGTATTGTGAAATGAAAGTGAGAATACCAGTTGCGATGGCTCTACTCATCAAACGTTGCCAATGCATAGATTTTGAAAACTAATATCAAGCAGAGTAATTGTTTGCAAATTTGTCAAATAGATTAATTTGCATTTTTTGTGAAAATCGTTGATGCCTTTCCTGCAACAATTTAAAATTGCATTGATAAAACAATGGAGATATTAGACGAATATGCGGTCAATCCTGTCTTTTATAATAGTGATCAGATAAAAATACTGTTCGTCATTGCCACGCCGGTTGAATTCGCGAGGAAAAACATTAACACAAAAACGCAAAAAGAATGGCGAAATAACACTCACTACGCATTGTAAAGATCATTTTAAACATCGATGCTAAAAGCAGGTAATTTCAAAAGTGATGAGTGTTTGAGCATTAAAATGCCTACCTTCTCGGACATGTAAAAGCATCTCATTCACTTTCTCTGCCTATTGCTTAGTAGATATACGAGTACAGATACTTATTTTACAACCGAAAGCTTTCAGTAATTGGTGCAGTTAATGAACATCTCAGGTCGAGGAAATTGTCGGAAGAGTGCATATTGTAACACCAACCAGCATCCATTTGTAATCCAAGTTGTGTTTGACTGCTTCAAATCCAAGAACGGCTTCGTTCTTTTATTCGATGTGTGAGTAGATTTGCTTTAATTTTTATAATAAATGTGTTCTGCTAAATGGAGGTCGATACCACAGGATGCCGAAATTCACCTGAATAGGACAGTTGTTGGAGAAGAATGTGATGGAAAGAATGATTTACATCCGTAATAGTTTGCTTGAACAAATTTAGTCTAGACAAAGTACCACTACAGTTCAACGGAATCATTGATGAACAATCACATGAGGAATCGCAGATTATTTTATGACAACGCGATTGCACCATATCTAACAAATCTGATTGATAGGTTTGAAAGCTTACAAAAAGAGGGGGACAATATTCCATAATAGATCGGATACACCTTTCATAGACACAAAATAATTAATCTTTGTTTAAAAATGGCCTGAGTTGTCGGAAAGCATACTTAGTACGCGACAAGGACTTCTCAGACAAGATGTCGAAGTGTGATTTTTAATTCAGTCATCTATCAAGCACCACTCCGAGAATTTTCAAAGTCTGAATGGTATGTCTCCCATTTCCCAAGCAAATTTCAATCAGTTTTCAGGGTTACTGATGTCTGTCTGCATTTGACCTCTTTGATGCTGATATTCCTCCTTTTCATCCAGTCCAAAACTACGAGATTCATCTTTACAATAAAATATCATCTGCATATTTTAGCAAGCATGCATTATTGTCAACCTTTAGGTCAGATAAGTAGTAGGCAAAAACAGTTTGTCCAACCCAGGATCACTGCGGCACATCACAAGCTATTTCACGAAAATTAATACAATAAGATTTCCAGTGTATTCTTTAAGATCTATCAACAAGACAGTTATCAATAAAAGTCATCAGATATGGATCACAATTGTCTCCTGACATTTCTGAATTAGCATATTTTGTGAATAAATATAAAGTATATAGCATGTAAAGTGGTTGAGTCCCTTTTCAACATCAAGAGCGATCAAATGATATGCACAAATACGATCATTCCGTAAGGTGCTTCCAATAAATTTCGTCAGGCAGGTAAGTGCACAAGTTGTAAAAGCTATTAGAATCTATATGATTTGAAAATCGTTTCCCAGTTGATTTAAAGCATTCGTCGGTGAATTTATCACAAGTGTATATTATTTATTCGAATCGATGATTATTCAAAATAGCTTTCAAATTTAACCTTCTAGTTGGGACAACATCATCGAATGTTGACAGAAGGTTCAAAATGCGTTAAAACTAATAGTCAAAACATTTCAGCTCTATCGCTATATAGTTTCTGAAATATTTCACAAAACAAGCATCTCCCCAGTCTCAATAAGATTAAGTAAAATGTGTGCAGTGTACATAGCGTAGATCAATTTTATATGATTTTTATATTATTTTGATATCATGTTGATGTGTGGATCTACATACTGTGGATCATTTTGAATCAAGATGATATCACACTTTTGGTGGGTTCAACATGAGCATAATGACAAATCCACTCAAAAGTGTCGAAAGAGCTTCTTAAAGTCAAAAATGTGCGCAATTAGTAATTGAGAACCACGCAAGTCACTTACCTCGCCTTTCTGGAAGTCGTAGTCAAGAGAAAATTGTAATTTCCCCAAATTGACTTCTTCTTTCTCTTCTCCAGCACCCTCATTGTCTTCCATATTAGCCTCCAATTCATCCAAGTCAGGTTGGACCTACAGAAGAAATTTAAGTGAAATCGGTAAAAAATCTGCTTTCCTGCAAAAGTACATGTACTCATTTGATGATGTGCTGACTAAAATTTCTGCATTTTCATCATCACCTACGACGTTTTGAAGTGAGACATCATTTGTGACGCTGCGAAAATAAATTGATAGACTCGCATGTACGGAAAAAAACAATAATTATTTTCGAATTCAGTGTTGAGAATTGAGTACATAATTTAGGGACAAGTCGATGCGCTGCTTCAGATTATATGAAAATCATGATACTGTGATATTAGTGTGCATAAATTTTAATAGCTTGAAGAACAGACTAATGCTACAGTGATAACTACCACGAAATGATTCTCGCTTTGCTACACCGTTCAACAATATGTTTTATAATGTTGTTATAGTAGGCTCCAAATTTGAACGAAAATTTGCCATCAGATATCAAATCCTTCAAAATTATTTACCTTCACAAAATGGGGAAAGTCATGCAAGATTATCAGACCGCTCTGTCTAGCACATCGATGCACTGAAGATCATGATCTGTGCGCACTATTGGTAACTGAGTTTTAATTTTAACTAGTTAACTGAGTGCAGAATCTAACCGAGTTTTAAATTCCATAAACAAAAAACTAAGTTATGTAACTGAGTTTATTTTTCAAAACTCGGTATATTGCGCTTTACTGGAACTGAGTTTTGTGAAAATCTAACTTGGCTTCGGTTACTCGGTTAAATTTTTCCAACGATCCAGTCAAACATCCTTAATGAAAGGGAATGCATTTCTTGGAAATGCCGGATCAAAGCAGACACAATAATACTTACTTCAAAACTTCATTTTGCTCTCAGGTTTTGAAGTTTCGCCTTTTCAAATGTATTTTTTTATTCTTTCACGGAAACATAAATGATAATTATTGTGCCACAGTTCGATGTTTCATTTATATGACATTGCAGATGCTATTTCAGTTGTTGTTGTTTTTTGGGATATCATGCTTGTTGCATGGGATACGAAAATAAAAACTGAATCTTTCTTTGGAAAATGAATACAGTCATAATGCAAATATGTTCATTTGTTGACATCGGTCGGTAATTCAGTAAGAAAAAGCAAGATAATTGTCTTCGACCGAAACTTCTCTCTATTTGTAAAAATAAGTCACAATAAAATAAATTAAATAAAGTCACAAAACATTTCGCCGTCGGCTTGTTCACTTGTGAGAGTGTTAACTGGAATGTTGCACATTGATGGTCGGACGGCGTGAGCGGATCTCTTCCGTTTCCACAGCACGCCATACACTCAGATTACGTAGATTGAAATGTAACATCGACCACTTTATGAATTCTGGACCTGGCGTTACTGAATGTTGACTTAGATGCATGTACACATAAGAAGAAGACACGTTCAAATGTTCTCTCAACCTGGATCGCATAGTTCTGGTGGATTCTCCAATATACAAAAATATACACAATAAGCAATTAATACGATATACAACATTCTTATATACACAGCTGTCATTACCTTCTAGAATAAATACATTTACATGTTTGTTTCTCTCTCTCTCTCTCTCTCTTGCTAAAAGAATATTGTATATCGTATTAATTGTTAATACTAATTACTAATACTAATACTTAATTGTTAATTATTAATAGAGAGAGAGAGAGAGAGAGAGAGAGAGAGAGAGAGAGAGAGAGAGAGAGAGAGAGAGAGAGAGAGAGAGAGAGAGAGAGAGAGAGAGAGAGAGA
Source organism: Prostheceraeus crozeri (assembly GCA_907163375.1). Classification (NCBI taxonomy): domain Eukaryota; kingdom Metazoa; phylum Platyhelminthes; order Polycladida; family Euryleptidae; genus Prostheceraeus; species Prostheceraeus crozeri. Next base: position 456,995 of record CAJQUW010006071.1, on the reverse strand, counting down.
GAGAGAGAGAGAGAGAAAGAGAGAGAGAGAGAGAGAGAGAGAGAGAGAGAGAGAGAGAGAGAGAGAGAGAGAGAGAGAGAGAGAGAGAGAGAGAGAGAGAGAGAGAGAAACATGTAAATGTATTTATTCTAGAAGGTAATGACAGCTGTGTATATAAGAATGTTGTATATCGTATTAATTGCTTATTGTGTATATTTTTGTATATTGGAGAATCCGCCAGAACTATGCGATCCAGGTTGAGAGAACATTTGAACGTGTCTTCTTCTTATGTGTACATGCATCTAAGTCAACATTCAGTAACGCCAGGTCCAGAATTCATAAAGTGGTCGATGTTACATTTCAATCTACGTAATCTGAGTGTATGGCGTGCTGTGGAAACGGTAGAGATCCGCTCACGCCGTCCGACCATCAATGTGCAACATTCCAGTTAACACTCTCACAAGTGAACAAGCCGACGGCGAAACGTTTTGTGACTTTATTTAATTTATTTTATTGTGACTTATTTTTACAAATAGAGAGAAGTTTCGGTCGAAGACAATTATCTTGCTTTTTCTTACTAATGCAAATATAATGATGAGTTCCACGGAAATTAGAGTAGAAAATGGGTGTGATGATTTCGAAATGGAAAATTCGATTGAATAATATCTAAATTTACAATCAAGGTACGGGAATGCATGTGATATGATATCTCGAAGCTTCATCCTCGTGTAAAATATTCGGTAGGTCTTTGGGTCTTCCTTTTTTGATTTAATGTCAAGCCTAATAAATGCCAGTTGAGATCCTTAATAGTCATTTTATCTATAAGCCTATAGGTACTCGTCAAATATTCTAGGTAAACAGGTTATTAACTTGATTAATTTCCCTCGCGCTTAAATCCCAAATTATTTTTGAAATTCTATTCATTTGTATTGGTCCCTTTCATTGGTCCTTTTCGTAGACTGATATTAACACATGTATAAAATGCTCATAAGCCTACTGGGCCTGCTGTCAAACACTAAAAATAAAATCAAACAAACCAAGATTTCTGAATTACTTGCCAGTCTAGAATCTATAGAACAAGCAACAAAAAAATCATCACAAACATTTATCAAGCGCAAGACCAATTAGGTGGTCTGTAGTAGGAGCATACTGAGTTAATTGTATTTCCTTCCCTACGCTCTATGCCTCCCTAAAAATATTCATTATTAGTAGACACCCTACCACAAAAATAGCTTAAATTTTACATAGACTAGGAGTCCCTCTAGCTTCCCACTCGCTCAAATTCAGATCAGCTCTATTGTCATGTTGCAAGTACTTTCTAGCCCACTCTTGAACCTCTATATGTTAAACTTAATCAATCTTATGTTTCAAATTTTCTCCTGAGGGGCATGTACCTACTGGTGAAATGACTCATCATCTTCCCTCAATTTCTAATATTCATAATGACTTTTAAGATTCATAGGAATTTCTAATTCTAAATTCACTGTCAATTTCTAATGGATTAGGCATACTGGTGCATTTTTCTTATGTTACCTAGTTAACCGAGTTTTGTTGGAATATTTTACCTGGAACAACTTTTTTTGAATTTTTTAGAAAACTTGGCTAACTTGGCTTATTTCCGTCAAACTCGTTTAACTCAGTTTCTTGAAAAACTCAGTTGACAATACTGTCTGTACGCTTTCCAAAAGTAAACATTTAGAGAAAGTTAGCTTAACAACTTCATGTATTTCAAAGGCATTACCAAGAATGCGATTAATTTAGTAGTAAGGGAAATTGAGGGCAATTGCCAGTAATGCAACACTTAAGAAACACCCGAAATTTGAGGGCTGCAGACATCTCATCTTTTAAAGGCTTGTTTCCGAGTTGGATATATGCATGTACAATGCCTTAAAATTCGAATTACGAGAATTACTTTCTGATTGTTGATCCTACATATTAACTATATACATTAAGAAAAATTGTCATTCGGACGATGATCTTGATGTGGAGCTGCTTACATCATCCACAACAAATGTGAAATTTCACGTATATCTATTCCAAGTATTAAATCAAGTTAAGTGCTACTTCCAAAGCTGCAACGTATAAATTCAATATACCATCAATTGATACACAATTGATACGTTTACGAAATGACTAAAACGAACCCTCAAAACAAAGAAAATTCTCGTGTTGGTACCCAAGCGATCACATGTATCAGTTCTTATTGATATCGAATGATTCCCAAATCTAATACAATTCATACTTCAGTAAATCAGTTATTATCGATGATTAGCATGGTATACCGCAAAAATGAGCAGTTGCCTCTAACTTGCATAAAAACAACTTTCTTAGTATGACTACACAGGAAATGCAGGATATTGTTTTAATTTTCCACCTAAATGATCACAGTTTTATCTGTATTTATGATAAAAAATTTCTGCAAGGTGATAAGCAAGATCGAATTTATGAATAAAACAGCTGATTATCATCTTCAAAATAATAATGAGCTTTCAATTTTTTTCAGTAAGCAATCCATGCATAGCATGCAAGCGAGTTCAAAGGAAAAAAAGAATACTTCCGTGGGAGTGGAATGAATACTTCAAAGTGTAAGATAATTTAAATGATAAAAGGTAATCAATCTACACAAAAGTGAAATTCTAACTTAATCAGTTTCCCTATTTTGGCATTGCCATGTCAGTGATCACATTTTCTCAAAATAAAGTTCTGTTATGTCTAAAATCATTTATAATCTTAACCGCTATAACTTAAGTTGAATAAATAATCCTGTCTTTATGACATTGCACCGCTTATGAAAGATTTTGTCCAAATGCAATGACAATGAATTTACAAATACAAAATGAACCTACAATAATTTGGTACATAATTCAGAATGATATTGCTATATGCATAAATGTAATACTTTATATATTTTAATGCATTTATTGCGTTTCAATATGTTTGCTTACTATTTTGATGCAGTGATTTTAACCGAAATATTTATATATTCTGCTTATCAGGTACGCTGGTGCACTAAATCAACAGCAGCGTCATGAGGCGAACTTATGAAACTACATTCAGTCCGTGAAGCTTTGAGTTATATGCAATAAATATTGTTCTGATTTAAATAACTCTATATCAGGTCTTTCAATATTGAGCACTATACACCTAAAATAAAATATCCTTTTGTTTACTATGTACATGCATACTTTTGTTTTCCATTTCAAAAATTGTTTTGTTGTAATATATTTTTCAAAATTTTGTTGCAAAAAAAACTTCAGTATGAAAACGACGGATTTTTTTCAGTGATGAATGGAGATCAAGATTCCGTGAATGTGCAAAAAAGATACACCACGAAAAAGATTCATCACAAAATCGTCGCTCAAAATATTAGAAGCATCTTATTCATTGAAAGAGAAGGTCAACATCAATAAACATTATGCCATATGAAAGTTTGAGATTTGGCAGACTGTTTATGTCATGTACCGTCAGTTGTGGTCGGCGAGTTTAAATATCACATAATTTTCATCATTTTGCTTTCCACTGTCGACATAAGGAACTACACAAAATGCAAATTTTCGATTGTCGCCATTGAACCAGGATTTTAATAATGTATGCATACATATTTAGACATGCAGTATAGGAATAGACCTGCTATATTACATAGACAGACATACTGTGGATAACACACGATATGTTATACAAGTACACAGGTACACAGTATACTATTTGCAGGAAATTAATAAAGTTTGGTACAATGTTGTTGAATGCAAAAAATAGCATCAATAATCATCATACATCTTCAAATTTGATATCAAAGTTAGAAAGCGATCACTGTTTTTCCTAGCGCTGAGGCAATATGGGGAGATCACCCAAATCAATCCAGTCATTGAAGCATTCCTGATTAAAAATTTTCGAAGGGTTTAAAGACGGCGTATTAGTTATTGTACTTCGATCATAATTGCTAGCGATTGAAATAAGTCGACATTGGTACTAATATAGGTCTACTAGTCTAATGAAAGTTAAATCTAGAACCTACACATTACGTTAGAGAATAATTATAGATTCAATGTAACTACAACAATTTAGGCAATCTTTAGGTAAAATATGACTAGTTTTACAAGTTTTTGACTTTTTTCTTTAAAATGTAATAGCAGACCATCCTGACGACGGCTGCTTCGCTAAGTCACACAAAAATAATTCAAAACTTTCGTTAATGATCCCATTTTGACAGGTACCTTTTATTTACGGCAATTTTGACCAAAGAGATAGATTCAAATTATAAAAAAGCAAGAATGAGGCGTAAAGTCTTGCGTTGAGGAATGTAGACATGTTGCAGCAGTTAATAGCAGATATATTTGATCTATTAAAGCATGTACTGTAGCCTATATTTCTGGAGAATCAATCCAATTTCACATGAGACATTATAAAACTATCAATAAGTTGTTATATTTGCATCATTAAAACACGATACGTATAGTTTAGGGAAAAAGTAGTTGATATTTATACTACTTCATTTAAAGTGTATGGACAAGTATTTCACTCAATCATTTACAATAATGAAGTTGCAGTAACGATAAACACATTTTATTGCTGATCTTATTGGAAGTGTTCATGGGAAACCAAAAACACTATTATCGTGTTCAAGTAAATGAATAAAAAATAACTGTAATTGATATTTTTGGGACCATGTTGCACAACAATAAAGAAATAATTCTCACGTAGACACGCCTAAGTATAAGAAAATGACATTGCATGTGACTGCTCTCATATTGGTACACGCTTATTTCAAATAAAAAACGGATGCTATCTACAGAAATGATAGATGTAGTTAAAGCCTTGTTTGAATTCATGGGTCGTTTCAAGCAAATTATCAATGATGCGTTGACTAACAGAACTTGCATAACATTCATAAGTAAAATATCTAAAATTTAATTAAAATATACATAGAAAAAATATACATAGACATTCAAATTGAGCATTTTATAAAAAATGACGCTATGCATCAATTTCTATTTAACGTTCCGCTTGACAGCATTATTTTTTGAATTCCTTTTTGATATGCATGTTAACCATATTTTAATCTGAAGAGACAATACACGCGCACATGGTAAGTAATGAAATCAGAAGGACAATGGATGAAACATGTGAAAATTTCGATCAATATCCAAGCTAGGCTAGTTATACTATCTAATTATACTCTTTCTAAGGCTCGAAGTGAGAAAATTCTTTTTTCTCTGTATCGGTATGCACAAAAACTCATATTTTTTATTGGATTTTCATCTTAACATTTGCAAGTAGTGTCATGCCAGTGCCAGTAGTAGACCCTGTGGCACAACCAGATATTGCGGCCACATCATCTCAATTACACGTGTACTTATTTTAAAGGCAATGAAAACATGCAGAAGTACCATATAATTGACATCAAGAATCCAAGAAAATTGGCTTCTTCGCTGAGCTGGTTAATTTATCGATGGGTCTTGTGGAGGCTTACGCTGTTCTTTATCAGTGGCATCATGTTCGTTGTATTAATCTGCGTTATTCATGGTAAAGGTCGGTTCAAGCTTCTGTGATTGGCTAGCGCAGATTTCACCAATAACTTGAGATCTGTTTTGAAGATTTATGATCGATGTCTGACGTTTGTGATCGATTGCTGCAAGTTGACCAATCTCAGTGCAAATGAAGTGAGTCAGAACTGGGGATTCTGAAATTCTTATCACATTGACATGTACTGCATACTTGTGTATAGATTTATTGTGTGAGAGTCTCAGTAGGCGGTATGGGTATACTATCTGCTTGAAGAAGTTTTCGGTGGTATGGCACATCGCTGGAACAAAGTTTGCCATGGTGACATACCGCTTCACTTCGAGCCCTGGCTTGACTGTAATCCACTCATTGCACAGCTTCGTGCATGGAGCGGAATTGAGCATAGCTGTGGTTTAGCTTGTCTTATGTGTATAAGTCTATTACTATTAGAGATAGATACAATAACAACGCACGTGTGTTGTGATATTACATAGTCAACATCAGAAATATATCCTGACCATTAAAAGTGTTCAACTGCAAAAAACCACATATAAAAATTGAACAAGCATTAGAAAATATAATGGATTAAAATAAGTGCCTTTGGCATTTTCTACTCAAATCATCAATAATATATCGCACAGATGTACTCTATCTTTGTCTGAAAATGCATGTTCTTAGTTACACCCTTTCGTGCGTCGTACTCAACTAACATTTCAAAATGCAAGTAAAAGCAAAACTAGAAATCCTCTCTTACATAAAATCATATAGTGATCGCAAGCAAACACTGCAACACATGTGCAAATGTTGAGAAAAATAACGCTCTGGCTACTATCAATACAGCAATCAAATAGTTAATATTCTACACGTCGAATAAACTAGATATAATTGGTATCACACTTTTAGCGACGTTTCTGATTCTAAAAACCATTTCTTTGACATAGAAGTGGAAGTGACGAATGTTCAATGAAATTTTTTTTCTAAGACAAAGAGATATGATATATCCGCTGTCTATTTATATGATTGCTATTTCGTATATAAACTAAAAGTAAATCTTGCAATCTAAATCAGAAAGTAATTGAAAGAAAGATGAAAATAAGTCATTCCCAGAATGGCAGGCTAGAACGTCACGCTGAATCTAATTTCTAAGTTATCTTCTTCTCTGCCGTGTTAACAATGTGCATAAGGGCAACAGAAGAGACAACTCCAAATGCATCTGGCGAAGCTCACCGAAATCCATGTTCTACGTATGACAATCAACTTACCCCATCCTGAAAGTCGAGAGAAAACATAGTGGCATATTCAATAGTTTTCGCCGTAACCGTCATGATTTGCAAGCGATCGCAAGATGTAATGAACGATTCGCATAATAAAAGGAATCATCAATGAATGAGAAATATGATTACGGTTGAGAAGATTACAAAAAGCAATGCATTGAAAAATAATGTGTACATACCTTTCTCAAAGCAATAATTATCAGTTTCTGATTAATCTAATTCAAAATGAAGGTTATACTTAATCAAACATGTTAATACAAATGCGAGCGTTCTATACGCACAGTATAATGTGCTTCTTTGGGAGATTGATGAATTAGAATGATCCAAAGCCGATGCTGAGCCAGCGCCTTGCACTGTTCTAAACGGACTACAGAATCCATATATGAAAGTAAAATCTGCTTAAGACTGTACACATAACATGTACATGTATATTTCCAAGGTCATCCGAAGACATCTTTGAAGACCATACATGCGGTTCACATTCATAATTGTACACTCTCGATGCTGTTGAATGGTGAATTTGATAACTTTGAATGTTTAGTCAATTAAACGATGCGAGTATTCCGTTCACAAACAGAATAAATGAATTTCAATTTCAAATAAAAGTGTATAGCCTAATCGACGCATTCAAGAGCTCTAAAACACGCTCCAAAAGTCAGGCAAATTGAAGTAAGGCTAGTGTATACCCACAACCGACAGCGTTGAAATTGTTAAGTAAGCTGTCTCACTGTATTATCTGATAGCATAAATGTAGATAGTCAAGACAATAAAGCAAGTTTGTTGCATGCCAGTAATCATTGTCTACCTAAAGAATTTTAAGTTTTGTGATTTAATAGAATTATCAGTGGAATCCAACTATGTTCTTGTCAAAATCATTTAATTGACCATTGACTGATTGTTTTTGCTTTGAAAGAGATCGCTACTTGCACAAGTACCTGGTTTCAAAATGACAGTTACTCACAAACAACTGATTCACTAGACCTGGTATTGCAGAATTCTGACAACCTACCTTTTCTTTATACGCATTCCCAAGGAGCTGCACACTTTTAAGATCAACGGTTCCTTTCAAGCCTTTCTTTCCTTCTTTTTTCTTTCGCCGTTTGCAGATACACCGTTTACAAACGCAGTAGACGATAATCAAGAACACCAAAATGACGCCTATGATGATGGCAATGACAGCGCCTTTTGGAACTGCAATTGTATGAGCAACAATGAGCCAATCACTGTAGGCAGTGCAGCAGCAAAAAAGAATGGCATGGCATGAATTTCATAAATATAAATTATGATTCATAATATACAATTAATAAACCATCATTAATAAACCATTCAAAGTTCATTTGCGGAGTTCAGTGCCCTACACATTGACTAATACAAGTCAATAATCTCGCATGTCATCTTTGCAGCTATTTCCATCTAAACCACAGAATTAAATATTTTGTTTATCTGCTTCGAAGACTCGCGCAGATGAATCTAATTCTGTGATCTAAACAGTCTACCACTTTTGCAGAATTTTGACTTCTGACACATCACATAGCAATTTTTTCATAAAGCATGAAGGAAATACATGTACATAGCAGCTCTTCTTAAATTCTTTTTCAAAAATCAGAATCATATTTACACTCTTCTTGAGAGTGTTCAAATTTACATTGATCTGACACATGTAGATGCCTGCGGAAGTTGATTCCAAAATCGTTCAATCCTAAAAAATGAAAAAGCAAATTTTTTTAGCGAGTCAGTGGGCATCATCACGCAATAGAACATGAGTCGTGCTCATGGAGGGAACCAACAGCATGGATATACTCGTTTGATGGAGAGGTACATCTATAGAAATAGTACATGCAGAAGACAATGGGCATATACTCCTTGACGGAAAGCTTTTACAAATTACGCGTCAGTTTCTAACTCATAAGATTCTTTGCACCATTTTCAAGCCGCTCGATAAGGCTAACATGTGTTCTTGGAATGCCAGTCTATTGATGACAACAGCAAATGCTGCTTTATGGGCGCGTACAAGATACAGTATGTGCTAAGATGCTTATACATGCTTGCTGATTGAATGAGTGATTTTCTACGGCCGCTTGATGGCCACCGCTAATCCAAGTCGTTTGTTGTGTCCATCTTTCTTATCATTTTTCTTGTGCTCATTCTGCATTTTTCCATTCTTCTACAAATAACATCATCGGTGTTTACTTATCAGTCTACTAAATAAAGAAAACACAAAACTTGTGTCCGTTTCAGATTGCCGATATATTTATGGATCCAAGTCATGTGTTTTGAAGTTGCGACGGACCATCGCTTTCATCATGGAAAATTGGATTAATTTTCGGCTTATACATAAGATAGGTAAATATTTGCATCTCTTCGCGAAAAAAGGAATAAAATAAATACAACTATCAGAGTTACATTAGCCTATTTTGACAATCATCGATTATCAAACACAGAATGTGTTTCTTGTCAACCTCGTGCCATCTCGCATGGAAACAGGAAATTCAAGATTTCGATGGACATTTGCTTTCTATCAATAGAAGATATAAAAGTCGTCATCATGACATGCATCGAGTTCGGTGAAGTTGTGTGGAGGATGTTTTACTGAACACAGTGTTTCGATGCCATTCAGAGACGTCATGCTCACGAGTAACTGAATGAGAAACAATGGATGGCATGTATCAATTTACTAATTAGTAGAGTAATAAGTAGCAATATTTTGAAAGATAACGTAATGAATAACAGTATAAATTTAATGCAGTAATATTCTCTAAGGATAAAATAATTTGCAGAAATTTTTCCTAATTTCGATCTAGCCAATGAATAAACAAATAATTGCGAAGTGCATATTCCCCACGATTGTACGTCATTACAAAGAATAGCTTGCATTCGCAACTGCGATTAAATTGCGTACCGTGCACAGAAAGATAATTTGCAGCATTTAAGAAGTCATTGAGAAAATACCAAAGTAGATGTTTCAGCAAATGCCATGCTTGAAAATTTGAGTAAGTCTACATAAGCTTGCTAGATTAATAGACTAATAATTAATTTAGATTTAGATCTCTTTATTACGTACGTCGCGATATATTTCTATCAGCACCAGCCGATATCTTTAGACAAGTGGATTTATTCTGCATAATTCAAAGGATCTCAAAAATACGAACATAGTAATGGATAAACATGGAATGAAAGGTGGAGGCGACACAGATAGTACTGGGTTACCTTGTACCAGTAACTAAAGCAATTAGATATCTTTGATATGACTGACATAGAACACATTACTAAGAAAGACTCATCTATGAACATACATCTCAACTCATGCCACACAAACATATTTCAAACCGAAATACTAGCACATGATAGTGACAATACTAATTTACGTCTTCGAGAAGCTTACTACACTGTACATCAAGCAATTGAAACCTGAAATCAACAGTAGGAGTACACTTGAGCAGTTAAGCAATTTCCTTTTCATTTGACTCTAGTTTTTCAATGTGTGCGCTTTTAGTCAGGTTGGAGTAATATCTTTCTACTACTGACAGATTGTAACCCAGCACTACCTGTTTCAATTGTTCTATGTCAGTCAGATCAAAGCTATCTAATTGCTTTAGCTATTGGTACAAGGCATGGAAATCTAGAACTAGCATGCGGAATGAAATCTGATCATTTCTAAAAAAAATGTAAACCTGAGATGCAAGTTTGTTTCCAGAGGATTAATTATTTGACCTTGATTACTGATTAACTCTCTGACTCTCTGTCTGTGCGTCTTCGTAAATAATTTCTGCCGATAGTGCTCCAATATTTTATTTAATTGAAAAAAATAGTAGCCAGTAGATCTGCATGAATAATATTGATTGATGCGTGAATTTGTTTCCTTAGATACCAGTTCATTTACCAGTGTGCAAAAGGCGGACTAAACTGAAAAAGGAGCTATAGGAATTATACTGCAAAATTGATGTAAATCGGCATAATTGCTGAGATGCAGTTGCACATTATCATAAAAATTAATCAACAGATCCATTCTTAAATGCACCAAGATGAAATACAATCAGGCCTCATCTCGTATGCCTTCTATTGTAGATTTCTGTTGAGGTGCTATGTTATAGATGTCCATGTATAAGGTAACCCAGTACTATCTGTCGCCTCTACCTTTCATTTCTATGTCTATACATTACTATGTTCTTATTTTTCGAGTTTCTTTGAATTATGCAGAATTGATTCACTTGCCTGAAGATGATCGTCAGGTGCCGATCGAAATATATCGCGAAGTACATAAAAAAGAAATTAATTTTTTAAATATCCACCAAAACTTGGTTCCTCCCAATTCAACACAATAATGTCAAACCAAGGCTTCTTCACAACGTCTGCCAAGTACGTTGACATTTCATCTCAACATTAGCGCACTTATTGCGATGCATGGTTTCCTGACGGTGCTTATGTCTACCAGCAAGAAAACGCGCCTTGCCACCGCAGTTCATCCGTGCAAAATTTCTTTGAAGATCAACAACGCATTCCTGTGCAGCGTACAGTCCAAGCCTTGAACTGTGTAGAAAATTTGTGGGCTGTACTAAAACAAAATTTCATGCGAAAGCTTACACTACCAAGGAGGAGGCATTGATTGCATCAGCGCAACAATCCAGTTTTGGATGTTTAGCTACAATCCAGAGTATGCCGTATAAATGAATGCATTTCCTCTAGAGGTGGCTACACACGCTTTTAGTCTTTTTTTTACAATTTTATGACCATTCTTTCAAGACTGAAATATTTGTTCAAAATCAATTTGCATTAATAAATCTGTAATGAAGATATTCGTACTGCACAGCTAGCTATGGCGACAACGTAATCCTTCGCACATTTTTAGTAATAAAATGAAATGATTTGGGATATTGCGATAGAAGGAGTTTGAGAATGATGACTGAAGTTCAGACATACCTTTAAGTTAGTGACATTGATTTCGTTTATCGTAATGGTGCTGTTCATAAGGAAAGAAGCGATGTTTAGCGCAAATGCGATGTTCAAAGAAAAGATGAGGATTAGAGCCAATGTAGCATATGAAATGATGCGACATTAAGAATGTTAAATAATTGCAAAAGAGATAATATGCTAACTTTTATTATGCAACATAGGGCAAATGCAATTCGCACTTTTAAGGGTGTGATTTAGGTTTTGCACCCGATGAATTACCGTCTATCGGGGTCGCAGAGTCGGAGTCCCGGAGTCCTATCATCTTTGCTGGAGTCGGAGTCCTATCAAATGATAGGACTCCGGCCTATAACTAGACCCGAAATATAATACAAACAAATTATTTGTCCTCGTGCACAGCTGTCACTGTCTTGATGTCAACTTTCTCCGTCAAACAAAAGTGCAGTCGAAACAGCAGTGCATGCAAAGCTTGTAAAAGTTGAGGGAATGAACCGTGATAGTGAAAAAATGATTGTCTTTTCACCCGGTGACTTAGTAGAGACGACAAGCCTTCCTAGCCTCGATCACACCTACGCACCAAAGGTCACATCAGAGACAAAGGTAAAATACTAGTTTGCTTGAGAACATTACCTCTTACCCTCACGTTAATCGTGATCGTGTGTGATTTCTCCTCCAAAGCGCATATTAAAATCGAAAGTGTACTCATATTTTTTTAGAGAAGGATGGGGATTTTCCCGCCTGGTAGAGACTGGAGAAAAATTGCGTGAAGCACACATCAGCAAATTTCAGAATATGCCGTGAATGCCTCCTCTCCGCTAAAGTTCGAACGACCGCTTCATCATAGCCATTTTATGTTTACCATTTTATCATTATTCATTTTATCATCATCTTGATTAGCATTGTAATGTTTTGCCTCAATGGCTAATAAACGTCTGATTTCTGATGGGAGGAGCCGAGTCGTATGCATCCAACTGAAAAGCGACATTTGATGGGCTTTCATCGGAAATGATTGATAATTGATACAGCCGATATCTATGGATACAGCAATGATCACTGAAAATAGGTTCAGATAAGCCTATAATGATCTATGATTTAGGTTACCAGTTTTTTAAAAAAGCTAGGGTTTATATAATTGCCACTCGGAGTCGGAGTTCTATCAAAATGATAGGACTCCGCATCCCTGCCGTCTATACCTTGCCGTGTGCGCATTTTGCTGCCTCTTACATGCGTTGTCCATTCACTACGGACTATCTAACGAGAATGACAACTAATAAGTCAATAAAGGAGTACACACAGCAATACCATTGATTCCCCGACTACATTCGCCTCAATCAGGAATCGAAACGAAGGCTGTAGTGGTGACGTGCTCGCACATCCTTCAAGGCCACGCCGCCTCGGCGACGATGCAAAGGAATACGAGTGAGGCAGAAGTCATCTCTAAGTGATATTCACAACTTACTGTCCTAAAGCTGTCAACATCACTTGTAGATGACTTCCGCCTTCACTCGCAGTCCTAATGCACCGTCGTTGTGGCGCAGTGAAAAAGGTAGCCTACAGATCGTCTCCACCGCGGACTTCAGTTCGATTCTTGGGTCAGAGGCGAGTGCAGTCGGGAATCAGCGGTGTAGATGCTCTTTATTGACGAAATAGTTTTCAATATCTTCAAATATTCAAAATACACTGTATTACGACACGATTTTGTTGTAATTGAGGACTTTCCTTTTTTTTAAAAAAAAAAATTTGCAGTAACAAGAACAATACAATAAAAGTTCATCATCAGTAAGCAGCATTTTTGTGCTTTAGAAAATAAAAAAAAATAAGCCAAAGCTGCTGAGATTAACTTAATAACATATTGCTATATATTTTACCAACCAGCCTTCTCAAGTGATAGCTTCAGAAAAGCTTCATCTCATGAGAAGGCCGGTTGACAAAATATATAGCAAGTTATCAAGTTAATCTCAGCAGCTTTGACTTACAATAAAAGTGATCATATCTCATAATATTTCATATACTAACACATTATGAATGAAAAATGAATCTTCTATGAGCTTACCGTGTAGCAGATGCGCCATTTCATCTAAAGCTTTGTCAACTTCCTTCATCGGATTCGCCTTTGTGTTGTTTTTCGCAGGGTGAGGTACGACCGCTTCCTTAACAGTCGGCGGCATTTCTTTTGGGATAGTGGCCGCTTTCGGTGTCTGTGGAGCCTCAACCTTCGGAACGACTGCCTCAGGACCAGCAGTAGCACTTACGTCTCCAGCCATGATTGTCTACCGATGAGGTAGGCCACTTACTCTTGAGATTGAAGTCAGTAAACGTGTCTGAGGAGAAAAAAGTTAGTATCTCACGATGTCAAACCATTAAAAAACAAAGGATAAGAAGAACAGCTGATTGATTTTTCACTTGATCGATCTCACGGGGTAAAAAACACGTTTGATTACTGACGTCAGGAGTGTTGATTTCACATCAACGCAGGATTCAGATTCGTATCTCAAACCTAGTTCCTCTTTTATTGCTCTCTGACGCAGATACCGTCGACAAAACAGCGTTCCCAACTCAGCGAGGATCTGAGAGCAAGATGGGAAGAGAAAAGAAGATTGGCAGAGAATAGGGATGGATAACATCCAATTTTCCTCTTAATTTACGCCTTCTGCTCTTGACAACGATACAAGTGCTGGAAAAATTGAAGATAATGCGATTGTACTTTCGGACTTGCTGATGTGCAATTTTAGTCTGCAAGAGCTCATGCACAATTTTGTCAAATATCCTAAATCGACTAAACACGACACGCATATCTTGATCATAATATAAATAACACGACAAGGGAGATGGAAATGACAACTTGCCATCAAGAAGACGTCTTTGCTAATCAATAACTATATTTTCATCAAGATTTACTTATTCTGTTCAGCATTCACAATTTGGTTTTGCATAAAATTACGTGATATTTTACATACCATGAAACCTGCAATAGACAGCCATGTCGGTCTATTTTTCAACTATCTATTGTGTTAAAAGTAAAAGATGTCAATCAAATTTCGTTGACAGTTTTCCTTTTTAAGCTATCACTTCGAAAAATGTCTTTGTAAATACTGGTAAACCCTATAACTATTTGTAATAAATCATGCAGTAAGGTAGGTCAATACACACTTTGATAAGATAATGCTAAACAATTATTTTATTGATATCACCATTTATTTACTGTGATTAATCTTTGTACGGGTACCATATATTTACCCGGAAACTATGAATTGTGGAAGCACGGAACGTCAATTCATGGTACTTCATGAATACTCAAATGACTATTCGTAGTGTAATATTTTGTTGTTCAGCATGCTGGCAAATAACAGTGAAAAGAAAAAACTTTAGATGCCTTGAAGACGATGCTTGTGATCTTTGTCTGTTTAGTAGAACAAATTACACCTGAAAATTTTCCTTGTTTGGACAATTACTTTAGAATTTTGTATTTGGTTGAGCTGATTAAAGGTACCTGTTCTCAGAATATGATAAAATATATCATATATGATAAATAAAAACATCCGCACTGCATCCTAGAATCGCGATGGAATTCTGAAAAATCGTCAAAAGCATAGTGAAGCGACTATGAAGATGCAAGTGACAGTTTGCTTCAATTTCTTCGAATACTGTTCTATAAATGATTCAGAGTTCAAAAACACTTCCAATGGTAAAGGATAAACGTTGACAGCGACAGAAGCTTGGGGGTGGTTTTTGTTGGATAGTTTTCACTACAGATCAACGCCGAGAAACGTGGAAGAGATCCGAGCATCTTTCTGATCGATGCTAATTCTGCGATCATGGGAAGCCACGATCACTTTGATCAATAAGGAGTGTCTGGGTCTGGTGACAACACTGTCTCAAAACTCTTTTGGGACAAAACCCCAACACATGGCAATTGCGTTCTTGCTAAAGCTTCTTCTCACGATCGCTGCAACAACTTTACTTGTTATTCAAGTCCTTACGATTTAGGGAAATATGGACTTCACTATCAAATTCATCAAGCAGCGCCGACTCCACAGGAGAGACCGTTCTCCGCGAAAATGATGACATTTATGATGTTAGTTTTGATGACATTTTTAGAAAATTTGGACATTGGATATGAGTTCTGTGTAAACTCCGGCGGGTTGTCATATAGAAGGAAGCGAACTATCATTATGTGCGCAGCATGATTCAAAATATACATTCAATTATATTACATAAAAGAACACCATTGTAAATCTAAAATTCAGATTCTACTAGAGTGAAAATGTCTGAATTACATTTGCTAATACTATTTTTAACAATCAATTCTAAGTCATTAATTTTTTTGATCACGTGGGTGGACGTATTGGTTTTCGCTTATTTTTGTTGCCCAATGACGCCAAAAATATTATACATCATCGGACAGAAATTCATTGTTATAGTATTGAGAAATTACATTTTTGAGAAAACCATGTAATTATAATAAGCAAAAAACATACCTTGTGAATATGTCACAAGTTAAGTGACTTGCACAATTTTTGTGCGGTCAAGCGACCTTATGCAAGAATAGCTAAACTCAAAAAAGAGATTCATATAACGCATCGAGTTCTAACTTAATGTGTCAATCGATAAAGAGCTACTAAAAAATATTCTGCAGAAATTTCAAAAAGATGTGCCGCACTTAATGCGGTTTGACGGTAATTATAGTATTCCTTAAAGCGTGACGACGAAGTAGGGTGCTTCGACATGGTGCGGAAAATAAACTTACTTCTGGCAGATTGGTCTATTTTTCTATATTTATTTCCTAAATAAGCATGTAATCGCGAGAAGTTTGTAACAACAAACGCGTGTGCCAGTATTCGACTAGTCAAAGTTTAAGGAAGATTTCAATGATGGTCGATAAACCTGTTTAATTACAATTTGTTGTGCATTTCTTGTTGGATACCAACTGATGCAATGGTAGAAAACTGTCTGTTTTAAAACTGACCGTTTTGAGCTACAGACGTAGAACTTGTGAAATGCTTGTGACATGTTTGTTTCTGAGCAATTTTAATTTCTGGCAGGTGTGATTTCAGGTTATAACATAACTGCGAATGAAAAGTTTCACCTTTAAGTGAGGCTCAGACTGCAATGACGGAGAAATACATAACTTCAAGCTCTATCTTCAACATAAATGTACAACTATACATGTACGGCTGCTCACTGCTTTCTTTGTTAATGGATACAGACAATGATATTCAAGTGAATAAATGTCAAAAATGCTTGCTTCATTTGCTACCTGAATAACAGTTCGACGATACTAAAACAAATCATGATGTACCAACAGCGCACATTCTTGTAATGACTTGATTCACGAGTTACGCTCGGAAAAAGCACTGCAGTCGATCATTCAAACAACACACGAGCCTTGTAGCAAAATCAGTCGGAGGGCCGGGGTTCTACTCTTGATCAAGCCAATCTTTTCAAAATTCTGGCCCTGGAAATCTATGATTACAACATATCACATTCTATTAATATTATAGAATTTGACGATTATCCAGTTGCAGGCACGATTCCATTTTCGCGAGATTTCAATTTGCTGTCCCAGATTGCCACACTCGTATTTCTTCTTTTCGTTCAAAATTCAAAATTCTATGTTGACAAGAAAATTTCGTCAGACCCATCTGCGACAAAGTCTTCACTGCAAATTATTTGGTGTATCCCCGCAACTTCACCTTTTCTTGTCAAACTATTCAGTTATTCCTGCACATGTAGAAACAATCAAAAAGATGACCGCATGAGGATCACATTTAGTGCAAAAATGGCTTGTGCTATGATCTTAAAACTTCATGATGAAACCCTTCGTGGCAAATTTATTTAAGGATTAAAGCGGTGGCAAGGTTCGAAATTATCTTTCCGTGACCGAATTAAGTGTTTTCGTGGGATGTTAATTTCAAGGTGGGGCGTAGGGAAGGAGCACAATTTTCTTCTTGAGGATGTTTAATGCTTCGACAAATGCTTGATTTTGATGGTGAACAATTTGAGTTTGCATTGTAGCCTACGTTCCTTTTGCTTACTTGATGAAAAGATTGTGTCGGTTTTATTGCGTTTATACAGTCAATTTTGGAATCATAGAATTTTCATTAATCAAGAAAGACGAAAAAATGCAAGTTATACATGAACACATTTCAATAATATACTTAATTCAGTGAAGCACATAATTTTAATTTTCTTAAAATATGTTTGGCAAGTCTAAAAGCTTTCAAATGACAAGTATTCTATTGAAATAATACTTTAAGAGCTCATTTTAAGTTTCAAAGTAAAAAAAGTTAAAGACTTTTGGGGCACCCGGTGTATTGATACATTGCTAATAAAAACAAAATGATTCTGCCAGACTAGTTTCATTGCTTCCAAGGCAACATCTTCAGTGGAGAGAAAAAGTACGGTTACATCGCAATCTTTAAAAGCATAGAAATAGATCTAGAACGGAAATGAAGATTCATGCAATACACAATAGCGGCACAAAAATCGCACGCATTTTCAGTTAGATACACTTGTCAACGGCTGAATCATTGGTTTAGAATCTGTCACATGTGCAATTATAAGCTTTTCATTGGTGGTTCATGCCCCAACTTAGTTCCCCCGTATGTGTCGCGACCTTGAGTCAATTTCCATTCTAGTCAACTTTAGATAAACAATCTATTTCTATGCGTAAAAGCAACCAGTGGGCGAAAGTAAATGGATTTCATAAATGTCAGGAAACACGTGTCTCTGGCTGCAGGTTCAGAAGTAACTCGTGAGAACCATTTCGTTCATTTGACAGTGCATAGCTATCTGCTTTTAGTAAAATAGTTTCCAAAATGAAATGACAGTTGTACTGACCGATGATTCTGAAATTTTACCGGCATCTATTATTTCAAGTATATACAATTATTCTGAAATACCGGCATCTACCGGGTGGGCCAAAAGTCTTTGTCGGTAAATGTTTCATTGTATTTATCAATTTATTGCAATTTCGTTCGCCACGCTTGCATGTGACGAACGGTGGAGTTGTATTACCATGCAGCGCGCATGTTGTCATATCACGTGACGCGTACGCAAGCAGCAAGCAGCGCGCATGTGTTTGCTTCTGTTTTCACTTCTTTCGGTCATCAAGAATGGAG
The DNA here is from genome assembly GCA_907163375.1 of Prostheceraeus crozeri. Classification (NCBI taxonomy): domain Eukaryota; kingdom Metazoa; phylum Platyhelminthes; order Polycladida; family Euryleptidae; genus Prostheceraeus; species Prostheceraeus crozeri. Next base: position 438,211 of record CAJQUW010006071.1, on the reverse strand, counting down.
ATCACGATAGAGGAAAAAGTTATGCTAACATCATGGGCCATAGTTTACGATAACTGTGAAGAAAGCCGAGGATTATTTGCGCAGAAATACAATAAGGAGGCTCCATCACGAACGACCGTATCGTACTGGAAAAAGAAAATGTTGGAAACTGGGAGCATTGTTACGGATAGACCCAGGTCCGGACGACCGGTGACAGCTACTGGAGATGATCATAAGGAAATGGTTGCTCAAGCAATTGATGATGAACCCACTACATCGACAAGGCGGATGTCTGAAGAATTGGATATATCAAGAACATCGGTGAGACGTATTTTGAAAAGTGAAGGTTACCACCCATTCAAACCATTGTATCCGCAAGTTTTAACCGATGATGATGACAGGCGGCTGGAGTTTTGTCAAACTATGCTTGCAAAGTATCGTGAAGACTCCGCACTACATCGGAAGCTTACTTTTTCCGATGAGTGTGTCTTCCACCTTGCAGGACATGTCAACAAGCACAATGTGCATTATTGGGGACAAGAAAATCCTCACGAACGATTCTGCAACCCTGGACGAACCCAGTCGCTAACAGTTTGGGCGTGGATTGGATATTCAGGAATGATTGGCCATGACATCAGTGCTGCAACAATGAATGCGGACAGATATTGTACCATTCTGAATGATGTCGTGGTTCCATATTGCCAAAGGCACCGTGAAAAGTACTTCCAACAAGATGGAGCCTCTGCCCACTACAGTCGGGATGCAAGGAACATACTGGACCAACAGTTGAATGGGAAATGGATTGGAAGGAGAGGCCCAATTGAGTGGCCTCCCAGATCGCCGGACCTCACACCGTGCGATTATTGGTTCTGGGCCTACTTACGCTCGAGAGTGTATGTAAATGGAGAGATATTTCCCAATCTTGACGAGCTCCGAGAGCGAATTGCTACGGAAATCAATGCAATCCCAATGAAAATTTATCGTGACAGTATGAAAAACTTCAACACGCGTTTGCAGTTGTGTCATGATCAGCAGGGCCACTTCTTCGAAAAATGAGATTGATTATGAAGTTAACTTTTTTATTCGTTTATTCTTGAATGTTCAAGCATATATACGAGTGTATTTATATGCATACTGTTCATTTATATGTAGTTGCAAATTGATAAATACAATGAAACATTTACCGACAAAGACTTTTGGCCCACCCTGTATATGCCACATAGTTCTTATGCTTCCAGAGCATACAAGTTAGCAGTCATGCGCTCTCTGTTTCATAGAGCAAAATAAATTGCTCTACTAAAAGTTCTTACGATAGTACAGTTGCAAAGACAAAAGCCATTTTCATCGATAATGGGTTTCCTGTGAAACATTTGTGCCACTAAACGTCATCTAAACACTCGCGTAAATCTCGCCTAAGTCTGAAAATTTCACAATCATCGGTCAGTACAAATGTCATTTCATTCTGGAAACTATTTTACTAAAAGCAGATAGCTATGCACTGTATATAAAGCTATGCTATTCGCAATGTATCAATACACCGGGTGCCCCAAAAGTCAAACTTTTTTTACTTTGAAACTTAAAATGAGCTCTTAAAGTATTATTTCAATAGAATACTTGTCATTTGAAAGCTTTTAGACTTGCCAAACATATTTTAAGAAAATTAAAATTATGTGCTTCACTGAATTAAGTATATTATTGAAATGTGTTCATGTATAACTTGCATTTTTTCGTCTTTCTTGATTAATGAAAATTCTATGATTCCAAAATTGACTGTATAAACGCAATAAAACCGACACAATCTTTTCATCAAGTAAGCAAAAGGAACGTAGGCTACAATGCAAACTCAAATTGTTCACCATCAAAATCAAGCATTTGTCGAAGCGCTTCAAGAAATCAGAGCATCGAGCGCTCAGAGAATCGTGAAACATCGAACGTGGTCTATCGTTCACTAAACTCCCAGTTTCGAGAAATTTCAGGCATCAGGATCTAGCAACAGAGGCAAGGGTCTCCTTCCTGAATTTCATAAGAAACAATCATCGACTCTCCGCTTTCAGTTATCGAGTAAAATCGCCCACGACAAAAGATAGACCTTCTCTCCAATCGTTAAGTTCGACATTTGCTACAGCAAGATTCGTCACTCTCTAACTGTGATGTTTATGTCAATTTTGTTCATTAATCGATAGCGATACAATACAAAGCGATTGATCAATAGCGATGCAGCATAATAGCCTTTAGTGAAACACCATAGATAGTATATCTAGGAGTATATCTCGTACTATATCCTGAGTTAGAAAGAGTTTATGAATCATTAGGTGACACTGTCTGACTGCTTTGGTTACTTCAAAAGGTTGTTTCTTTTGAAATTCGAAAAGTTGAAGGTTTTTGATTTTATTCATTCGCAAAAAGCGTTTGACACGTCCCAAAGATTGCTTGTATCTAAGACATGCATTTCACTAAATAATACTTTGAAAACTCCTTTTGTAATAAAAAATAAAAAAGTTAAAAACTTTTAGGGCACTTTGTATATAATGATAATGTACAATTCTGTGCATATATAAATTGTATATTTTGTTTACTGCAATTACGTAAATAGAATAGTTAAATATTGAGTTGCATCCTCAAAAATGTGAACAGCCCTGAATAGCTGCTATTTCATCCCAATATCAGGAATCATCATCAGCAGGCCTAATTCACATCTCTTAACATCGACACAACTCCATATTTTAGGTTGCAGTCATGCCCAGGCAAAGTTGAGATCCTTCAGTTGAGATCTACGATTACCACTAACTTCACTTGCTTGCAACTACCTCACTATTACATGTAATCAATGGGAACCTTAATGAGCATTCCTTTTAAGCTTCTAAAAGTTTTATGTTTTAATGTATTTTTTTGTAACGGTATAGAAGGAACACGATGTAGGTTGTGACATCTCATGCACATAAACGCCAATTTTGATCATAAAATCAAACAAAACACTTCATTATTAGAGTGTGGCTAAATGAGAATTTAATTGCACTATCTCAGCACTTGATCAAAAATATATACAGTGACATATCTCTTCCGGACTATTAACAATCAATCGGGTCATTTTTGGGGGTTCCACGGGCAGTGAATCAGAATGGCTGTATGTAGCGCTTATCATGAATCCTGTCAATGATGCTACAGACTTACAGTGACAGTCGTCAGTGATGGTTATTTTTAGAAAAATGAATGCAAGAAATTCTCTGGAGCACTTATGAGTTATAACCTCATTTATACTGCCGTTACTTTGAGTCTCGCAATTAGATATTATGTCAAAGCTAATATTAATTGACACATCCGCTTCGCTTGTCGAACAAATTCTTTCAGCTAATCATTATCTCGCCTATAACATCCTGCGCTTTCGTTGAGTAATACGTTGGGTGTTTTCAATCGATGATATTATGACTAAAACTGCAATTTTAATTTGAATCATAATTGAAGTAATTTTGATAGACAGTTTTCTTTAATAATAGGAAATGTTGCTACCTTATATCCACATTCGTCAGCAATAAATACAAACCATCTCTCTTTGTAAATTATTATTTGAGTTGAGTTAGTTTCAACTGCTAAGATTAATTAACTTCTCAATAATCATCCCAGATCTTGCTCAGGTTTGCGGTAGCAGCAATGGAACCGGGTCACCGGGTCACTGGGTCAATTGGGTCACTATTTTGCGCCCGGTCACCGGGTCAGTGTTCAGATATGGTGACCCAGTTTTTTTCGCTGTTTTAGTTGAATTCTATAGTACCCGTAGTTATTTATTTTATCGCACTTGATGGAGGATGACAGCGTCAAGAGTCAAGGTTCAACACACCAAGAACTCCATTGCAAGCCATGAAGCACACCCACAGGACAATGGGGCCAGTGCGATAAACGTCGTATTTTTGGCTTCTGTAAATTCACTTGTGGTGAATTTTAGTACATGGCATGTATCAATTACTCATTATTATTAAGATTATTGTTCCCCTTAGTGCCGAGTGACAGCCTTTCTACCATATCGACCCGCATCTTTTGGCGCCCAAAAAAATGACCAAATTATAAAGGAGATCAACGCGGTGCTATGCTATTGGTTCCACACCCGACCCCGTATGATGCCTAAAACGCCCGCAAATTGCATTTGAAAAAAATATTTTTTAAAAACTCTTTTGAACTATTTTTAACTTTTGAATGATGCGCTCGTAATTAATGTGTTAAGTTCAGTAAACTATGTATGCAACATTCTTTCCCCCCAGATTCAACATGCAACTCAAATAAATAGAAACAAAGATTTCGGTCACCGGCTCACGCAATGATGGGACTAAAAATCAGAGTAATTTCGATCATATTGGCCTCGATCATCAATGTTTCACGTATTGACAATGCCTCATTTAATGGATAATGAAATCGCCCCGACATAAGAAGGATGTATATGCTGTAGATCAGGGTTGGAACCGGCCAGGGCATAGATTATTATTATTATTTAAAGCATAGATCGTCTCATATCACTTGGTCAACATAGACCGTTAGACATCGGTCAATTTCGCCATGAAGTGTATGAAAGGCAGGCATGCCCTTACTTCGGATAAGCAAGAGCTCCCAATTGCAATACAATTATTCGTGCTTTGATAACATTGTACAATGAAAAATACTGAGCAGCAATGCGCTCAATGAGTTACTTATCAATCTAATGAGATGAAGGCCTGCGTTATAATTTATGATGTCAATAACAACAGCTGCATCAGACTTGGAACCGGCCCGTCTCGGTCGGCGTTTCAATTTCTTCGCAAACAGTGTTATTTAGCGATGTTTATTGTAGCCATCACAATACGAAGAAAGCCTGACGCTAAATAAAGGACGAAATTGTACTGCTGCCATGCATTTTGTACGATTCAAATACTAATAACCATAGAATTGTAGGCTATTCTAACCAATCAAAACATTATGCTCGTGGAAGATTAGTTTCTTCGACGTTCACTATACGTCGATACAGAGTCCTTGTCGACCAACTGATCTTTATAATTCAATTAGCTAGCATTAAACTTTTGTTGCACTGTATTTGCATATAGGTGACTTGTCAACATTGCAATGGCAACTACATTCTAATCTATGATCGTAAATTGCTGACTGTCTAACTGGAATTCTCTAATTCTTATCCACAAGCAACGTATAGTCTTACTTAATGAATATAGGCCTGAAATCACAGTTGCCCACCTAACTCCGACAAAATGTCGCAAAAATTCAAAGAAGTAGGTTTAAGTCGTTTCAGGAAATAAACGTCAAGAGATATTTATCTTCGAAAAAAATTATCTTCAAACGCAATTTGCGGTCGTTCTAGATGGCATAGTACATCGCAGGCATATGTCATCGTACGAGGTCCAGAGTGGCACCATTAAAATCGCATTGATGTCCTCTTTCATTTGGTCACTTTTTGGGCCATCCTGTAGATAGCATTGTTTCGCAACGCTGGCCAAAAAATTCCGGGTTCTTAAAATTAACATTGGGAAGAAGTGGGTAAACCTCACATTTAAATTGATAACAAGATCACCTATGGGGCATTTTGGTGCAATTGATAAGTCAATTCAAAATTTTAAACTGAAGCAGTGACCTATTTCTCTGATATCAAGTGCGAAGTTAATACTGAGACCATTAGCTGTTCCTAGAACATTTGCTTGTTGAAAGAAGTTTTTCAAACGAAAAGGTACTTTGCCAATAGTTTTATGCAGAAGCGTCTGTTATGATCAGTTTTTTCATGAAGATCTGCCTTGTCAAATTTCGACCATAAATATGTTTGCAATAATTACATATGAAACCTATTGGATATTCATTCACCGGAAAGATGTTGATGAGAGCAGTGACTTCTTGAAAAGTTAATCACGAACTACTCGTATAAATAGTGTGCGCCCAAACAGCAGAATCAGTAAGTGGACTCACTTCCAAGCGATAAGACGAATAGCATGATATTGAGAATCTAGTTAGTGCAGGTAGGTTGCTTATAAACACAAGTGTCAGGAATTATTAATGTCAGAAAGTGTTAGAAATATTAATGTCAGTGTCTAGAAATGGAATACTTTTGCCTCCTATTTCTTTTGTGAACTTTATATTAGGATGCCATGAGTTAGCACAGCTAAATAACGAAGTGCAATATTCACCTTAAAAAATAAGAAAAGCGATTATACAACTTTCTGAAAATTCTTTGCATTACAGAGCCCCATGAAAAGATTGGTCAAAGTAGGAGCCAATGGGGACCCCATTGCTAATCCATCAATCTGTTCAAAGAGAATGTAATCAAAAATGAAAGGTCTGCATGCTGGCAAGCGCAGTACTCTAATGAACATTTCTTAACAAATTATTTATTTATTATTAGATTTACTTAAATATGACAAATAATTAATATTTTGCTTGATTGAATGTTATTAAATATCTTATTGATATTAGATTTCCATAAAGGTGGCTAGCTATGGATTCCTAAATTGAAGGCCCCTGTCGTGTTTCACCAGAGTTTGACATCACTACATGCATATTATCTACGTCCCACGGATGATTTATGATGATTTTACTGTATGAGTAGGAGAATTTGAGAGTCGGTGAAGTTTATCATAACACACACCTACAGTCTAACTTCAGCTAATCCCGTTCGATACCTTAATGCTCTCTTATATTCATGTTACTTGTCTCGATTGTGTAATTGCCGTAGCTAGATATAGCCTACGTATCAGTATATTTACTTAACATGAGAGAAGATAATAATGAAACATATTATACTTGAGTGTTATTTCCACTGAATCTCATCATTAAATGTTTCATAAATGATGTTCGAACAGCAGAATCGCTTCAATAATTCTATGCCATCTGTCATTAAAACAATTGTCAAAATTTCACGAAAAATATACAAGTACGCTATCCGTTACTGCGTTTATTTCTCCAGAAAGGAGCATACTTAGGACTAATTACAATGTAATTTATATTGAGAAATTTTTTCAGGTGAAGACTGTCTGAATAGTGACTACAACTCACTTTTATGTCGCTATAGCGGTTGAGTATAATGGCTGCTCACCAAACACTGCGAAGGCGAAGAGGCATTCTACGAGCGATGTCTATGAGCAGTAGTTGCAGGGAGAACTCACTCCTTCGTGCCGTGGCTCAATCGATATGATTGGGGAATACGTTCCCATGCAACTAATGATTCCGCGATTGTTAAGGCATCAGTCATAGTTTTGCGGGAGAATCAGCTGAAGGAAGAGGAGGAGGAGAAGGAGGAGGAAGGAGTCTGAGTGGTGTTCTATAACTAACTTCCCTTACTATTTTTGATGCTATGCGACTCTCGTCGTTGTTGTATGATGGCATACTAAGGCAATATTCTGGCGTGAGAAATGATCGATTAGCTTGAAGGAGAAATGATCAAAACATCTTAACTGTTGTTTTTAGACTTCAATGGAAGGCAATTGGGATCTCTGGGAATGAATACATCGATAATTATTGAATAGTAAATAGGAGCAATATAAAGCTGCTAGATAGAAATGGAATCGGTCGAACATCGAAAATCTCTTTAGTTTTCATCGATATATTCTTGCAATGTCCTTTCACAAGAGCGTCGATTCTGCACTAAATTTGATAAGATATTTCTATGGGCGTTCGAGGATGTACACCGATCGATCAAAAGACGCTTATGGTGCAATAAGTGGAATATTTGTTGTGCAATACTTAGGGAGAAGGTCAACAAATTCGAGATAATAATTAGGCTAGGTATTGTGGACCCAAAAAACTGCAAGTGAGTTTGGCCCAAAAATACCCCATGTGAACAATTTTGGCCCAAAAATATCCCATGTTAACAATTTTGAACCCAATAATACCTCACATGAACAGTTGTTGACCCAAAGATACTTGATGTGAACACTTGAGGTTCCAAAAGAAGAATAGCTTTCTAGCAATAGAAAACGCAGTTTTCATCATTCAAACGTTAAATTGTTCTCTTTTGTGGTTAAACATGCTTTCAAATGCAGAATACTGCAATCGAACTACTGCAATGTACATTCATTCGTCCAGGTATCTCAGATCCAGGTGAATAAGTACCATTCATCTTTTGAATCGCCTTTTACAATTGTTCCGCACATCCTCTTTGTGGCTGGTTGAATTACATTCTAAATTGTCATCACAGAGTGGTGGACGTGTAACTCATCTTAATGAACCTTAAAGTCAGGAGCTTTGTTAAAATCATCCTCATCTTACGCATGTGGCTCCAGATTGAGTGACCTTAGAATCTGTTGGTGGATTGTGTTTCAGAGGTTGGCACTGGTGGATTACTTCGCTGAAGTATCCTGTTGTTGTGTTGATATGTTTGATATCTGCCAACATGCATACCGAAACGATATGGTTGAGGTTGATGAGAACTGAGAGCAATTCGGGTTCATAATGGTTCAGGGGAGGTACGTACTTTGCAATAGAGGTGTACCGTCGTCAAAATTGACTAAATCCGACCCAAAACAATCCAACAAGAAGCGGAAACCGACATTGTTCAAAAGTTACTCAGACCAGAAATTGAGCAATGCTCGTTCATTAAATCATTAAATTTAAGGGGAAGTGCTAGCATACATGTGGGTGCACTTGATTGGTCTCATCAATGTAGAGCTCTCAATCATTTTCGAATTTATTGCAGTGCAGAAGCCGTTCTAAGAAATTCAGTTGCATAAATGAATCAAATTATGCTTCAGCCAATATATCATACCGTCATTACGTCCATTTATATTGAAAATTCATCGTCTACGAACCCCCAGAAGACTCCTGAATCACTCGTTGGTCACAATAATCGAGCTCCACAGAAGAAACGGGATCAACCAATTTTCGAGAAACACTTGTTATCAGAATTCGACCAATCATATAATAATGAGAAACTGGACAAGCACTGATTTCAACAAATCATTCAATTCGTAATGCAGCGAATGTATAAGAGCAGTTGACTGAAAGAAAAATGTGATCTATAACTCCGAGAAGCAGGTATTTTATAAATTCATAGATTTATAGATATGACATGATTTCTTTTTTAAAAATCCATGATAATAATAAATCAAAGGTTCTACGAGCAATAATAGAAATATGTTAGATGACGTCGCACATTAGTGATGTAACTCGTAACTAACGTTTGCAAATGAATTCGAATTGCAAGTCAGATCTCTTCACTGAAAATAAAAAAAACCAATTCAGATTTCTATGACAAATGTCATCCATTATATCTTTCAGAAGGAAAAGCAGTTTTACATTGTTGTAATTCAGTTTTATTATCAGTTTTATTATTGTAATTATAGCCCAGAGTTCGAAAATGTCATAGTCATTGTTTGGAATTTCTTTTCAAATGGCACTAGCATTTCACGTACATAAAGCAGTAAATGCACTTTCGTTTTGGTATCTTCAGTCAATTGTGATTTGATTCGTCGATTTCTTGGGTTGCTCCTCAAAAAGTTTAGTATTGGTATTTCACTGTTCGAACACAAGTTTCAAACAGATTTGCAACTGCAACCATCGCGTTTTTACTTCCCGCAACATCAAAAACTGTTCGTAATCTAATTCTCTCTGTACTTGCATAAAAATTTATAAAAATAAATATGTAAAAGATTATGGACATATACTTTCAGGATTAAACAATACTTACACTCTTAAATGACAACTTGCTTTTGTGACTTTCATTGAAATTCAGATATTAATCATCGATGTGAGCAAAGCAAGTTTCGGTGATAGCGTGTCTGATAGCACTTTGGCACATGATGATGGATGCAGCCACCGGCATCTGAATGAAGCTCCAAACCAGTAATACAAACATGCCGTCACGTTTTCCTGAAAGGTAGCATTGCTCGGAAATGAAATAGACAAATTATGTTGGATTTGCACTAGGACTTGACTATGTGTTAGCATTTTACATCAAGCGATTTTAGAAGTATTAACTCACCTCGCATGGTATTGCATGAATCCGACATTCCAGCTATGAAGCCTTTCATCGGAAGTTTATAATCTTTAATTGACTGAATAATCAAATATTTAATCGAATTCGTTGTAAAATCTTCCAAACTTATCACATCCAAGAAGTCGACGACAGATTTGTTCCATCTTGAACTCATGTAACGGATCATGATGATCGGCATGCCATCTATTAACCTATGTTAGCCATTGAAAAAATATGAGAATAGAATTTTGTGATATTTAGGCCTACATACGTAAGGATATCAACATTTTACATTATTAGCATAAATGAATACATTCTTATAAATATGAAGGACATGGATTTCAACTAAGTGAATAAAAATCAATGGTCGACAATAATCTTCTTTCTTGTATGGTGCAATCGCCTCTGTTGCGAGGTAAGTAGACTTCGTTCGCTTGGCCGAATACTTCTGCGCAATGCCGCTGTCCGGCAACTGCAAACAAACCCCTCTATTTTGTGGCAATTACTGTTGAATGAATGATCGTGTTCTGCGATCGCACATCTTATGTCAGCTTCTTTGTGTGCAAAATAGTACTACCGTTTTCTCGTCGAAAATTGAAATTCAGTATCGAATTCTGTGCTTATTTGAATGTCTACGCATGCTCTTTAAATCGCTCTACTGAAAAGCTACAATTTTTTGACTTGGGTCGTTGTCATTTTACGGCTGTGTTGATCTCGAAAAATGCAATAAACATGAATACTTTGCAGTAGTTGTACAAATACCTGCTATTTGCTCCGTGCATGCATTGCAAATATCCTGCCGCTATATTTGACCTGCAAAGCAGATTATCTCCTACTCGGGATATTTTTTACTTATATTTACTCCAATACACTGGAAGGAGCACAATCTATGCCAATTTTGACTGTTGCTGTCCTGCTTTAGCATAGTCACCAGTTCTATATTCAACAAAATAAGTTACAAGTAAAATTTTCAGGGCAAATCATTGCAAAAGAACGATGACAGGAGGGAAAAGTAAGTATAACGAGTGCTATGCCAGCCAGGCGGATGCTGAGGGCGCTACCACGCAAGACGGCTATCGCAATCTTCTGTTGAAGCCAATAAGCCATTCGCGTGTTGCGTGCGGCTTCAGAAAGGAAAGGCGGTGCCCGAGCTCTTTTCCAAAAAGGTCTGTGGTCTTTCCATATACACCAGAAGTTTCAACCGCTACTGGCTCAAAAATTAAAGGCCCACTGACAATCGTTGAATCTTTTGTGCGCTTTTCATTTTCGGCCGTTGAGGCATTGTCGACCATACCGCCACATTGGAATTGGTGTGAGGTATACAAATCACTGCTCCACTCCAAGATTTCGATCTGTTAAAGACACAAATCTATGATAATTTTCTGCATAGCTCATGCAGCTCAGAACATCAAAGCATGTCAAGCTTGAGATATCTACGAATACAAATTGTGAACCATAGGAATCACCTGAATGCCATTTTCACTGGGAATGCGAAGATGGACGGCAAAATGCTCCTACCTCAATGGTATTACATAGCAAATTAGATGGCCTTAATTATGCAATGAGGCCGTCTATTTTGCAATTGGAGACATATAGCTACATGACTTTCATACATAAATGACAGGCGAAATATCGGCTGACAACCCTACTTACTCAGAAACAATGGTGTTACATAGCAAATTAGTCGGCCTTAATTGTGCAATCAATTGAGATGGAAGAGAACATAACAATATCTCATTCAGATGAAGTAATAAATTCTGTGATTACAAATGCTAGAAAATGGGCTGATCAATTTAAGAAACAAGATGAAGATCAAAAGAAGAGCCATGATGCAGAAGAAGCAAAATTGCAATCAGTAACTGAAATCAAGCAGAATGAACTAAAAAGCAAAGATGAAAATCAATCTATGCTAGAAATCAAACCATGGAGTAAATATATTAGGTAGAGTGGTAACTCCGCATTTATTAAATCCCCAATGTGTATACACTTTCGATTTTATTAAATGGACTCGGGGGGACATGGTTGGTAATTGTTGACAAATGTGAGATATACAAATTTTTTGCAGTTCTGAAGACATATTACCAAGGAATTGAGTGACCATGATTGTAATGCAGAAGGAATGACGGCATTTTACAGATTCTCATTGTCATGACAGCCTTGGAGATTTAATGTTTGCTAAATTAGCAATTCGATGGGCTCCTATTACTTTCACGCTCAAGAGTGTTTTTTTAAGCGTGACCATATCACAGGCAACCTGTCACTTAGAGCAAAACTAGATAACCAAAGACAATGATTTCAATTAACTTTGAAAGATGTAAATGGGTCCACATCACTATTTAGATCCAAGAAATGAAACATGAATTTAGTGAATCATAAAATCATGCTGGTGAAAATTGAATTAAAAACGGGCACGTAATCTCCGCAAAAAACTGAATCTTTTCATATAAAAATTTTCACTGTATACAGATACTTTTTTGAGTCGACACTCTACCTACATACTTGCTCTATGATGCAAACTTTAAAAATCAGAATGATGCTGCATATGACAACCTCCTAGATTTTGACGTCAATGTGACCGATCATTTATCGCTAAATGCAAATGAAAATCCAAGCAGATTTGGAAATCTCTCCTTCGAAGAAATTCATGAATTTGTTGACATGATCTACGACAAAATAATCTATTTCAAAAGGAATTTATTCAATATACCATCGGGTTGTTCTTGAAAAGCTTTCATTCACTGATAGTTTTGCATCAGTATTTCGACAAATTGCTTTGAAAATATTCATGAGTAGCAAGGAATCTTCCCAACTGCGTACAGCGCCCCCCCCTCTGGAGCGCGAGTTGGGTCGGTGTGGTTCTGGGTCGACCGGCCGAGTACGTGTCGTGGTCGACCGTCGTGGTTGTTCTTGGGCGGCGGTCTTTGTTTTTGGTGTGTAGGGATGGTTGTAGGTTTATTTTGTGTTTAGATTTGGTTTCCTGATGAAATTCTGGGTTGACATGTTGTGTTTCTTGGGAGTAGGTGTGGTTTAGGTGTGTTTTTGAGTGAGAAAGTGTCTGTAGCGGCTAAACGAAGCCTCGTATGTGAAAATGGACGGCGGATTTGGACTTTTTGGCCAATTTTGGGTCTAGGGGACTTGTTTCCAAAGTCGTTGGCCAAACAACGAAGAACTTCGAGCCCCCCTCGGCAGCGATCTTCCAACTTTGGTTCTAGAAATGATAGAAAGTCGTGCAATAGCTCGTTTGAAAGCCAAGAGTGCCACAAATTGATTGGAAAGCACAGTTTGGCCCTATCTTTCATTGTTGAGGCTTGAGAGTGACATTGAGACTTTTGGTCATGTTAGAGAGCCGTCAGAGGTTGAGTTTTGTGTTTTGGACTCCAGCGGGCGAACGAAGCATCGGACGAGAAAACTAAGACCAGATTTGGATTCAGCGTCAATTTTTGGATAACCAATGTTGATTGCATATTCACAGAATATATAAGTACGAGCTCGGGAGAGGAATCTCACTGAGTTGAGAAACTGACTACAGTACAAATATGACTGAATATTTGATGATAGTAGGCCGAAATCTTCAAAAGGCTATAACTTTGCTTCTACAAGTCCTTTAGACTTGATTCAAAAAGCGTTTGACAGCTCATGATGTGCTGTAGGTGACAGAATACTTATAAACGTTTTATGAGTAGTAATAAAATACTGAAAATTTTAATTTCGTTTTTAATGATGATGATTTAAGTTTTTGAATAAAAAGCAGTCGTTTATGAGTCTCTGCGACTTGGGACGTTTCCTCTTGTAAATAATTCCACCGGTTTTCATGTCAAAATCGGGGCCCGTATACCAACACAGTGACATGACGCACGCTCTGTCCGCTCGAGGTTGGATTTGTGGGTCGAGGCCTTGGAGCTGGGATAACATCCCCTCTGAGTAATGCCTGTAACGGATAGACGACTAACGGAAGTGCCTAACGCCTAGACAACTGCTATCAAATGTTTTTGGACTTAGTCTTTCAATGTATATCAGCAAGTAGTATCCTATAAACACTTGCTATCAAATTTTTACTCTATCTTTACAGAATCGTCACTATGACCAAGATGATTAATGCGCGCATGCTCATCGGTAAGTGTAGCTGCGGCCGTATTACCAGAGGCAGCGAGCTCAAAAAGCACATCAAAGAGGGGACGGTGGGCGATCATGTGAGGAAAGTGTTGTTGAGGGTGTGTGTGCATCATCAAGTAGTATGTGAGGATGGGAGTGATGTAGAATTTGTTAGGAACCATAGCCAGTGCCCTAGTGGCAATATTAGTATGCAGGGGTTTAGGTCGTGGTTTGAGGGTGTTTTGATGGAAATGGAAGAGGTAAGAGTGGCAGTGGCGACGATTGAGGGTGCGGTGGGGAAGAAAGGTGTTACCAAGGCGACTGATGAGGGTTTGAGTAAGGAAGAAGTGGAGTTGAGAGGGGACATCAAGAAGCCTGATGTTGATGTTGATTTGGATGTGTTGGAGGAATTGTTTGGGAACATTGGTGATCTTGAGGAGAAGGGGAAGGATGAGGGAAAGGAAGGGAATAAGCCATTGGCGGCATCATCGCCTAGGAGGGATGAAGAGAACACGAGGGATGAATATGTAAGGATGAAGGATCGATTGAGGGCGGTTGAGGAGAAGAATAAAGTACTAGTGATGCGGAATGAGAAGTTGACTGCGAAGGCTGAAGGGTATAAGGTGACGAGAGAAAAGTTGGAAAGTATGAGGCAGACGGAGAAAGAGTGGATGGTGGAAAGGAGTGAGCTGATGAAGAAAGCAAGTTTGGTGATTAGTCTGCAGGCGACTTTGTTGAGGAAGGATGATGAGATAGATCGGATGCGAAGCGTGGTGAAGGAAACAGACGAAGTGAAGGGTGTGAACAAGAGGTTGGTGGCTGAAGTGGAGCGATTGCATGAGCGTGAGAAGTGTAGAAAAAGAAGAGTGTATGAAGTCCATCTTCCCCTCTTCCAAAATAATGTGTGCGACGCCCGAACGATCACTAGCGATCCCAATCAGACGCAGCAATGCTACGAGGGCGACGGAGTCCGATGTCTCCATATGAATATGAACATCACCGGCGAGCTTGAGGACTTCGTCGTCCGAAAAGTCCGGAAGAAAGTTCCCAGTAAGTTACTTCAACATGATAATTTCCTTACCGCATCTAATCTCCTATTCTTTTCCTTTCAGAGTTTTTACATCAGTCGTAGGATCTTTTGATCCCGAGAACGCCCCAAACGGCTATTTTAAGAGCCACACGGAGCAAGAGTGATAGTACCTCCTCGTGGTTTGCTCTGGACAGACTTTGGTCTGACTGAATCTATCACATAATAATAAAGACGGAGTCATGTCTTTGTATCAGAGGGGTATATAAACCATTGCCTCTCTTTCATCCTATACTCCATCATGAAAACACCTAAGACGACAGCCAGCTCTCCTGACAAGCCTCGGCTTAGACCGAGGAATTTATTTATTGAGTTTCTAGAGATGGAGGAGCGAGAGCGAGTCTATAACAACCCTGCTCGAATTGGCTCATCAAAAACTGACGATGATGCCAATTCAACAGAGTGGGGGTATATACCGCCCATTAACAGTCAGCTTATAGTAGAGGAGGTCGATGCCGCTGACATAGAGAGATTACAAGTCTCTCTCAGCGGAATCGGCCAAACCTAAGTCTATTCATTTCCCGAGAACGAACCAACGGTCTTTTTAAAGACCACCATGGGGCAAAATATGATAGTACCTCCACGTGGTTTGCCCTGGACAGACTTCGGTCTGACTGAATCTGTCATACAAATAAAAAATAAAATCACAAGTAGTATCTGCTATCAGTCAACTTAAACGTTGCATGAAAAGGAGGATTTCGGTATAATTCTTCCTATTGGTGGGCGATCTCTCTTGAGACAGCGGATGATATCGTAGTGATAAGTGTGGCAAGGGAGTGTGTCATATTTTAGACCGAAACCTCTGGGGCAACTCATGTTGGGCATTTGACACAGTTCTCAACGTAGCACTTTGAACGCCAATCGGTTGAGTCTTAGCTATCTGCCACAGGTTACTTTTTGAATTCTCCATTACCAACGTTATCTGAGAATGAGCCATGAGTTTTTTTAAGAACTGCCTCTATCATTGAGGCTAAATGATGAAGGGATGAAGTGGGAGGTCACTCTAACGCCACACGCATACAAAATCACTTTCTATCTTCCCCAATGATGCGATCTCTTTTGATAGAAAAGTAGACCGATAATAAATGTGTTAACTAACCCCATATCTAAATTCCTCCATTTATTTCCATTTCTAGATAAATACATTGCAAAACAAAGACCTGTAGTATGTAGGTTTATTTACAATTGAATTGGAGCACATATATTTTATAGCGAGGAAAAGTCAAGTGGAAGAACCTTTAAGTCATTGTAGACTTTGTAGCACCTTGGTCGTTTTGGGGCATCGGGCGCTCTTCTCACGCGCGTTGTTTTTGGTGTAAAATCACCATTACTCCACACAACTTGCACAATCTTGACTTTATGTCAAGTCACCTTCTGATCGCACTCTTCATCCTACTCGTCGACCACTTCAACGATTTTGTTTAAGATCTCTAAGGTGGGAGATGTACCTTCCATCATGAGATAGATGAGAATGAGAAGTGTTTCAATTTTCTGACTTTTATGTTTTTCAACAATGAATTCCTCAACAACCAATCAGAATGATTCTAATTTAGATGAAGACTACATAAGTCGGAAGATTGTAGCACTCTTATTCACATTATACGATCTAGCACGCCAAGATGACAAACTCAGAAACACCATGTAATTTTGTGATCGTCAATGAGTGGTGTGATGAAGACAAGTGTGATCAGAAGGAGACTTGCGAAAAAGGCAAGACTGTAAGAATTGTCTGGATAGATGAAGAGTGGACACCGAAAGCAACGCGCGTGAGAAGAGCGCTCGATGGCCCTAAACGTCCAAGGTGCTACAAAGTCTACAATGACTTAAAGGTTCGTCCGCTTGACTTTTCCTCGCTATAGAGTATATGTCCTTCAATTGTAAATAAATCTAAAAAACTACATGTCTCTGTTTTTGATATTCAATCCCTTTATCATTTGTCCTCAGTAATAGAGTTAGTATTTAGGAAAAAATGATTGTATCTATCATCAATTGGTATGATTTATACTGAACTGTCAAATGATCAGATTTTCGGCATGATGTTAATGATTATGTATGCTACATTACCCAGAAATAAGTAAAAACAGACAGATGAAGCAGATAAAAATTTATTAAGAAATTTACAAATAATTCAAAAGTTCCTCGGAAGTCACATTGTCCCATAAATTCTCACAACCAATGCAGTTTCACTTCAACTGCCTTGATCGTTCCTCTGCCGTGACCAACACACCATAGATGTAGTTCCATTCCACTTCATTCCGGGGTTGGGATGATGGACTGTACCATCTCCCGTATATCATGTAGAAGGTTAATGTAAGTTTCCGTTTTTACATTTTCCTGATTGTAGTGAAGGTATTTCCATCGCACATAAATCATTTCTTACTCCTCTTGCTCCGTTAGTAATGGGCAAAAGACCGTTCCAGGACACCTAAAATTCAAAAAAATAGTATCTTTAAAAACGACATAAATTCATGAATTTGAACCCTTTTTCAGGTTTTTAAGACCTAAATACATGAATTTAGTCCATTCGAAAAGTACCATTTTTGAAAAAATGGTACTTTTTAAAAACGACATAAATTCATGAATTTTGGTCATTTTTCAGGTTATGAAGACCTAAATTCACAAATTTGGGCGTTTTTAAAAATACCCAATTTTCAAATTTTTCAAAATCTCAAATTTGTGATTATGACATTTTTCATTGCTTAAATCATGACCGTTCCAGGACACCGAAAATCATAAAAGTTGAGAATTTCAAATTTGTGATTATGACATTTTTTCATTGCTTAAATCATGACCGTTCCAGGACACCGAAAATCATAAAGTTAGTATTTTTAAAAACGTCTTTTAAATCCATTTTTCAGGTTTTTAAAATATATCATGTGACTAAAAATATTTCTTTAAAAATGGAAGAAACAAAAGTGGATGAAACAAAAGTGGAAGGAACTTCAGAAATGGAAGAAACCGCAAGAATATATCCTTCGTTATCTCAATTAAACTTTTACGGAGCAGCGTGACTTCTTTCTTTCTTTCTCTCTCTCTCTCTCTCTCGATCCTGTCTGTTACAGGAATATTGTATTCACAATGTCATGCATTCTTTAAAACAATTGCTTGTCTTCAATGAGAATAATTCCCATATGCTTTTAATAGAATGACCTTGAACGCTAATGGAAAAATACACCAACTATCGAACCATATCGACAGCCATGTCGACAAACTTTCTGACATCGGTTCGACAGTTGGTGTATTTTTCCATTCAAAGCAATGTCACATGAATGATTGTTATGGAAACCAAAATGAAGAGAAATGCTCATTCATTTCTCTTCTCTCTCATATGTCTATTGTGTTTAGATTGTATTTTGTTCTTTTGTTCTCATAGTGTGAATGAGATTTCACAACCCGTATCATGAGCTATTGTCTGTGATTTCCTTCACTCGTATCAGCTGACACAATTTTAGCAGCTGCTACACGGCAATTCTTTTGAGAAATTTCTGAAATAGATTTTATTCCATTTAAAATGAGTAACATTAGAGACTTTCTAAAAATATACGGCAAACAAAACCACATCAAATTTCGATTTAAATGAGATTGCTAAGCAATTGGGAATAAAGAATTTTCACATATTGATGAGTAATGAATTACTATTGATAAAAGATGTGCGAAACACTAACTCTACTAATACAATGCAACAATGTAACGTTTAAATTTAGATTAAATTAAATCATTTCAAAATTGAATAAGTAGTAAAGAAAGACATCATTAGAGACCAGTTTTAAATCAATACCCCCCAAGTAGTAAGGAAAGTCATCATTATAAAAATGTTTTAAATCAATACCCCCTTCTGACTAAGTAGTAAGGAAAGACATCATTAGAGAACAGTTTTAAATCAATACCCCCCCCTCTGACTTCTAGGGGTCCCTTAAGAAATTTTTTTATTATAAAATGAGCAACATAAATGAGTTTTTGAAATTATATGGAACACAGACAACAACGAATTTCGATTTAAATAAGATTGCTAATCAATTGGGAATAAAGAATTTTCACATATTGATGAGGGATGAATTACAATTCCTAAAGAATAGGCCAACAGGAACCTTCAGTTCCCGGAACAAAGTTCCATCAATAACTATAAATTTCATAACAAATCTTCATACGTCAGATGAAAAAGGTGTACATTGGTCAGCAGGTGTTAAAAATCATCAGCAGAACTATTATTTTGATTCATACGGTTTGCCCCCTACAAATGAAGTAAAAGAATTACTTGGAACGGGAACATACAATACGTTTCAAATTCAAACACCAGGAACTACCTATTGTGGACAATTATGTTTATACGTTTTGTACAAATTACAAAAAGGAGTATCATTTCTAGATATTATGTTAGAGTTAAACAATCTATAACTCAAGCGAAGCTAAAGCTCTGTTTTCTGTAATTCATTTTGATAAAAACGACCTCTGATATCCTCATTATCTAAATCTTTAATTTCATAAGTAATCGGATAACTTTGATTTATTTTAGAAACTTCAAATATTTCTTTAGTCCAATAGCCAACAAAGCCTTTTTCAAATTTATTCTTATATTTAAATATTCTAACTCTATCTCCAATTTTAAATTTCGGCTTAAGTTTCTGCAAATTCGGATTACTCTCATTCCAATTATTATTCTCGAATATTTTCTTTCGTACTAGATCAGGGTCGTCAGAAGCATTCTTTGGAGTTTCTTCAATACCAGAATGAACTTTATTATTGTACTCTTCCACAATTCCTGGTAATATCTTCAACCATTTCTGATTTCTTTGCTCAGTAAATTTCTTGAATAATTTATTTTTTAACGTCCGATTGAATCTTTCTATCACTACGGCCTTCCCTGCATTTTCAGTTGAATAAACTGAGCCTTGGCGATGACTTTCGTCTGTTTCAAATAGTGGCTGAACGTTTCTGTTATAAAATTCCGATCCTTTATCAACAAACAATTTCCTTGGCTTTCTCTTACTTTCTTTAAAGATTTCTTCAAACGCATATTTAACTGATAGACCACTTTTATTTTTTAAAGGCTTTACCCAAGCGTATCGTGTATATAAATCTATAACGGTCAATGCGTATTTGTGGTCCCTTTCATTCGGCATATGAATAAGATCAGCACTCCAAATATCATCTTTATTAAATACTTTTACTTTCAATAAATATTTAGGCCTTCTGTATTCTTTATGAATTTCAGACGCGTAGGTTCGAGCGTTGCTCTCAGAGTTATTAGTTCGAGCGTTGCTCTCAGACAGCTTAGCTGTCGTTTCATTTAAACCCTGGCCGAATAATATTTTAGCTTGTAAAGCTTTCTTAACAAACATTCTTTCAATTTTTTCTCTAAATGTAGGATTTTGAATACTATCTAATTCTTGAATCATCTTCTTATCAGCTGCATGTCGAGACCTTAGATCATGATTTCGATAAGCTAAATCATGCCTGTAAGCTGCGGCATCTACTCTATTTATCGGTTCTTCACCTGGTTTCGGATTATTATTCTCATCTAGTCTTATATCTAATCGAGTTCCTGGACCGGTATATGAATGACCAGGAAGATGTTTTTCTTTCGAATATTTACTCCAAATAAATCCAGGAAAGTTTTCTAATGTTTTTTGTATGTCGTTACCTTCATAAATTTTACAATTTAAGTTTTTACTTTTGTTTAATAGATAATTCAATACATCTAAATTAGAAATTTTTAATTTAATTAAATTTTCGGACTTTTTAGAATTCATTTTAAAAGATAAAAAAAAAATTTAAAAGATAAAATAAAATAATTGTTTTACCGAATCATACTAGGACTTAGATATATTCCAGAACCATCTTTAGTTTCTTTAATTTCAATTAAATCATCAACATTGTGGAGAATATTTTTAAGAACTCGTTTTCCTTCATCAACTAATTTTAATTTACTAATAAAATTATCTACTATTCCTTCTCCCCTAGCAACTTTCTCTAACTCTCTATTATGACGTTTTTGTTCTTCTAATGCTGCCTTCTCTGATTTATTTCTATTTACTGCTTGGACAATACCAGCTGTCCCGCCTGCAACACTTCCTGCAGCTGCTATGCCACCTATTATTAGTGGAATTAATGGGAGAATCCCGCCATTCTTTTCTTCTTGTAATTGAATATTCTCTATCATTGGTTTACTTATGTAATACTTTTTTTTGTTAATCGTAATAGTTTTAGGGGTATTTTTGTCAACAATATTACGTAATTTTAATTCAACAGTTTTATTATTATTACCTTTCGCTTGCGACATTTTTAATAAAAAAATTTTAAGTTACCAAAAAATTTTAATCTATTCCAGTTATTAAAAAATTTCAAGTTACCAAAAAATTTTAAGTTACCAAAAAATTTTAATCTATTCTAGTTATTAAAAAATTTCAAGTTACTAAAAATTTTAAGTTACCAAAAAAATTTTTAATCTATTCTAGTTATGAAAAAATTTTAATTAATTTATCGGAGCGAAGCTCCTCTGGCTTTAGCCTATCGGACCAAAGGTCCTAAGGTTACTAACCGATCCTAGACATCTTCCCATTAAGAACTTCAATAGAATATTTTACATCTTCTAGCAATAAACCATAAGCCATCAATGAAGTTGTGGAATCTTTCTTTTCAATATTAATTGTTACATCACAACCAGTCTTGATAATATCTTCAGATTGTGCACTTAAATCGAAACAGAAACAGGATATAAATGTTTCCAATCTCCAGGAGTTAATTGTGGTTCAACTCCAAATTCTATACAAAGATTTCGATAAGAATCATATCCTTCCATAAATTGATTATTGCTATCGTCAAATCTTAATGGATCAATTGGATAACGGGTTTGATTTAATGAAACTTGTAAACTTCGAATTGTATTAATATGGAAGAGATTATTGTTCTTATCAAAACTTGGAGAATTATTTCTTTGAAAAGTTAGTAATAAATATCTTGGAGTATTCGCAGTTCTAGTAAAATGCCAGTTAAATCTTTGTTCGGAAAAAGTTACTGAACTAGCAGTACGCTTTAGAAAATTTACTGGAATTGGTTTGTTAGTATTTAATCTTTTTGCAATAGCTGTTTCAATCTCTAAACTAGGAGTAATATGCTTAATCCACCATTCCAGTCTATCAATTTTTAAATATGCTTTTTTTCCAGTCTTACCAAAAAAGATTAATTCATTATTTGCTGTACGATGAATTATTAATTTAAATTTTAATTGATATGATATTTTATCATAATCTAAATATCCGAATAATGGAGACAATGACCAATTTACTGTCTGTTTACTTTTTTTGTTAAATTCACGTCTTTCTTTATATGCATCATTATTTGTTTTATTTAAATGTTTTGCAATATTTTCTACATCTTTCGCAATTCCTGCTGCATCTGTTCCAGCGTGAGTTAAATCATCAACAATTATACCATCATTAGTATCAGGAAACCAACCTCCGATTTCATACTTTTTATTATTTTCACCAATTGTTACAAATCTAAGCATTGTATCAATTACACCTGGAGAATCACTTATTGTTTCTATATTTTGAGTTGCAACATCTAAACGCATTTGTGTAAATAATCTTGGAAAGAAATTATTCTCTAGTGCAATATTATCGGTATCTGGTAATGGTGTTATAAAATTGGCATCACTATACAAAGAATATTCACAGTGTAAAAATGAATCAGGTAGATATAAATAACTCTGCTGATTATCAACTTCAAAAATAAAATCACCTCCAGTATTTACTCTACTGGAAGATCCGGGATTCATAGCAATTCTTATATAGTCATTCTTTTTTTGATTGTAACTGACGAACGGAGGATCGTCTAATCTAAATTTATTTTCGATAAGCGAAGACATTTTTATAAAAAATAATTTGACTTTTTGTTTTTCTCACAGACAGAAAAAATTCTGCTAAAATAATTTTACTAAAATAATTTTACTAAAAAAATTTTACTAAAAAAATTTTACTAAAAAAATTTTACTAAAAAAATTTTACTAAAAAACATAACTTTAGAATTTTGCTAGACCAGCTGCGCTACAGCTTTGCTGGTTAGACCGAAGGTTGCTATTAATACCATTACCTCTTATTTCTTCAATTGAACGAACCGTAGGTTCAATTGAACGTTTTATGGCTACGCCTGATTTCTTCTTATGTTTACTATCAGACGGAGCTCCGCTCCTCAAGGTTTCCCCAACAGCTATGTTAGCAATTTTATTTTTTGTTTCCTCTGAAAGTTTTTTTAAATTTTTTAGTTCTTCAGAATCATTCCTAAGTTTACGAATAGCTTCTAGTTGTTTTAATTCGTTTTGAGACTTGACAGCATTTGATATTGCACTAGCTGTACTACCTATAGCAGCTGCTCCTTTTGCAGCAGATGTAATCAAATCTTTATTATTTTTAATTAAGTTAACGATACTTCCAATACCAGAAAAGATGCCAGCCCCTTCTTTTTGAACGGCACCTGCGGTGCCTAGGAACTTTTGTGTTCCGACAGTTTCTACACTATCATAATGGTACACAGGTTTCTGAGATGGTTCATGAGCAATTTTATTATTTGATGCAAAATGTTTAAGATTGTGTTTATAAATTATAGGCATTTTTTAGGATTAAATTTGACTTTTGGGAAAAATATCTACGTTCGGCTAAAGCCTCGAGGAGCTTCGCTCCGATTGGTTAGTAACCTGAGGACCTTTGGTCCGATCGGCTAAAGCCTCGAGGAGCTTCGCTCCGATTGGTTAGTAACCAGAGGACCTTTGGTCCGTTTAATATTTACGCTAAGATTTACGTTTGTGAATGGACAACAACTTCGAGATAACTTTATTAATTGACTGTTGCACTTTATCTATTGCGTCAAGCAGCGTGTGATGTACTTTAATTTCTTTTCTATTAACTTGCATTTTCTCCTGATTCATCTTCAACGCCGTTTTAAGTGCATTTAACTTAATTTTAAGAACATCTAATTGTCTTTTAACAGAATCTAACTGTTCTTTATTTTCTTTAGAGTTTTCTTGTAAATTTTTCTTTAATTCATTTTCTAAATTGATTTTCAGATTTTTCATTTTATCAACTTTTTCATTAAGTGAGTTTACTTCATTTATTATTCTATTCATCTTTTTCATTTGTTGAGTAATTTTAGAACTTAATTCATCAACACTTTTTTGGAATGTAGTTTGTAACTGCTTTAAATTTTTTTTAATTCTTTCAGGAAGTTTTTCTATTTCATCTTCTAATTGTTCTTTTAACATTTTTATCTGATGTTTATTTTTAATGACTGCAGATTTTAACTTTATAGAAAGTAATATTAAAATTTTTGGTTGTTCAGAAATCTTTTTAAAAAGTTTTGCTATATCTGCTTCTAGCTCTCTATCCTTTTTATCAAGTTTTAATAATTTTTCGTTTAATGATTTGTCATTAAGTTTTAGCAACTTTAATTCATTCATCAGTGGAACCAAAACATCGTTTATATATTTTTCCTTTAAATCATTGATTTGTGTATCAACATATTGTTTATTTGTTAACTCTGTATTTTGTTGCGGAAGAATAGAAAGATGCAATGGTCCAGATAAAACGTCTCCAGTTTTCATGATATAATTTTCTATCTCTATTTCTAATTCACGATTATTTGGGATATATGCACCTCCACCAACATTTGGTAACATCATTTTTTAACAATAAAAAAACAAAATTTTTTCTAAAAAAAATAAAAAAATAAAATTTTTTCTAATAAAAATAAAAAAATAAAATTTTTTCTAATAAAAATAAAAAAATGGAAAATCCAAATTTAAAAAAATTATATTCGCCCGCATCATCCTGTTCTTCTTATTCGACGAGATCAACGGGATTTGAAAATAAATGTTTTGATAATAATAATAATAATAATCCAAGTATCGATGTTAATATTTTATTTCAATTACAAGCCGAAATATTTAGAGAACAGACTAAAGGTTTACCTTCTATAGAAACTAATTATTGTTTATTTCCGGGGGATCCATTTATTAAATTTATGGATATTGTTAGTAAATATAATGATGTAGCTTATGTGGAATTAAATAAAGAAAATATGGTTATAATAGGTCATAATAATGTTTATGGATTTATTAGAGCAGTGTTACCAATTAGTAATACTGATTGGATAGAAACTAAAATTATTAATTATATCAATATTAAAGAATTAGTTAAAAAATTAAAATCTTTTTCGAAAGAAAAAATTAGATTATTTGTTGACGATCAAAATCAATATAACATTCACATAGAGAGTAAAAAACATAATGAAGAATTATGATGTCAAGTTTATTATAGAGACACAATTTATAAACAAGAAACATTAGAAATGCGGCAAAGATATGATGATGATACGTATATAGGATTATATTCAAACTTAAATATTAATTTGTTAAAATCTTACATAAATGGCTTAGCTCAACAAGAAAAAATTTATATGTGGACAACACCTTATACTATTAACAATGACCATAATCATAATAAACGAACCGAAGGTTCTAGGGCTTTGCCCGATCTTAAAGAATCTTATGATAATAATGATGATTCTGCAACATCTGAAAAAGGTGTAAATGGTAAAAAAGATTATAAAAATATTAGTAATTATAAAAATTTATCTAAATTTCATTTTCTTACAATTGAAAATAATAATGATGGTATAGTTGAAGATACTGTTAGACAACTATGTGTCGGGTCTACAAAATTTAAATTAGGATTTACATCTAAACAATTTAAAATTTTATCATCTTTAATAAAAACTAAAAGTGATTCAGATTATGGTGGTGTTATTAAATTTTCCAAAAGAGATCAAAGACCAATATTTTTCTCTATTATATTATTATCAGATAAAAAATGTAATTTAGAGTTAGATATTCCAATAAGAGAATGGTATCCTATCATGGAAGGGCATCCTATACCAAAAAGTGTAATTTATGATGATGAAGAAACAATTTATGATGATGATGAAGAATCAATTGATGATGATGATGAAGAATCAATAGTTAGTGAAACAAAATTTAAATTATCTTTTGATAAATCATTATATGATGAAACTTAATATGATAAAACTTAATATGATAAAACTTAATGTGATAAAGAAAAAAATAACTAAAGAACGTGAAATATATAATAATATAAAATAACACTCAAGTCCTTGATATTAGAATGTTTATATCTAAAATTAAAACACAAATTTTTCCTTAAAAAATAAAAAAAAATGGAAAATACCAAGTTTTATTGTGTCTTATGTAAAAAAAAGTTGCAAACAAAAAGAAGTTATCAATCTCATTTAAATAGTAAATTGCATTTAAAAAATGTAGAACGAGTTGATGAAGGAAATATATTAAAATTAAATAGTTATAAAAACTATCTAGAAACATTGCCTACTGATATAAAAGTTAAAAAAATGTTTGATGATTATTCACATTCGGAATATAAAAAAGTTTTTAATAGTGAAGATGAGACCATACAAACCGAAGGTTCTAGGGCTTCGCCCGTACCAGATGGAAGATATTTATTTAGCGATACTGATGAATTTGATGAAGCTGAACGAACCGATGAAGCCTTAGCAAATATAAAATATTTATTTAATCAGCCTGTTCGAACCGAAGGTTCCAGGGCTTCGCCCGTTGAATATAATGAAACCGATAAAACTTTTTCTGATATTCTAACCAACTTTTATAATATATTTAAGAAATCTTTCAAATGTTATATGAATGTAGAAGTACTTTATACAAAAAATGGACCTGATGGAATTCCTGAAGAAATAATACAAGGACATTTTACAAATTCACAAGAAATTCATAATGTAAATGATATACAACCCATATTTGAATCGATGATACTTAAATTAGAAAATTGTATAATTGAAGCCCAGTTACGTGAATCTGGTTGGAGATTTGTTAAAATACTATCTAAGAAAATAGTAATTGATAAATATAAAAATAATACTGGTGGTAGTTATGTTCCTTTACCTTTCAGTTCACCACAAATAATCAACATAAAAAATGAAGATGATTATTGTTTTCTGTGGAGTATTATAGCACATTTACATCCTGCAGAATATCATAAAGAAAGACTAAGTCATTATAATAAAGAAGAATACATAAATGAATTTGATCTTTCTGATGGCTTACATGAATTTCCATATGATTATAATAGATTAATAAAGTTTCATAAAAAGAATAAAAATTTAATAGAAGTAAATGTTTTTGAATTAAATGTGAATTATGTTTCTATTGGTAAAATTACTCCACTTTACTCAGATTCAAAAAATTTTTATTTGAATAATAAAAATTTATGTCAATCAGAAATAGTATATAATGATAGAGGAAATTACATGCATCATAATATTTTTTACCAAGGAAATATAATATGTACTGAAAAATTTGAACTTGTTAAAACACTATCACCAATAATGATTAGTCATAATAATTATAAAGGACGTAATTATAATTATGATTATGATTCCGATTATTCATCTTTATCTTTAGAATATCAACAAAAATTACAAAATTTAAATGAAAGTTTACAAAAATGTAAAACAGATTATCAACAACAAACAAAAATATTAGTACAAGAAAATGGCCATAAATATGAAAATAAGATAGAAACGATTCAAAAATTAAATGATGACAATAAAGAATTAAATAATGAAGAAAATGAAACCAATCAAAAAATAAATGAATCTTTAAAAAAATGTCTACAACAATATAAAGAACAATATGATAAAGAATATAGTTATCAGCTACAAATATTAAATCAAAATTTTCATCGAAATACATTTAATCTTACAAAAGAAATTGATGAAACACATGAAATATATCAAGATAAATTTGAAAAACTAGAACAGTCAAAACAACCAGCACAAGCGAATATATTATATTATCAGGGTCATTTTATATTGTGTAAAGATGTTTCTATATTCACAAAAACTTCAGATAATACAAATTTTCCTTGTCTTCAATGTATGACAAGTTTTAGAACTAAAGAAGAAATGAATAGACATTTGGAGAATTGTCAACAAAATGAAGCAGTCAGAAACACATTTCCAAAAGATGATTATTTAGAATATAATAAATGGTATTTTAAAAATAAAGTACCCTTTACTATTTATTGTGATTTTGAAGCTTATAATGTTAATATGACACAAAATCGAACGGAAAGTTCCAGGGCCTCACCCGATTCTGAAAATTATAATTCTGAAAATGGTACGGGCCAAGCCCTAGAACCTTCGGTTTTTAATTATGAAAAAAGTGCATCTGAACAAAGTAAAGAAAAATATTTATTTGAACAAAAACCATTATGTTGGGGAATGTACATTCATTCAAATTATCCTGAATTATTTAAATCAGAATATTTTCAATACTATGGTGAAGATAGTTCAGAAATGTTTACAAAGAAAGTAGAAGAATTACAAAATTATTTTTCACAATTGCTTGAAACAAATATACCGATGATGCCATTAACAGAAAAAGAAAAATTAAATTTTATTAATGAAACAAAATGTTATTACTGTGGAAGAGAATTTACAAAAAATTATAAAAATGGCAAAGGTAGATATCTTGATAAGGTAAAAGATCATGATCATCTAAATGGATTATATAGAGGTGCAGCACATAATTCTTGTAATCTTAATGCTAATAAATTTAAATATAACTTTGTTCCTTTATATTTCTATAATGGTTCTAAATATGATTTCCATCTAGTAATGAAAGATTTATTTTCATCTGAAAAATTACAACAACAACAAATAAATGTACTATGTAAAACAGAGGAAGAATATTTTTCAATGCAATTAGGTTGCATTAGAATTTTAGATGCATTTAGATTTTTTACTCCTTATTCATTAGATGTTATGGGAAAAACTTTGAAATCTGAACAATGTAAAATATTAAATAAATATAATTTAAAACCTTTAAAAGGCATATTTCCGTATGAATATTTAACCTGTGGCTCACAGTCGAAGACTGATATAACTGGAGATAAAACCTGTGGCTCACAGTCGAAGAATGATTTTAATTCTGTGAATAAAATTATGGAAGAAAAACAACTTCCTCCAATAAATAAATTTAAATCAACATTAAAACAATCAAAATTATCAGACGAAGACTATGCAGAAGCTGAAAAAAATTGGAGAGAGTTAAATTGTAAAACAATGTATGATTATACAATGAAATATCTACAGATAGATGTATTAATACTAGCTGATCTTTTTGAAGACTTTCGTGATATGTGTTTAGAATATTACGGAATAGATCCATGTTATTGTTATTCTACACCAGGTTTAACATGGTTAGCAGGATTAAAACATACAAATGTTAAACTTAAACATTATAAAGAAAATACATATGATAAATTATTATTTTTTGAATCCGGAATTAGAGGTGGAGTTTCATCAGTTTTAGGTAATAGATATGTTATATGTTATAATAAGAAAGTAAATCCACAAGAATATGGAATAATGAAACCTTTATCTCCAGAAGAAAAAGAAAAAATATTAGAAATTTTTCGAACGAAACGAGAAGGAGTAGAACGTGAAAAAGCAATTGATGAATTCATGAGAGAAAACTATTTGTTATATTATGATTTTAATAGCTTATATTCTTCTTGCATGATACAAGAATTACCAAAAGGTGAAATGTCATGGTGTAATATTCTAGATTATCAAAAAACATATGATGGAAATTATAATCATGGTTATATATATGAAGTTGATTTAGTATACCCTGATGAAATAAAAGATAAAACAAAATATTTTCCTTTCTGTCCCGAAAACAAAATTCCTAATATAGAAGATTTTTCAGATTATCAAAAATCTTTAATTCCTAAAAAATACAGACCAACAAAAAAACTTATGTTAACACAAAGCAATAAAGGAAAGTATGTTGTTGAAGGAAGAATGCTAGATTGGTATTTAGATCATGGAATGATTCTCACCAAAATACATCGAAAACTATTTTATCAAAAATCTAGGTGGTTAAAAAATTATATAGAGTTCAATATTGAAAAACGCAAAATAGCTAAAAGAAATAAAGATGATTTTGGAAACGTGTTCTTCAAATTAATGAATAATGCATTTTATGGTAAGACTTTAGAAAATGTGCGTAATAGACAAAATATTGAAATAGTTTATGATAAAGATAGGTTTCAAAATTTAACAAGGAAACCTACATATAAAAGAACTACTAGATTTAGTGATGAACTATGTGCTGTACATTTACGTCGAATCAGCGTAAAACATGATAAGTTTAATTTCATTGGTTTCACTATATTAGAATTAGCTAAACTATTTATGTATAGATTTATATATGATTATTTAGCACCTGCTTATGGCAAAAACTATAAATTACACTTTACAGATACCGATTCTGTTTTCTTAGAATTAACAATACCGTATAATTCTACACTTGATGAAGAAATTAATAAAATAAAAGATATCATTCATCCTTCTGATTTATGTAAAGTAAAAGATGAATTAGAAGGAAATGAAGATTTCATAACAGAAGCTATATTTTTAAAATCTAAATGTTACTGTTATGATACAACTAATAATATTAAAACACATAAAACATTAAAAGGAATTTCAAAGGCATCAGTGGCTAATCAAATCACATTTCAAGATTATAAAAATGCATTATTTAATAATGAAATAAAAACAGCATGTAATCATAGACTTAATTCAAAAAAACATAACATGTATTTAAAAGAAGAACATAAATTAGCATTAGATCCATTTGATGATAAAAGAAAAATTTTACCTGATGGAATAACTACTGAACCTTTTTAATTTTCTAATTTCTAAGATAGACAAATTTCATATATACATAAAATAAAAAAATATTATAACACTATATTTGTATATTTTTATCACTCCGCGAAAATATTTTCTATAACTCTTATATGAATTTTTTTATCAATATTAATTGTAATGAAGCCATAATCTTTTGACCAAGCATTATTACACGATTGTTTAAATTCATCTTTATTTCTTACGCATAAATCTCTTAACAAATCACTTAAGTTTCTTGCATTTATTTCAAATAGTATAAATATATTTGCATTCTTTCTAATAACACTTCCGTCTAATGAATACATACTTTGTGTCAAATAAAATACACTACAGTTATTATGTCTACCTCTTGTGAAATAATTTCTCTGAACTGACTGATTTCTATCATTAACACAATCATCAAAAATTACACAATGTTTCATTGTTTTATCTAGTTTACTAGGATCTTGCATATTACCACTATCATCTATTAATTGTATCTTTATATGGTTATTTTTATTAGATTCTACTAACTAATTATTTTTTGCTGCTTCTTCACACCACGAACTTATTTCTTCTTCATCTTCAGATTTTTATATTCTTTGAATAATGAAGCAATTGCTGTTTTTTTAAGATTATTTTCAAATCCATATTTTAAAAATTGATAGACGGGTTGTTCTGCTGTTGTTGTATAAATTATAAGATTGTTATAATCCAAAAAATTTGGAGTCGTTAAAATTTTAAATA
Organism: Prostheceraeus crozeri; assembly: GCA_907163375.1. NCBI lineage: Eukaryota > Metazoa > Platyhelminthes > Polycladida > Euryleptidae > Prostheceraeus > Prostheceraeus crozeri. The sequence continues at coordinate 406,595 of CAJQUW010006071.1, read as the reverse complement.
ATAGATATGTTTTTCCACATCCTGATCTTCCACAAATAACTGACAAAACTTTATTAGATAAATTTGGATGATGATTAAATTTAAGTTTTTTTTTATTTAATGGAGGTAGTTCACTCATTTTTTAATAAAAAAATTTATTTTTATTTATTTTTATTTTTTGTTTCTAAAGAAGAAGAAAATTAAACTTCTCTAGCTTCGCGTGGGAGTTTATACCTCCCGAACCAAAAGATCTATCATAATCTCTTCACCTCCAAAATTTATTTCTTGTCCTTTTTCATCAGTGATTCTAATGCCAATGTTGTTAATAGTTTTTCTTGTAATAGGAAAATATATTAATGTTTGTGGAATTACATTTAATCTATAACCAATGGGTACAGTAAAAGCTGGAAAACTGAATATTAAATTTGATAATTTACCATTTATATATCCTCCTTCAATAATGTCACAATGTACAACAATTGAATTTATTTCAGTTATTTTTGGAATCTTCTCACCTAAATGATAACCTTGACTATAGGTTTGTTTATTAAATCCTAATAGCCTTGACAATGATCTATCATGATTAAAATCAACTTGATGATTTTCGTCTAAAGTAAGAGAAAATTTATTAACTGCCGGTTCAACTGCAAAATGTAATTGTTTCTTATCTTTAAATGATATACCTAAATGTCTCTTAATTTCATTTGATATTGTTTCAACTTCGTAAGAACCAGGAAGAAAAGTTAGTATTTTCCATGTTTTGCCTTTATCAGTAGAATATCTAAATTGATCATTCACATCTTTGATAACGTTTTGAATAGTGTTAAATGTGGAGAAACTAGTCAATGCAATTTGATAATTTTTATTTTGTTCCAAATGTAGAATGGGTTCTAAATTACAAGTGTGTGATGAAGTAGTTGTTATAATTTTTAACGTCGTACTAAATTTTGATGAACCCAAAATCTCTGTCAAATTTTCTAAATGATTATTAATTTTGTCTAAATCTGCTGAACACATTTTTAAACTAAAAAAATTAAATAAATATTTTTTTATGAAATATTTTTTTTATAAAAAATTAAAAACAACAACATATTTCATCTACGGGCGAAGCCCTAGAACATTCGGTTCGTTATACTTTTATAATCCTCTTCATTTAGAATCTTCTTTTCTAACAGTCTTTTCAATATAGCATGAATTTCATTGAAACTAGAATTATGTCCTTCTTTTATTGCAGATATTAAAATATTTAATCTATTTAGTAATTCTTGTGGATCATCTGGTAAAAATACAGTTGTTTCAGTTTTCTGTTTTTCAGATAAACCTTTCCCTACTTTAACTCCCGTTGATAATAAATTTTCTAATTGTTTATAACGTATAAGAGATTTTCCTGCTTTAACTCTATCTAACATAGCTTTATATTTTATGAGATCGTCTACAGCATAATTATTCAAATCTGCTCCTCTTAAAAGATTAACAAAATTTCTATCTAAATTAAAAGGAGATTTATCTGGTGAAAAAATTATACCTCGAAAAGGTTGTGGAAATATTTCTTTTTGTCCGAGATAAAATCTAGGTATTGTTTTTCCATCTATAAATGAAATAGAATGTTCAAATTGCATAGATTTTGGTAATTTCTTATTAATGTTTGATTCTAGTAATCCATAGTCATCTAATATAGTTTTGTGCTCTGGATCTGTTATATCAATTTGTTTATCATTATTTGTACTTTCTTTTTCAAGAGTTTTAAATGGTTTCATAGTTTTTTCAAAATCAGTTTTTACTTGCTCGGTTTGCTGCATTTTTTCAAACATATCAGATTGAATACCAGCTTTTATCATTCTATGTTGAAGATGATTTTCTTTCATAATATTTCTTTGTTTTATTAACTCTTCTAATTGTTTTATTCTTTTAAAATTATCAGCTCTAATTTTATCCATTTTTAAAATATAATATTTGAATTTTGTGGTAACATTGGAATACAACAAAAACATTTTACTGAACAAATTATTTTTTTATTGCTTTGTTGTTTGACATCTTTTCGTTTAAAGTTTTCTCGTTTTAAGTTTTGTTTAATAAAGTTTTGTTCAATAAAGTTTTGCTTAAATTTTCGCTTAAAGTTTTTAGCTCTTCTAAAAAAATTTGTCATTTTCTTCATTAGAAATTTTAGCATCACTAGAAATTTTGCCATCCTTTTTATTTTTATCATCAACTTTTTCTGTCTGTGATTGAAATGATATTTGATTTGCTTCATTAGCTATTTGATAAAATTTTTCAATCTCATCTAGCGTAATAACATTATCATCACATACTCTCTGAAAGTAGTAATGTAGTTTATCATAGACTTCTTTAATATGTAAATGCTTAGTTTTTAATGATTTTCGTTTCTTAGTTATTAAAGATTTATCTAACATTGTAACAAGTGAAGTTGCAAAAACACCCGTACCTGTTAAAGCTGTAGCAACTACTGGAATTACTAAAACACCTGAAGATATAACAATTGTCAAAGCACCTAAACTTATTGTTAAGAATATGCCAATTCCTTGTGTTACATTCTTAACTTTAGTCCATCTCTTTCTTAATTTTTTATAATGCTCTAATCTTAATAATAATTGAGATTCCTTATCTTTCATATACCTAACTCTATCTTTGTGTTTTTCTTTATTCATTTTTTCAATGTTAATCTTTTCAATGTCCATTAAAGTAGAACTACGTTCATATGATAATGAAGGATATATTCTTGCAGTTTCATCCATTTCTGAAGTTCCTTACACTATTTATTCTTCCATTTTTAAAGAAATATTTTTAGTCACATGATATATTTTAAAAACCTGAAAAATGGATTTAAAAGACGTTTTTAAAAATACTAACTTTATGATTTTCGGTGTCCTGGAACGGTCATGATTTAAGCAATGAAAAATGTCATAATCACAAATTTGAAATTCTCAACTTTTATGATTTTCGGTGTCCTGGAACGGTCATGATTTAAGCAATGAAAAATGTCATAATCACAAATTTGAGATTTTGAAAAATTTGAAAATTGGGTATTTTTAAAAACGCCCAAATTTGTGAATTTAGGTCTTCATAACCTGAAAAATGACCAAAATTCATGAATTTATGTCGTTTTTAAAAAGTACCATTTTTTCAAAAATGGTACTTTTTGAATGGACTAAATTCATGTATTTAGGTCTTAAAAACCTGAAAAAGGGTTCAAGTTAATGAATTTATGTCGTTTTTAAAGATACTATTTTTTTGAATTTTAGGTGTCCTGGAACGGTCTTTTGCCCATTACTTCCGTTAGATCTGGTAATTCCAACTTTGTAATATCATCCAGCGTTCTCCGCCTCTCCACCGTTGCCTTTTTTCGGAGCGGGAGGGCAAGTTGGCATGCTTGATGCAGACACTGGTGATTGAGTTGATGGTGAATCCATGACTTTGAAATGTATGCCATAAACTTAATTTCTTAGTCCTTAAGTATAAGCAAGCAACCAATCAAAATGAATAGTCAATGAATGTTGAGTATGGGAGTATATAAAAGGGAAAAATAGACTAGATTTCATTCCATATTTGAGATATATTAACACTAAGTGAGCTTTTCTCCCCACTCAAATATAATCTAACGTTGCTGACGTATCCTATTTTGGTTTGAGTCAATTACTACATTCTGACTATCAAAGTATCAGATTTTGACTTAATTTCGTTGAAATGGTAAGTTAAAGATTTCATCACTCATCTCCCTTAAACGTTAGGTCAATAGCATCCTTCTCAATTTCAGGCATCTACTTCATCATCAAAGCGCTCCCTTCTCGAGGAAGCTTTACAACTGTTGAGTGAAGGTAGGTTGTAGAAATAAACTATGACTTCAATACAGATGACAGAATGATTTCTCCTCCAGATGATGACAGTTCCAACTCAAGTGCGCAGTCACGGGAAGCATCGAAAACATGTGCTGATTGTGGGCATATCTTTACGAGGAAGCGCGATCTCACCCGACACATCACACAACTTGTATGTCAACCCAAACCATCATCAATCTCCCGAGGTGAGGATGATTCTATTCAACATGTCTCCTTTACTTGTGACTTTTGTTTCCAATCTTTTGAAACAGGTTTTGAATTATCTTCACATAGACTTCACCACACACACACACAAATGATAGTTATAGCAACAGCACCTCCTCTATTCGACTAACTGAAGTATCGCTCAATAATGTAGTGAGAAATTACCATATGGAATCCTGAGAAACTATTGCTGATTTTCCAGAGTGGTTCCATCAAAATTCAACATTGGCAGATGCGCTCTTTCATAATTTAGAACAGTTTAGAATAAAAGCGCTCATCTACCTTAAAATAAAATATGTTAAAGTTGATTATCATACTGGTGAAATAGTACAGAGGTTGGTGTTTTACATACCCTCCTCTCCTGCTACAGAGGTAGTCGATAAAGAAGTATGGTTAAATTTTCACATTCAAGGATTAAAATCAAATATTGATAAATTTAAAGAGCGCGATAGTGGTCTAATTTTTGATGGCATAGAATCTGCCAAGTTTAAAATTACTCTATTAGAAAATTACCGTGGTCGAGGCTCCTTCAATCTTCCAAAAACGTTAAGAGCTAAGAATGCAGTCATTTCTGTTGATTGTGAATCACAGTGTTTTAACTATGCGGTATTGTCTATTCTCCACTATCATTATGTACAGAACAACCGTTTCCGTAGAAGCAAATATCATGAATGGGAGAATTAATTGAAGTTTGATGACTGCAATACCGAAGACATAAAATTAAAACATATAGAGAAATTTGAAAAATTAAATAAAATTAAAATAGTTCACATCTGGGAAGAGGGGCTTAAGGCTGTGCGCTACAACAACCGTTCATCAACTTATGATCGGGTAGTCAATCTCCTGCTAGTGTAATCAAAATGATAGTGAAAATTGGCATTACTGTGGTATTCCTAAAATGACTCGACTATATTCCCACTTAACATCTAGAAGAGGAGAATATTTCATATGTGACCGTTGTATGCGCCCCTTCTTGTCAAAAGATAAATTTGAAACACATTATGAATGGTGTAAGCGAGGTAAACTGCAAACAGAATGCATGCCCAAAGATAAAGAGTTTTCATATAGAAAGGTGATGAATTAAGTCCTCTTCGTGTCATCTATGCTGACATAGAATGCTATATTGATGATAACACCCATAAAGCGGCAGCCATATCATGCTATGAGGTATGGCATGATTACTTCAAAAATAAAAATAATAAAATGCACGTCTGGCAAGGTGAGGATTGTACACATAAATTCTTACAATTCCTCGAAAGCGCTGTCAAATTTCAGCAAAAATATGATAGTGAACTCCAACGCAGATCATTGAATACGTCAGCAGATGATAAAGTAAAATTTGAAAGTTGTAAAGTCTGCTCAAAATGTAATAAAACGTTTGATGAAGATGAAATCAAGAAAGTACGCGACCATGATCACATCACTGGTAAATTCAGAAACGCGCTATGTACAAGATGTAATTTTTCACTGAGACTGAAACGGCGTACTCTACCCGTTATTTTTCATAACTTCAAAGCTTATGACAGTCATATGATAATAAAAGGGAAGGGGTTAGGAAAAATGAAAGAGTGGAAGTTAAGTGTAATGGCTCAAATGAGAGAAAAGTTCATGCCATGACAGCAAAAGTAGCAGTTGACAAAACTAAAGAAAATAAGACAGTCTATTTTGATATAAAATTTTTAGATTCCTATCAATTCATGGCTTCATCACTAGCATCTCTCGTTCAAAAATTTAAGTCTCTTCCACTAACTCAAAATTTGAAGAAACAACATCCTAACTTGACGGATGAAGTCATCACACGCAAAGGAGTGTTTCCATATGCATACTTTGAAAACATTTCTAAACTTAGTGAGACTTCTCTTCCATCAATAGACAAATTTAAAAATGATTTGACTGGTGTAGAATGCAAGGTAGAAGATTACAATCATGCTCAAGTTGCATGGACAAAATTTGTCTGTCAAACGTTTAGCGATTATATGATCGCCTATCTAAAATTAGATGTATTTTTGCTGGCTGATGTATTTCAGGAGTTTCGACGAGTGGCATTAGAAGAAGATAAATTAGATCCTGTTCACTTTGTCAGTGTTCCAGCCATGTCATTCCAGTCTGCTTTTAAAATGACTGGAGAGACCATTCATCTTTTTCAAGATCCAGAGATGTATAATTTATTTGAACGAGGAATTCGAATGGCGGTCTCACATTTGTAAATAGGCATCAAATAAAATCAAAAATAGTAGATGATGATCAGATTCATCTTAAGTACTATGACCAGAATAATTTATATGGTAGTTCACTGTCCAAACCTCTACCTCACTCTGAGTTTAGCTGGTTGGGTGATAATGAAATTCAGCATTTCTCCAACCCTTCAAACATACTAGCTATTCCAGATAATGGTGATTGGGGATATTATTTTGAGATAGATCTTATCTATCCAAATAGTGAAATTTGTTTATTCGGTTTGAATAGATTTTTGTGACATTTGCAATAGCCATTGATGTCAGATGCAGACTGTGTCCAAAACCGAGATGTGGATAGAATTCATTATCCAACCTCAATGTAGGACCTTTAGTAAAAGAGTGAAAACGATAGAAGTGTCTCCCGTGCCATTTATAGATAGTAAACTCAAACTTTCTGACCCTTATTTTTCATAATAGAAGCATTGCCACTATTGAATGCCTTAATGATTTTATCTTCATCTGATGATCCATAATAATCTGATTCTAACTGAATCCATTCATAATTCCACTTTCTATCTGATGTTAAACTGTATGGAAACTTGAATGCATTATTCATCGTTATTAGGGTTATCGTTATATGGGTGCGAGGAGTCAATACCATTTCTTCCAAATCATTCACATTCTGAATATTACTATCATAAGAAATGCTGGAAACACCTACTTCCCATTCACCTTCTAGAATTAATGGACGATTTAATTCTACTCGATAGTCTGATGGTTTATTATTGGGAAATTTATTCATAGAAGCATTACTGGGTAAGTAAATTAGAAACGAATTCTTGTTTTCACTTTCCATATCATTCACATTGGAAACATATATTTCCACACTTTTGCATTAATTCTTCATTCGAAAATGGAGTGTGATACTTGTCACAGCATCTTTATGAAAAGGAATCAACGCACCAGCATCGTCATAAATTGCAATATCAATTTGTGGCATATAGTTTGATTTCAAGTTTGTATAATGCACTTTCTGAAAAGTATGCTCAGATAGAGTACTATTGCTTTTTGGTTGGTAGGGTATCATTGGTAGAAGTGGAGCTTCAACATCTCCCACACGTACATCTTCACCGAAATTGGAATATATCTGATAATAGTTAATACGACGCGATAACGATATGCCCGCGCTAGCTTTTGTTACATTACCACTTTTAAAAGTATTTTGATCAAATCCCAAAATGTCCATTAGGGCATTGTCCATAATCAGCTCAATATTTTTCCCACTTACACTAAGAGACAGAACACCTTCTTTTTCAGAAAAAGAAATATGCTGTCCATTAATCACTTCATTCAAATAAGTTATAGCCAATTTCACTGAAGTGATAATGCGAGGTGTCAACACTCTTGTTTTATGTAAGATACCACCTAAAGGCTCTATACACTTTCTGTGTAAAGGTACGGACCATTCTGTATCAAATTTATTTGAACTATTATGTCCCAGATAGCGCATATTGAACTTTCCATGAAGAGCTGCAGAACGACGTCGCAAGAACTGATGAAAATCTTCTGAACAAACCAATACTAGATCATCATCCTTTAGTTTATTGATTACGATATTATTAGACCCATTGTTGTAAGTTAATGTTGCCACTTGTTTACCATCTACTCGAAGGAGATAATTAAATTTCTTCAATAATGTTTCAGGAGTCATGTTCGTCTTTTCATTTTTCGGAATAAGATCCACATAATAGGCTTTCTCTTTATAAATTAAATTTTTGCAACCTCTTGGATAGTAATTAGCTTTATAATTACCATAGCTTGTCAAGGCGCTAGCAAAGTAACCTAAATCATTTCTCAAACTCGAACTCAAAGCAACAATCCAATCTTTATCAACTGTATGATAGATATGATCATATCACCATTGTGGGGAGTAAACTCGACAATGAGTCTACATGCTTTATTCAGGAAATCAAATGCGAATTTTTTACATGTTGAGAAATCTTTCTTCGGCCATTTCGGAATGCAAACTCGACATCCCTCTTCACACTGATGGGCATCTGTACGTCTCATATTAATGGTCATCACTTCATGATCAAAAGTATAGACATAGCTACTGTGAACAACTTGGGTGACGCTTACTTCCCATTCTCCATTCAGCTGTTGTGTATTATCAATGGGAGTAGAAAAGATAGCAGCTCGATTGCCAACAAATCTATTTGTTGCCACACTGCTAAGCAAAACATGATAGAATGACATTTTCATTTCGGTAATCTATACATTACCAATTTGCATAACATCATGAAGACTCGGATTTTGGACTCTCTACAATATATCAAAGTTGATCGCGATGGACACGTTCATTTCAAGAATTCTTATGGGAATACATCGAAAGGAATTACATTAACATGGCGACAATTTTTCAATCTTAATGATATCATGAGGGATTTGGAATATTTCAAAACGTTAAAACTCATCTCCTTGGGTAATCAGGCTTGGCTTCAACATCACAGAAATGAAATTCAAATCTATCATTCTCATCTCTCCATCTATTTCTCATTTCGCAAATGTAATTGAGAAAAATATAAAAGATGTGTACATCGCTCCATTATGTCATTCATTCAACGCGAATTCATCGCATTGCTACGCAAATCTTAATCAGACACCATCTTCAACACAATGTCACACTCCATCACGAAGACTTGGAAATTGGATTTCCTACAATATGTTGAGATTGATCATGAACGAAACGTATGTTTCAAAGATTATACTGGAAATCTAAGAAGAGTATTTGCTTTATCATATTGACATTTTCAGTCTCTAAATCATATTATGAAGGACTTAAAATACTTCTACATGAAAAAACACTCACACATAGGAAATCGCATATGGTTGCGACTCAATAAACAACGAATTCAAATCTATCATTCACACCTTACTACCTACTTCACATTTCATCAAGGCAGTTGGGAAAAGTATAAAAGGAAGATACATCGCTCTATTTACTCATTTCTACATCATGAGACGTCATCGTTACACCATCGTCAACATTCTCCGCCACATCAGACTGTATACCAAAATCGATCTCGCAACATTACATCAACAAATTCCAAACAGCAAGTATTATCCGGGTCGACCGCAAATGTAAGTGGTGAATATGAGCAATTTACGGAACCTTCAACTCTTCCCAAATGGAACTGTTCAGATTCTCGGCGCCCTTTCTCATTCATCAGCGCGGTTAATGCGCTTAGAGCTGCAGGGCGATTTCCTATTTTAGCGTCCCTAATTCACAAAAACTCCTGACAGACAGGCAAGGACTCTGCTCCCTATTATTCAGAATCATGTTGAAATGGGTTCTATGATCCACAGTGATCAGTGGTGAGCGTATAGAAATATTGTCAATTTACCTAATGGTTATGGTCACCTGACGGTGAATCATCGACATTTCTTTGTAGATCCACAAACTGGAGTACATACACAGAATATTGAAGGTTTTTGGGCTCATGCCAAGAAAAAGATCAAACGAATAAATGGTACGAGCAGAGAACTATTTCAATCTTATCTCTGTGAATTCGAATGGCGCTGGAGGAATGACACATACCATTATGGTGGCGGAAAAATGTTTCAAAAAATTTTACTTGAAGTCAGACATCAAAACTCTTTGTAACTTATAGTTTCATTTACTATATAAATTTATTTGGAGAAAATAATAATTTTTAACTCAGAAAAAGCATAAAAATTAGTTTTTGTGAATTAGGGACGCTAAAATAGGAAATCGCCAGCTGCAGTAACTACTACGACGGATATGGAAGAGGGAGAAGTGTGTGATGTCGAATCTGACTGTAAACAATATGGTGATCTGCACTCAATTGAGTGAAGATGCATCGTTTTCGAAGATTCATAGCAGCAGCTACAATTTGTGTTATGAGCCAGAACTTTTTCCTGCAGCTCTCATTAATCGTTGGAATCCTATACATATTGCAATCTTTCACAACAGTAAAGTTATCATTACTGGACTGAAATCTGAAATGCAAGCAGATACGATCCTAGACCATTTATTCGAATATGTACATACCCAGCGGATTGTGAAATAAAAAACAATTTTTATTCCAATATGATGTTTTTATTTCAAATCATTATAGAACATACAAATCATCTTTTCATTAGAAGATGGATTACATGAAAACTTTTGAATAACATTTAAATTGGTGTACATGTAAACGTTTTAAAATGAAGTACAATACGAAAGCGCCACAAGTTGATGAAAGTGGATGTTGTAGTATGCGCTCATTTCGTTGATATTGACGACCATGCTTTCTCAACCACTGCTGTGTTGGTATATTCGGAGGTTGAGCAAGAGAGTCAAATAGTTCACCGCGTCTGTCTTTTCCAATAAAGATAGCTTTCCAATGCTCACCTTCTAAATTCTGTGAATGAATGTTTAATACGATAAAGATGGGATACTGTTTTACAGTAGTCGGTAAGGTATCTAGCGAATAGACATTATCAAAAGCTTTCAACGTAGCTTCATCTGCATTACGCTGCACTTTAGTCTTTATATCGTCAGCATTCAACCAACTCTTTAGCGATTATAGTGAAGAATCACGTCACGATACTTAGTTACTTCAATACTTGAATCAAAGACTGCATAAATCAATACATTGATCGTCGCAGCTAGCGTTGTTTTACACTCCAGATCCAAGCGAATATTATGAGGAACGTTAGCTTGACGATAAGGTGAACTAATATCACTGTCGGCAGTCAAATCAAATGCATAAATAGTATATCCATTTTTAAACTCTTTCATTGTGAGTCCGTTGGTATAGTCTGTATTGTAAAACCCAAAGACATTAATGTAATCAACATAACTACGCAGAAATTGATAAGTAAAATCTGGTTTATATGGTGGTCCAGGATGGCTAACACCATTTACACGTAAAGCAATTTCACCTAAACTGTTGTGTTTGAAGTTGAAAAAATTCTTCTTGACATTACCATTGAATGTATCATTTTCAACCATTGCTACCATGAGGAGCTTTGGCGCTTCCCATGGAAAAAGACCAACTTTCATAAAACTCTTTTGATCTTTAGTAATAGTAAATGTGAGAAGCTTTGTATGTTGAATGGGATAAATGGCATTGTTGCGGTTAAGACCCTCAGCATGTCCTCTAATTACACTTGGATTAGCCACCACTCGACGAATGTATAGCGTAAGATCTTTCACATGAATTTTAAATTTCACAACTGAAGCAAATGCATTCAACAAAAATTCAGGCTTATTGAATGTAAGTTTCAGTCGCATACTGGTATTGCAGAGTAAAAAATTTTGATTGTCTGAAGAAGTCTAAATTAAGTGGACCATATAACTGACATACTTTACTATCTTTAATCAAAGCAGATCGCTTTGCAAAACCAGTGTTTGTCTCACTATCAAATAGTGCTGCTTGATCTCTATACCATCTCATTGCTTCCATATGACTGTTTTGAGCTGCTGGATGAATCTGCAATAGAGCATTCAAATATGCTTTATAGGGATAATCGCTTTGTCCACCTTCCACCTGTTGCTCTCCAATCGTTAGAGAAACATCGCGAAATAATGTAGCCAGCGGTAAATTGTTCAGACCAACTTTATGTGCATCTTCAATTTTAGTTCCATCTTGCTGAATTCTAAACCTCAAATCAACCATCGCATAACTCAAATCAATGTAATCATCGCTAGCGTCGGGAATAACAATTTTAATAGGACCAGTATTCTCAGATGTACGAGGATGATAATCTACAATACTTGAACTAAGAATATCTGTCTGCATTGCTTGTTGATCAAACAAACAAAAATTTGAAGTTTTACACTCCATGATTAGAAGTTATGACAGCGTCATCGTTTAGCACTTGATGAAAGATTACAGCGCGCGCGACGTTTGCGTGAATGCCTTTTCTCAGTTTTGTTTGAAGTTAGCCTCTTACCAGCTCCGAGCTGTTTTCTTTTTCTTCTAACATCCATTCGTTTAGGTGCTTTCTTTTGCTGAGTAGCATTAAAAGTTTGCAGTAATGTTCTTAAACCGCGTTCCTTCCCACGATTTAGTATAGTACTCTTTACATTTTTACCACTGGTAATATCATTAACAACATCACCAGCAAAGCCAACAGCATTATTGAAAAAAGCTCGTTTTAAAGATCTTCCGACAGTAGATAAGAGAGGTGCTACAACAGATTTCAGCGCACCAAATATGCTACCTCCACGTTGACGGCGACGCAACTGTAAATTGTACCCGCGCCACTTACATAGGAGGGGCGTGAATAAAACGATGCAGTCGGATTCAAAACTTAGACCTTGACATTACAAGTTATATCTTTGCATAAATCACTGACGATCGCGTAGATGAAAGATGTTGGCACGACGCATCCAAGAGTTCATACTTGAAGGATAACTGACCCATTTAACAAGACACCATTCTTCACCTTGTCGTTTCTTACTTCGAATGATTTTCTCTACTAAATATGTTTCACTTTGAGTGACCAACTCAATCTCATCGCGAAAAAAGCTACCATCAATTTCTTCATTATCGTAATCTTTCAACTTGTATGTTGTTGGGGAGTATTTTTTATAGATACTTGAAACTGTGAAAATTTCTTCTGTCCAATTCGGGAGATAACCTTTGGCAAAAACACTCTTAACTTTTGAGATACGAACTTTATCACCAATTTTCACATCACTTTTTGCATTATTACGCTTGCGTTGGAAAGTTTCACGCACTTTATCTACGTTTTCAGCATTCACATCCGCTGGTCTGAGTCCAATAGAACGATGAATAGAGTGATTGTAGGCATAAAGCGCATCTTGTAGAATCTTTGTCAAATTTTGTGTTAAGTTGGCAGTGAAATGTCGCCAAAAGCGATTTTTTAATGTGCGATTACAACGTTCAACTAGTGCAGCCTTATAAGCACTCTTTACACTAAACATCTCAATATCATATCTCTCAAATAATCTTCCCACATGCTGATTTTCGAACTCTTTTCCTTGATTACTCTGAATTCTCTTTGGAATACGACCCTCTCGGAAAATTGACTGGAATGCCTTTGCTACTCGTTTACCTTCTTTAGTTTTTAAAGGTTGAGCCCACGCACAACGCGAGAAAATATCAATTACGGTTAAGATAAAATTGTGTCCCGAGTTATGTTTTGAAATAGCAGCAACGTCACACAAATCTGCTTGCCACTGTTCATCAATGTCATGAGCAATATAATGACTGGTCCGGTACTTGTTTTTCGCTTGTTTCTGGAGTGTATATGCAGCTTGACCCTTTAACCATTGTTTAACTTGTGAGTGTGGAAGACCACTCGCTTTTGACAATTTCTTGATCGATGGAAATCCTGCCGGATGTTTTACATCATAATAGATTGACTTCAAACGCTCAGTCGATGACGACTAACTCTTTCTCCTTCTTCTTATGTTTTTGCATTCTTACCTTTTTGCATTTACAGCAACCACAGGATTTATAGGATTTACGTTTACATTGCTTAGGAGTCTCATTGTGAGAGCTGGCACAGCAAGTACAAGTTACAGATACATTTACTACCGGCGGCTCATTACATGGTAAGCAACACATCTGCTTCATATGAATAGTCTGAGAACATGTATTTCTTTGGAGGAGTTCTTCTACGTCGTTCTCTTCCCCTTGTTTGCTTGATGGGTGTTGGAGGGGATTTAGAAGGTGATCTCTTAAACCAATTCCTTGGCATTTTCATTTTACTCTTAACCGGTGAAATAGATGAAGTAGTATCAACTGCTGAAATAGAATCAAGTTCTTTCAATGTTTCATTATTTAAAGCAAATTTTGGAACATTGTGCTTTTTCAATAGTTTAAGAAAGCAAGACCAACCAGGTGGAACATAGCCCTGACGGCGCTTTCTACGTGTCGCATACTGAATCAAGTCTTCATAACGTGAAGCGTTAATAATTTCATTATCATCTGAAATGATTTCTCCTCTATCATTCACAGTGAGATATGGTTCAATGCTGTTGAAAAGGGACATTGCATGTGCGCGAGATGCTAAAGTGTAGCAGTCGAAACAGAGTCACGCATCGTATTTTTCAAACTTTTTAATTCTTCGACAGTTTCCGATGGTATTAATACAGCTCGATGTGGATCTTTGATATGCGCATTTTGCTGATAATTTAATTCATTCCTATAAATTTGATTTGAGAGATGTTGTCTTACTTGTTGCATGGCAGTCAATTGCACATATTCATCTAGGAATAACAACCATGCGAGAATAAGAACTCATAGTTTGCAGATAATCATGGGAGTTTTCAAAATAACACTTCGAAATCCAAATTCTTCCGGACACTCTTGTGTAAAATCAATAAATAAGTAACGGTGTGGTTCTTCAGTTGCTGTTTGAAAAATTTCAATTAAGGCTTTTGAACCTCTTGGCGAAACTTGTCGCGCTAAAATTTCAAATTGACTATCTCGTGGATTCTTAAAGATAGCGTAATAGTGTGTATTCATGTTTCGTGTGCGGGCTTTTTTCCCATCAGGAAACAAATTTTGCATGATATAGATTATAAAGCATCTGTTGTGATGTGCTGCGCGAGTGAACATATCTGTAACATCTTTAGAATTCTTGCTTTCTTTTAATAGATCATCCAATACAACGACATCATTGGACTGAATCTTATCCACTGGAATAATTCCTTCATTTCGAATAAAGTTACGACGTTGCAATTCCTGAAAGAGTGACAGTTGATAAATGCCATAACACCAAATCACTCGATTGATAGGTTCCCTAAACAACTCTTTTCTTTTATCTAGCAAATTCAGAGTGAAAGCAGTTTTACCTGCATGAGATGGACCTGATACAGTCAGAACTTTATCACATTGAAGTCTGAAATCCATTATAATACTTTTGGGTTCAATATTTGCATAATTAACGCTTAGGATTAAAGATCCTACCCAATAGGTCACCCACTACAGGAGCTAACAGCGGAAGTAACACTGAAAGGCAACCGCCCTTTTGTGTTAGAGTTTTCCTCTTTCTTTGAAGGGTGATTTTAGGATTGGAAATGAATCGCAATTTCGTAGTATATCGCTTAAGTAACTTTCGTTGTTGTGGTGATAATTTCTTTGTCCTCAAAGTTCTCACATGAGAAACAATTTCTCGAATAAATTTATCATTAGCATGTCGTATAGCATTATATCGATGATTTTCTTTCATTCGTTGAAGAGCTTGAATGGCTGTAGAAAATTTTGAAGACTTTCGACTTTTACGTCTCGCCATTTTTCTCTTAACCATTGTTACAACTTGATTTTTCCACATTTTCATATGTGCTAACTTTAATGACAGAAGTGACACTCAAAATGAGCTATATCACAGTGAATGCATTGACAAAGTTGAATACAGCAGCGTATGAAACAGCGCTGGCAGAAAGTATGCTTACATCTCTTAAAGATGCGTTATTCACTTCCATCCTTTCGCTTACATACATCGCACATATTTTCACTCTTGCTAACAACTTCTAAAGCAAGTCTTTTTGAAGACATGAACTTGCTAGCCCTTTCTAAATAATAGACACATGTGCAGAAGGAATATACTTCGAGAGTGAGCAGGCATAACTCGAAAACCAATTGTGCTACGATCAAGTACCATTGCATCTTTAAGCTTATTTTATACAAAGTTGGATGTGAATATGTGAAATCGATTCAATCACTAAACTGCTACCATGTTGGTTAAATGCATCAAGACGTTGAGCAATTTTTCCCGTATGTCTTTCAAAAAATTCTTCGGGATTATCTGCAACTTCCATCGAATAAGAAGCAAAGCGGAAGAAGCGATCTTCTACCTCTTCTTTCCCAAAATGGCTGAAATGAATTTTTGCAACTAATCTCGCCATTACAATTCTATTAGAAAACGTATCCATTAACTTCAAAAATAAAGTGCTAGTATCACCAATAACTGATTTGATGTTGATCTCATCTTTATGAAAAGTTGTCACATAATCTTGAATAGTTCCCTTTAAGCTTTGTCTATGAAAACTTAATATTCCACAATCATTTGAGAAGGACATTATCATCCTTCATCTATCCCACCCGTTGCATGAAAATAACAAATCTCTTCATAAAGCATTTATTAAACGACTTTAACAAGCATGCATTACAAATTTTGGGTTTGAAACAGATAAAATAGATACAGTTGGTAGCTATCATATAAAGAGCAATGATGACCAAACATTACTTTAGCAGTGTTGAGATATGGAGGAAAAAAGCATTGATTATGAATGTAGCGACTACAACGAACATTTAAAATAGGAACACTCAATTCCTTAAAATGTTTAGTGACTTCATGGTAGTGTTGTTTAACTCTAGTATCCCAAGGTGCAAGTAGAATATTATTGATGATTAGATTTGGAAATAGTTTCTTCTCCTTAATAGGATCATTGCAAAAGATACATACAACATTAAAAGCTGCTAACCATCTTTTAAAGTTAATAAGAAGAACACATTCATTAGAAAAGCCATAGTCTTAAAAGTATTGCTGATTAAGTCCATGGATGTGTTTTCTCGCCCAGCTATCAGCGTTGGGATCACACTTGGCATGTTGATGGTAGACACTAACAAGTTGATACGACCAATTGTCCATAGCAATTGCACTGAGCTCCTGTACAGGTTCACCCTCACAATCCATAAAAATGATGATAGATGACTAAAAAAAAATTACAAATTTTTACTCATCTGATGAAGAGTCCTGTAACATATTACAAAATGATGAAGCACATCGATGCTATTAACGACAAAATACACAAATAACATGATGGAAGCGAAGAAGTAAAATGTATCTGATAAATCCACGTCTACGACACTCAAAGCACATGAGCGAATTGTCATAAGGTAGAGATAGGTAAGGACTACTGATTCTTCTTCTTTGGCCTGCGTTTAGCGGAAGCATTCTTCTCTGACTTGCGCTTTGCACAGCTCTCGTTGAGGATTTGATCAATAATGTCATGAACGTCTGGTTGCTTTGGTATATATAGGATGGATTGAGCATGCATCAATATAGAGGCTAATTTATTGTTCTGGTGATAGCCATAATATATTCCACTGATAGCAAAACCAATATTCCAAGTGCCTTCTGCGAGATCTACACATCTGATGGGTGTCACTTCATCTCCTTCTATTTTATAGTATGAGCAACAATGCGATAGTGGTAAAGAAAGCTTTTTACCATCTTTCTATATGGAGTATCATTGTCGTCTCTCGCCTTCCATTCCTTGCTAAGGGGAGTAGGGATGTCCATATTTAATGTTGCCAACTCTTCAATAATATCGCGTTGGCGACGAATGTATGGATTCACAGGAATGACTACGTAGTCCCCATACTGATTGTTCAATATCTTCACTTCAGTGGAAGGAATCATTCCCGTTTGCAATGCTATGCTATGATCGTAATAACGTATGGCTTGTCTAAATTTACGCTGTAGTGGGGTAAGATTATGTACCTCTGTTGTCTCTTCTACTGGCCTCAACATAAGACGATCTGATTGTAGAGATCCTCGTAACGTCTGAACACTATCTTGTCCCGTAAATGTAGTAGATGCCTGCGTCCGACACCTGGGTGACTCAAAGATAGTTGATTGTCACTCTGAAAACCTCATTATTTATAGAGAAATGCTGGATTCTCATTGGATGTGCTCCTCATTGGCCAATGACATCAAGCTGATTCCAAATCTGGTCTTAGTTTTCTCTTCCGATGCTTCGTTCGCCCGCTGGAGTCCAAAACACAAAACTCAACCTCTGACGGCTCTCTAACATGACCAAAAGTCTCAATGTTACTCTCAAGCCTCAGCAATGAAAGATAGGGCCAAACTGTGCTTTCCAATGAATTTGTGGCACTCTTAGCTTACAAATGAGCTATTGCACGACTTTCTACGATCTCTAGAACCAAAGTTGGAAGAACGCTGCCGAGGGGGGGTCGAAGTTCTTAATTTTTATCCCTATGACGCTGGAAACAACTCTGTTAGACCCAAAATTGGCCAAAAAGTCCAAATCCGCCGTCCATTTTCACGTACGAGGCTTCGTTTAGCCGCTACAGACACTTTCTCACTCAAAAACACACCTAAACCACACCTACACCCAAGAAACACAACATGTCAACCCAGAATTTCATCAGGAAACCAAATCTAAACACAAAATAATCCTACAACCATCCCTACACACCAAAAACAACCACCGCCCAAGAACAACCACGACGGCCGACCACGACACACCCGGCCGGTCGACCCAGAACCACACCAACCCAACTCGCGCTCCAGAGGGGGGGGCGCTGTGCGCAGTTGAGAGGATTCCTTACTACTCTTAATGCAGTGCAGGGTCGACCTGATGATGAGCGGCGTTGAACGAGGCTACCAGTTTCTAACAACTTCTTGCTCCAGAACTTTATGTGATTCGCAGATGGAGGTTCTTTGCCGCATTTTTGTTGAAATATGCGCCGTCTCGCTTCTCGATTATTATGTGACAGCAACCACGCAACTGCATAAACTTTTTCTTCAATGGTGAATAGGTCGACGCTCTCAATGATGTTCACGCGTGAGGCAGACATACGTAGTAAATGGCCAAATTAGCAATGCTCAGATTTGCGTATCAGAATGTGAGAGAGCTATTTTCGAACAAGAGACAATCAATGATACTAATCAGTTTTCACTCGTAAATGATATAGCTGTGAAATCTATATTTGAAAGCCAGCGTCAAATCATTGATATTTCAATAGAACAAGGTGAAATTTTAGAAAGAATAAACATTTGGGACACCCTGTAAGTTTCATCTATAATCGAGAAAAAAGACATTACAGCCATGGACTCCTAGATTAAAACAGGAACATCTATAATTAATATAAGATATCTAGGGGGACGCTCAACTCCCAGAGCATGTATTGGACTGGAGGCCAGTGAGTTTTGTAGACTTGATTAATGACGATAGTGGGTATCCGGATGAAATCATGGAACAAGTTGCAAACAATTCACTTCACTTTTGTAAAATAAATCAGAATCCAGCTGAATTGATTGCTGCACATACTAATTAATACCTCCGTTCCAGTGTTGCAGAGATATTGTCGGAAGAGCCTGTGTAGTGTGCATGCACACATACAAGCATGTCATCAATGGTCAATTTTGAATAAATTGTGACTTTCTATATTGATTGATTTGCCCATTGTCTTATCTAAAACCTCCTTTTTGGACGACTGGTGGACTTTATTCGAGAAATCAAGTGCAACGAAGCGATATGACATGTGTGACTTATCTCCGGCCTTGAATTACTCAACTTTCATTAAACGAAAATTGATGGAAGTAGTAAGTAAATGCGCAAGATGGCCGCCGTCGACCGACCGACCTCCCCCCTGCTGTCAGACGAGGGCGTCGGCCCTAGTCCGCCACCGGGTTGCTTCGAGTCCGACTCCCCCCCTCTGGACCGACGGCGTAGCGAGAGGTTGTTCGTGGTGTGCCGGCCAGGTTGGAATGGCGGAATTTCGGTGCGAGACCCCTCCCATCGTGTTTCTCGTCAAAAGTTGGGTTAACAAAATTTTTCCATCCCCCCCCCGGCAGCGATCTTCTAATTTTGGTTCTAGTGGATGGATTTTGTCTCATAGATACTCATTTGAAAGAGAAGAAAACACTGCTTAATGACATTTTTGTTGCGAGTCAATCCGATCAGCCGTTCAAAAGTTAGAGCTGTTACAAGATTTCACGTCGGACCTCACCTGAAAAAATCCTAAGTGTCAGAGTGACTTTGTATGGGAAAAAATTTTTCCAAAGTGTCGAATTTCGACCTGGGACCCTGACCAAAGTTTGTTTCATCAAATTTCACCGACCCCCCCTCGGCAGCGATCTTCTAATTTTGGTTCTAGTGGATGGATTTTGTCTTATAGATACTCATTTGAAAGAGGAGAAAAAACTGCTCAATGACATTTTTGTTGCGAGTCAATCCGATCAGCCGTTCAAAAGTTAGAGCTGTTACAAGATTTTAGGTCAGACCTCAGATTTGACGAAAAAATCCTAAGTGTCAGAGTGACTTAGTATGGACAAAATTTTAAAAACTTTTCCAAAGTGTCGCATTTCGACTTCGAACCTTTACCAAAACAGTTTTCATCAAATTTCACCGACCGACCTCCCCCCGGCACCGATCTTCCAATTTCGGTTCTAGTGATCGTAGAAAGTCGTGCAATAGCTCGTTTGAAAGCTAAGAGTGAGACAAATTCAGTGAAAGAAACGGCTTGTTCATATCTGTCTTCGTTTAGATGTGAGACTCCATTTAAGATTTGGGAGATTGGCGAAAAACGACAGAGTTAGAATTTCTCAAGAAACAGCTCCAGGGGGCGAACGAAGGCTCGGATTGGTAAACGGAGGCCAGATTTGGAATCAGCTTGATGTTATTGTCCAATGAGGATCATCATCCAATGAGAATCAAGCAGTTCTATATAAATAGCGAGCCTTCCACAGTGAGAATCATTCCATCGTTGAATCGTACGAGTGACGGACGCACATTTTCTCTCTCTCTCTATTCTATTATCCAACTAAAATGGTAAGTCGCTACTTCCCTCCCTCTCCTCCCTTGAACGTAAACTTAATACAATCTTTTTCATTTTCAGGCATCTACTCCATCTGCTGCACTAGTAGGACAAAATGGCGGTCAAACGATACAAGGTTCGCTACGATCAGATCATCTACAACGGAGGCCAGTGGAAGAAACAACCAAGGTACATAATCCTACACCGCTACAGCGTAAATTTAAACAAGTCTTGCGCTATGACGATCATAGCGTAGTACTCCAAACGGGAATGCTCCCTTCCGCGGATGTCAAGATAATGCGCAATCAGTATGGGGACTACATACTGATCCCCGTGAGTCCGTACATTCGCCGCCAAATTGATATTATTGAGGAGTACGTGACATGAAATATGGACATTCCTACTCCTCTTGCTCAAGAGTGGAAGGCGAGAGATGACAAGGATACTCCCTATAGAAAGATTTGGGATGGTAATCAAATTTGCCTACCGGTATCACATTGGTGTAGTTACTATAAGAAGGAGGGAGATCATTCAACATCCATCACATGCGACGAGCTCGGAGAAGGTACTTGGGATATCCTTTTCAAAGTGAATGGGCTATATTATGGTCGGCACAAGGATAATAAAATAGCCTCTCTCTCCATGCATATGGAATCCATCCTATATATTCCAAAACCACCCAACGTGGATGACATAATTGATCAAATCCTTAACAGCAGTGGTACGAAGCGCAAGTCGGAGAAGAATGCGGCCTCAAAACGCAAATCAAAGAAGGAGAATTACTAGTCCTTTCCTAACTCTACTCTATGACAATTCGCTTATGTGCTTTGAGTGTCGTAGACGTGGTCTTATTAGATACATTTTACTTCTTCGTTGCCATCACATCATTTGTGTATTTTGTCGTGAAAAGCATCGATGTAATTCTTCATTTTGTAATATGTTATAGAACGTTTCCTTAGATGTGTAAATTTCCGTTTTAGGCTTCTATCATCATTTTTATGGATTGTGAGGGTGAACCTGTACAGGAGCTCAGTGCTATTGCTATGAACAATTGGACATATCAGATTGTTAGTGTCTATCATCAACATGCCAACTGCGATCCCAATGTTGATTAATGGGCGAGAAAACACATTCATGGACTTAATCTGAAATATTTGCAAGACTATGGCTTTTCTTGTGACAGTGCTCTTCTTATTGACTTTAAACGATGGTTAGCTGCTTTCAATGTTATACGCATCTTTTGTAATAATCCTGGTAAGGAGAGGAAAGTATTTCCCAATCTAATCATTGATGATATTTTGCTCCCGCCTTGGGATAGTAGAGTGAATCAACATCATCATGAAGTCACGAAACGTTTTAAGGATTTGTCTGTTCCTATTTTGTCTGTTCGTTGTAGTAGCTACGTTCATAACCAATGCTTCTTTCCTCCTTACCGCAACACTGCCAAAGTCCTGTATGGTTATCATTGCTCGCTGTATGATAGTTACCAGCTGTATCTATTTTATCTGTTTCAAACCATTGATTTATAATGCATGCTTGTTACAGTTATTCAACAAATGTTACTATGAGAAGAGTTGTTGTTTTCATGCAATGGATGGGTTAGATAGAGGGCGATAATGTCTTTCTCAAACGACTGCGGAACATTACATTTTCATAGGCAAAGTTTAAAAGGAGCTGTTCAAGATTATGTGATAAATTTTCATAAAGATGAGACCGACATCGAAGCAGTGGTCGATGATGCTAGCACTCTATTTCTAGAGTTAATGAATACATTCTCTGATAGCATTGTCATGGCGCGATTAGTTGCGAAAATTAAGTTTAGTCATTTTGGAAAGGAAGAGGTGGAAAGTCGCTCTTTCCATTTTGCTTCTTATTCAATGGAAGTGGTAGATCACCCCGAAGAATTTTTTAAAAGACATATGATAAAAATTGCTGAACGTCTTAACGCATTTAACCATCATGGCAGCAGTCTAGTGATTGAAGCGATTTCAGATATTCACATTCAACTTTCTATAAAGAAAATTGAAAATGCAGTGGTACTTGATTGTAGCACAACTGGTTTTCGAGCTATGCCTGCTCACTCTCGAAGTATATTCCTTCTCTACATGCGTCTATTATTTAGAAAAGGCTAGCAAATTCATATCTTCAAAAAGACTTGCTATAGACATCAGCAACGGTGAAACTATGTATTGCGATGTATGCAAGCGAAAGAATGGAAATGAAAAGCGCATCTTCAAGAGATGTAAGCATGCTTTTTGTCAACGCTGTTTCATACGTAATTGCATTCAACTTTGACAATGTAACCACTGTGATATAGCTCATTTCGAGTGTCACTTATGCCGCAATAGTTAGTACCTATGCAAATGTGGTAAAGACAGGTTTTTAGCAAAGACTAACACGGAAAATGGCGAAACGTAAAATGACGAAACGTAAAAGTCAAAAGTCTTCAAAGTTTTCTTCAGCCATTCAAGCTCTCCGACGAATGAAAGCAAATCAGCGATACAATGCTTTACGACATGCTAACGAAAAATTCATTCGTGAAATTATTTCTCATGTGAGAAAGTTGAGGACGAAGAAATTAGCACCAAAACAACGAAAGTCACTTAAGCGATATGTTACGAAATTGCGATTCATTTCCAATCCTAAAGTCACCCTTCAAAGAAAGAGGGAAACTCTAACACAAAAGGGCGGTTTCCTTCCAGCGTTACTACCGATGCTAGCTCCTATCGTGGGCAACGTATTGGGTAATATCTTTGGCTCTAGACA
Source organism: Prostheceraeus crozeri (assembly GCA_907163375.1). NCBI lineage: Eukaryota > Metazoa > Platyhelminthes > Polycladida > Euryleptidae > Prostheceraeus > Prostheceraeus crozeri. The sequence goes on along the minus strand of CAJQUW010006071.1, from coordinate 383,063 downwards.
TTAATTATGCAAATGTTGAATCTCAAAGTATTATAATGGATTTCAGACTTCAATGTGATAAAGTTCTGACTGTATCAGGTCCATCTCATGCAGGTAAAACTGTTTTCACGGTGAATTCATTGGATAAAAGAAGGGAGTTGTTTAAGGAACCTATCAATCGAGTGATTTGGTGTTATGGTATTTATCAACCGTCGCTGTTTCAGGAATTGCAAAGTCGCAACTTTATTCGACATAAAGGAGTTATTCCAGTGGATAAACTTCAGTCTAATGATGTTGTTGTATTGGATGATCTATTAAAAGAAAGTAAGAATTCCAAAGATGTTACAGATACGTTCACTCGCGCAGCACATCATAAAAGGTGCTTTATCATCTATATCACACAAAATTTGTTTCCTGATGGAAAAGAAGCTCGTACACGAAACCTGAATACACGCTATTATGTTTTTTTCAAGAATCCGCGAGATAAAAGTCAATTTGAAATTTTAGCGCGACAAGTTGCACCAAGAGGATCAAAAGCCTTAATTGAAATTTTTCAAGCAGCTACTGAAAAACCACACGGCTACTTATTCATTGACTTTACGCAAGAGTGTCCGGAAGAATTTAGATTTCGAAGTGATATTTTGAAAACTCCCATGATTATCTGCAAACTATGAGTTCTTATTCTCGCATGATTGTTATTCCTCAGGATGAATATGTACAATTGACTGCCATGCAGCAAGTAAAGCAACCTCTTGCAAATCAAATGTATAGGAAAGAATTAGATTATCAGCAAAATGTTCACATCAAAGATCCACATCGTGCTGTATTATTACAATCGGAAACTGTTGAACAATTGAAAAATTTGAAGAATAAGATGCGTGACTCTGTATCGACTGCTACACCTTTAGCATCTCGTGCACATGCCATATCTCTTTTCAACAGTATTGAACCCCACCTCAATGTAAATGATAGAGGAGAAATCATTACAGATGAAAATAAAGTGATTGATGCTTCACGTTATGAAGACTTGATTCAGTATGCGACACGTAGAAAGCGCCGTCAGGGCTATGTTCCACCTGGTTGGACATACTTTCTTAAACTATTGAAAAAGCATAATGTGCCAAAATTTGCTTTGAATAATGAGACATTGAAAGAACTTGATTCAACAGTGGCTACTGCTCCAATGCTTCAGACGATGAAAATGCCAACAAATTGGTTTAAGACGTCACCTGCTACATCCCCTCCCACACTCACTAAGCAAACAAGAGGAAGAACTCGACGTAGATCTACGCCACCACTAAAACTAGTAAAAGGAAAACGTAAAACAGCTCCTCCCAAGAAATACATGTTCTCAGACTATTAATATGAAGCAGATGTGTTGCTTGCCATGTAATGAGCCGCCAGAGGTGAATGTCGTTGTGACTTGCACTTGCTGCGCCAGCTCTCACAATGAAACCCCTAAGCAATGTGAACACGATCGCAAAACCGCTAAAGCTAAATGCTGCAGTTGTTGTAAATGTAGAAAGGCAAGAAAACAAAAAGATGAGGAGGAAAAAGAGTTAGTCGTCATCGACTGAGCGTTTGAAGTCAATCTATTATGATGTAAAACATCCAGCAGGATTTGCATCGATCAAGAAATTGTCAAAAGCAAGTGGTCTTCCACAATCACAAGTGAAACGATGGTTAAAGGGTCAGGCTACCTATACACTCCACAAACAAGCGAAAAAGAAGTACCGTACCCGCCATTATATTGTTCATGACATCGATGAACAGTGGCAAGCAGATTTGTGTGATGTCGCCTCCATTTCAAAACATAACTCGGGCAATAATTTTATTTTAACCGTCATTGATATTTTCTCGCGTTATGCGTGGGCTCAACCTTCAAAAACTAAAGAAGGGAAAGGAGTAGCAAAAGCATTCCAAACATTTTTTCGAGAAGGTCGCATTCCAAAAAGAATTCAGAGTGATCAAGGAAAAGAGTTTGAAAATCATCATGTGAGAAGATTATTTGAGAGGCATGACATTGAGTTGTTTAGTGTAAAGAGTGCTTATAAAGCTGCACTCGTTGAACGTTTTAATGGCACATTAAAAAATCGCCTGTGGCGACATTTTACTGCCAACTTGACACAAAATTGGACAAAGATTCTACAAGATACACTCCATGCCTACAATCACTCTATCCATCGTTCTATTGGACTCAGACCAGTAGATGTAAATGCTGACAATGTAGATAAAGTGCGCGAATCATTCCAACGTAAACGCACTCATGTGAAAAGTGATGTGAAAATTGGTGATAAAGTTCGTATCTCAAAAGTGAAAGTGTTTTTGCTAAATGGTACCTTCCGAATTGGACAGAGGAGGTATTTACAGTATCAAGGATTAATCAAAAAGACTCTCCCACCACCTACAAGTTGAAAGATTACGATAATGAAGAAATTGAGGGTAGCTTTTACCGCGATGAGATTGAGGTAGTCACTGAAAGTGAAACATATTTGGTAGAGAAAATCATTCGATGTAAAAAACGGCAAGGTGAAGAATGGTGTCTTGTTAAATGGACTGGTTATACTTCAAGTATGAACTCTTGGATGCGTCGTGCCAACATCTTTCATCTAAGTGGTCGACAGTGATTCATGCAAAGTTGTAACTAACAATGTTTAGGGTTTGAGCTATGAATCCAACTGCCTCATTTTATTCACGACCCTCCTATGTAAGTGGTGGAGGACAAATTTACATCGGCGCTCGCCGCCAACGTGAAGGTAGCATACTTGGTGCACTGAAATCTGTTGTAGCACCTCTCATATCCAATGTCGGTAGATCTTTAAAACGAAATGTTTTAAGTAATGCCGTTGGCTTTGCTGGTGATGTTGCTAGTGATCTTTCCAGAGGTAGAAGTTTTAAGAGCAGTTTGTTGAATCGTGGGAAGGAACGCGGTTTAAAAACATTGAAGCAGACCTTTGCTGGTGTTACTCAAGGAAAGAAGTCGCCTAAACGAATGAAAAAAGGGAGGAAACATCGCGGAGCTGGTAAGGTGCGATCTTCAGTCAAAAGGGATTCACGCAAACGTCGCAGAGGCTCTAATCATTCATCAGGCGCTAATTGACGACGCTGCCATAACTTCTAATCATGGAGTGTAAAATTATTTTATGTAATTATTTTTATTATTTTAAAATTATCATTGTAGATTATCATCCTCGAACAGCTGAGAATGCTGGCCCCATTGAATTTGTTATTCCTGGTGGTAGTGATGACCACATAGATTTGAGTTATGCGATGGTTGATTTGAGGTTTAGAATTCAGCAAGCAGATGGAACTGCTATTGACGATGCACATAAAGTTGGACTGAACAATTTACCATTGACTACATTACTTCGCGATGTTTCTCTAACGATTGGAGAGCAGCAGGTGGAAGGTGGTCAAAGCGATTATCCCTATAAGTCATATTTCAATCATGTATCACAGTTTCATCCAGCAGCACAAAAAAGTCATATGGAAGCCATGGGATGGTACAGAGATGAAGCAGGAAAATTTGATGCTGAAACAAACAGTGGCTTTGTAAAGCGATCTGCTATGATTAAAGATAGCATAGTATGTCAGCTATATGGTCCGCTGAATTTAGACTTCTTTAGACAGTCAAAGTTTTTACTCTGTAATACCAGCATGCGACTCAAGCTGACATTGAATAAGCCTGAATTTGCGCTGAATGCATTTGCTAAAGTTGACAATTTTAGAATTCATGTGGAAGATATTGCACTTTACATTCGTCGAGTAGTACCGAATCCAAGTGTCATTAGAGGACATGCTGAAGGTCTTAACCGCCAAAATGCCATTTACCCCGTTCAGCATACACAGCTTCTCACATTTACAATTCCGAAAGATCAAAAGAGTTTCATGAAAGATGGCCTCTTTCCATCGGAAGCACCGAAGCTCCTCATGGTGGCAATGGTTGAAAATGATGCATTTAATGGTAATATAAAGAAGAATCCTTTCAATTTTAAACACAATCAGTTAAGTGAAATTGCTTTACGTGTAAATGGTGTGAGTCATCCTGGTCCACCCTACAAACCAGATTTTGCTGCGGATCAATTTATGCGCAGTTATGTTGATTTTATGGATGTCTTTGGTTTTTACAATACGGATGACACCAACGGACTCACTATGAAAGAGTTTAAGAGTGGATATACTATTTATGCATTTGATTTGACTGCTGACAGCGATATTAGTGCACCCTATCGTCAAGCGAACGTGCCTCATAATATTCGTTTGGATTTGACGTTCAAAAGAACACTACCTGAGACGATCAATGTATTAATTTATGCAGTCTTCGATTCAAACATTGAAATTACAAAGTATCTTGACGTGATTCTTCAGTATAATTGTTAATGAGTTGGTTGACTGCTGACGATATTAAGACTAAAGTGCAGCGTTATGCAGACGAAGCGACGTTGAAAGCTTTCGATAATGTCTATTCGCTTGATACCTTATCACCTGCAGTAAATCACTATCCCATCTTTATTGTGCTAAACACTCATTCGCAGAATTTAGGCGGTGAGCATTGGAAAGCGATCTTTATTGGAGAAGACCGACGTGGTGAACTATTTGACTCTCTTGCTCAACCTCCAAATATACCAACACAGCAGTGGTTGAGAAAACATACGCGTCAATATCAGCGAAATGAACGCATACTACAACATCCACTTTCATCAACGTGTGGTGCTTTTGTACTGTACTTCATCTTAAAACGTTTACATGTATCTCGATTTGTATCTGTTATTCAAAACTTTTCATGTAATCCATCCTCTAATGAAAAAATGATTTGTAAGTTCTATAATGATTTGAAATAAAAACATCATGTTGGAAAAATTGTTTTTTATTTTACAATCCGCTGGGTACGTACATACTCGATGAGATAGTCTAGGATCACATTTGCTTGTACATGAGATTTTAGTCCAGTAATGATCACTTTACTATTATGAAAGATTGCAACATGCACAGGTAACCAACAATTAATGAGAGCTGTAGGAAAAGGTTCGGGTTCATAACACAAATTGTAACTGCTGGTACGAATCTTCAAAAATAATAGACTGTCACTCAATTGAGTAGAGATCACCATATTGTCCATAGTCAGATTCGACATCACACACCTCTCCCTCTTCCATATCCGACGTAGTAGTCTTTGTAGCTCTAAGCGCATTGACTGCGCCGATGAATGAGAAAGGGCGCCGAGAATCTGTACAGTCCCATTTGGGAAGAGTTGAAGATTCCGTGAATTGTTCATCTTCACCACTAACATTTGAGGTCGGCCCGGGTAATACTTGCTGTTTGGAAGGTGTTGGTGTAATGTTGTGAGATCGATTTTGGTGTAGAGTCTGAAGCGACGGAGAATGTTGACGATGGTGTAGCGATGGCGCTTCATGATGAAAAAATGAGTAAATTGAGCGATGTACCTTCCTTTTATACTTTCCCAACTACCTTGATGAAATGTGAAGTTAGTATGGAGTTGGGAATGATAGAGTTGAATTCGCCGTTTGTTGACGCGCAACCACATGCGATTTCCAATACGTGAATGTCTTTTCATATAGAAGTATTCAAATCCTTCATGATATGATGTAGAGATTGAAAATGACAATAAGATAAAGCAAACTCTCTTCTCACATTTCCAGTTGAATCTTTGAAATAGACGCTTCGATCATGATCCGTTTCAATACGTTGTAGGGAATCTAATTTCCAACTCATGGTGCGTGGTAGTCATGTCTGATTAAGATTTGCATAGTAGGACGATGAACTCACGACGAATAAATGTCATGATGGAGCGATGTATGTATCTTCTATACTTCTCCCAATTGTATTTGCGAAATGAGAAACAGTTTGCGGAATGAGAATGGCAGATTTGAATTTCATTGTTGCAACGTTGAAGCCAAACTTGATCACCCAAGGAGATGAATCTTAATGTTTCAAAATATTCCAAATCCCTCATGATATCATTGAGGTTGACAAATTGTCGGCATGTTAATGTAATACCTCTTGATGTATGACCATGAGAATTTTTGAAATGTACGTTTCCATCACGATCAACTCTGATATATTGTAGAGAGTCCAAAATCCAAGTCTTCATGATGTTATGCAAAGCCGCAGATCAGCAATATAAAAATGTCGTTTTATCATATTTTGCTTAGCAATGCGGACGCAAATAGATTTGCTAGTAATCGAGCCGCATTCTTTTCTACTCCCATTGATCATATACAACAGCTAAATGGAAAGTGGGAAGTGGGTGTCACTCAACTTGTTCATAGCAACTGTGTCTATACTTTTGATCATGAAGTGATGACTATTAATATGACACGCACAGCTGCTTACCAATGTGAAAAGGGCTGCCGAGTATACATTCCACTGTGGCCAAAGAAAGATCTCTTATCATGTAAAAAGTTTATATATGATTTCCTGAATAAAGCGTGTAAACATGTTGTCCAATTTACTCCGCACAATGATGATAATAATTATGTACATCATGTAGTTGAGAAAGATTGGATTGTTGGTTTAAGTCCAAGTTTAAGAAATGATTTAGGTTACCTCGCTAGCGCCTTAACAAGCTATGATAATTATAACGTTAGTTACCACCCAAGTGGTCATAAACAGTTAATATATCGAGAGGAAGCTTATTATGTAGATCTCATTCCAAAAAATGAGAAGACGTTGGTGAAGAAGATTGTGATTAAACCAAGAAAGACAAACATGACTCCTGAAACATTATTGAAGAAATTTAATTATCTCCTTCGAGTTGATGGTAAACAAGTGGCAACATTGACTTATATCAAATCATCTAATCATATTGCAATAAGTAAATTAAATGATGATGATCTAGTATTAGTTTGTTCAAAAGATTTTCATCAGTTCTTACGACATCGTTCTGCAGCTGTTCATGGAAAATTTGATATGCAACATTTGTCATGTGAAAGGTCAAATCAATTTGATACAGAATGGACCGTATCTTTATACAGAAAGTGTGTAGAGCCTTTAGGTGGTATCTTACATGAAACAAGAGTGTTGATGCCTCGCATTATTACTTCGGTTAAATTGGTTGTAGATTATTTAAATGAAGTGATTAATGAGCAACATATTTCATTTTCTGAAAAAGAAGGTGCTTTGTCTCTCACTATAAGTGGAAAGGTATTGAACTAATTATGGATAAAACTCTAATGGACATTTTGGGTTTTGATCAAAATACAGTAGAATTCGCATGTATCGGCGGTTCGTCTATATCGGCGGTTTCTTTTTGTCCCGGTGTTACAGTTCTTGCTCTCCCTCTGTTTAAGATTCCTACCGGACACTGAAAGTATGATTTCATTTTCCGATCAGAAAATGAGACTATGATTATATTTTCCGGTCGGAAACAGAAACTCCTGTGAATAGTGTGTGTCTTAACTTCCCCGTGTCATTATTTTCCTACCTAATATTTCTACCTTCTACTTCCTATGTCAGACGTCTTATTTTCCTATGATGGTCTCTGTTTCCTGTTGCTAAAAGAATCAATCATGAACAAGATGAAAACAATATTTGACAAACAACTAGACTTTATAGATAGATGGAACAAAGAAAGTTATCGGTGGTATCTCTTCAAATGAATACCATTCACAGTTTTTTGAAGAAACGTGTGTGTAGACTTGTTCTTCAGCTTGTACGTGCTTCGGCCTCGCACCTGAGTCACTTGGTAGACGTCGTTAGACCAGGTGGTCTCCATCTTGCCTCCTTTTCTGTCGTCCCGACGCTTGTTGCGGAGGAGAACTTCATCGCCGACGGCGAACTCCTGTCCAGCGTTGGCGTTCCTTCGTTGATGGTAACGCACCATCTTCTCCTGGGACGCCCTGATCCTCCGCAGCATGTCTTGATAGAGGCAGGCCCTCGCCGAGTCCCGTTGAGCGAGTGTGGCTTGAAGACTTGCGGGGGTGAGATCGGGCGTCTCAGGGGCTTCCATTGCTTGGGTCGAGTCGCATGGCAACAGCGGTTCGGATCCAAAGACCGCTCGGTAGGGAGATACATTAGGTACATCGGTAAATACATTAGATACATCGGTAGAGAGCTGAAATTCTTAGCTCTCGAGCGAAACCGCCTTTTACCGTTCTTCACTTCTTTGATGTTTTCTGGATAGTCTCCGCTCACAATATAGTTCTGCACCATCAGATCTGATATTTCAGCCATCTTCAGCGATTCTTTAGACGTATACCGAATCACAATGCATTCATGGTCATTCAATTCTTCATTTACATACAGAAGCTGATACATGTTCGATGATTTGACCTCCACGATATTGCATGGCAGCGTCGTGCCATGACGTGCATATTACATGACGTCATGGTGCAACTGAGACCTAGAGAAACTGGTTACCGTGCATATGCTACGACATTCAGTTTCCTACTAGGAAAATATATCTGGGTTTCAGTTTCCCAGGGGGAAACTTAGACACGGCTTACAACTTCCTATCGGAAATTCAGACCTAGAGAAACTGAATCTCGTAACACCGGCAGAATTTCCTATCTTTTCCATATAATCGAGTTCGCTTATATCGGCGATTCGCCTATATCGGCGCATTTTCGCTGTCCCTGACAGAAAAAAATTCGTTTATAACGGCGGATTTCCTGGAAATCCTCAAGCGATGTGTTTTGCCTAGAAGAGTCACTAGAATGACAGTATATGTGGACGCGGATGGCTGTAGATTCTGTTAGGACTATCCGAGTCTAACTATTCTAGTGGCATGTGAAAATTTAGATCTTCAACAATTCATCTCGTTCATGTTTGGGGGTTTGATCAAAATTGTAGAATCTAGCAGCCGAGGAAAGATAAGTAGGCTTGCCACTGTATCTCACTGATAATTCTCACATAATTAGTCTTTCATTCGACGTGATGATTGCATTGTTAGCGCCTTCACCTACGATGCTATTGTCAGACCTGACTTAGTGACTGTTGCGTCATCAAAGGAGCGCAAGCTACCGTCGAAAACATTGTTGAGTTCGATGCATGTCCTCTCTCTAGACAGAAAGCGGCTCGCCACCCCATCCATCTCTATGGTTTCGCCTGCACGTGACTCTTAGCAGCGTCTTGATTGACTTAGATTGGCTGGCTTCGCCTGCACGTGACTCTTAGCAGCGTCTTGATTTATGCATACTCTTCTTTGTTTTGTGCTTCATATAGCAGGTAAGCATGTAGGCATGAAGAAGCTTCAATCTACTTGATTCAAAAAGCATACTCAGTTTTTGACAAACACATGTCCAGTTTGTGATACTTACGTTGCAAGCATCAGTTCAGAAAGGCACAATTTTTAGATATCTATTGATTACATAGACACAATTACATGTAAATGTACTGTACATGTTGGACAATAAGTCAATATGTACATGTATTTAAGTATAGCAACGCAATACTTCATGAGTCAATACACGTATATACATTGCATGATGCATGGTATGATCTCAGAGCTCGTGTAGATTTCACAAAACTTCAAAATTCAGGGAGTTCGCATATATCGGCGGTTCGCGTATATCGACGGTTTTCGTCTGTCCCTTGAGGCGCCGATATATGCGAATTCTACTGTATCTTTAAAAGTGGTACTGTAACCAAAGCTAGCGCAGACATGTCGCTATCGCGTCGTATTAACTATTTTCACATATATTCCAATATTGGTGAAGATGTACGTGTGGGAGATGTTGAAGCTCCATTGCTAGCATGATACCATACCAGCCAAAAAGCTGCAGTATTTTATCTGAGCATACTTTCAAGGAAGTGCATTATACAAAGCTGAAATCGAACTACATCCCACAAATTGATATTGCAATTTATGACGATGCTGGTGCGTTGATTCCTTTTCATAAAGATGCTGTAACAAGTATCACACTCCATTTCCGAATGAAGAGTTAATGCAAAAGTATGCTAATATATTTTTCCAATGTGATTAGTTTGGAAAGTGAAAATAGAGATTCGTTTCTAATTTACTTACCCAGTAATGCTTCTATGAATAAATTTCCTAATAATAAACCATCAGACTATCGAGTAGAATTAAATCGCTCACTACATATAGGTGAATGGGAAGTAGGTGTTTCTAGCATTTGCTATGATAGCAATATTCAGAATGTGAATGATTTGGAAGAAATGATATTGACTCCTCGCACCCATGATGGAATAACGATGACTAATGCATTCCAGTTCCCATACAATTTAACATCAGATGGAAAGTGGAACTATGAATGGATTCAGATAAAATCAGATTATTATGGCCCATTTGGGAATGAGAAAATTATTAAGGCGTTCAATAGTGGTAATACTTCCATCATGAAGAATAAGGATCAGAAAGTTTATCAGTTTGCTATCTATCATTGGAGTGGGAGACAGTTCCTTCGCTTTCATTCTTTTACTAAAGGTCTCACACTGAGGTTGGATAATGAATTCTATCCACATCTCGGTTTTAGCCATGGACTACATCTAACGTCAACTGCTACTGCAAATGTTAAAAAAGTTTATTCAAATTGAATCAACTAATTTCATTATAAATTTGAAATATTTGATGAAGATGTTGTAGAATGCGAAGAACGCATCATTTTGAAAAAGCGTGGTGTTCAACCTTTATCACTTATTGAGTTAGTAAAACGATGGAATGAGACTGTGGGTAAGAAGTATGGAGAGAAAATTATGGCGGACAAAAATAAGTTGGTCATTCAGAAATATAATGACAAACTTACAGTTTATTTCTCTCCAACCTTGCGTCATTTTGTAAGACATTATACACCTATTATTGGAAGCGGTGTGGTGTATGCTTCTCATGAATATCACAGTAAAGCTGATTCAGTTAATGATGAATGGTGGGTGAACATCTATGGTGATCGCATCAAGAATCTAAAGTTGCTATCAATATAATGCCGCGTCTATATCATAAAGTTGAAAGCTTCATTCATGTAGTAAATCCTTATATACAACAGAAGTTGAAGCATGTGATGAAAAGTAAATATGATGTAAAGACACACCACATTTCGTTTTCAATTGAAAATCAACGCGTTGTTCTGAAACTGGGTGATGACATTCAATGTCAATTGAGCAAACATTTGAAAAAACTCTTTGGTTTTTCAGTGCTACAAAATATGTTTACTGCTGCGCATACGATTGGTATAGAAACACCAATGACACTTGATAAACATGAACAACACCTTTACATTCAAAGTGATCTGATTCTACCTATTTCTGTTGGCAAGGAAAAAGAACACATTTTACGTGATTTCATTCATGTTGAGGATGCTTTATATGGAATAGTCGAGAAGATGTTTCAACCTATTTTCTACCATCCTGTTATCAAACAAACTATACCCTCTATTTCTATCAGAATTACAAATGGTCTACATGAGTGCATCCATGCCAAAGATACTAAATCGCTCGTAACTTTAGTGTTTCGGAAAACAAAGTGAAGTCATTGTGATATGTTTATTGAAATAAAAATATGTGTATGAAAAAGTCTTTTCACAGATATAGGGGGAATGGGCTGACTGTAGGCATATATTCACAAGGAAGAAACGATCTCATGCGATACATAAAACAACCATGTATATCTACAAAAAGCAACATCAAAATACTGAGTTAAAGTTGATTATGTCAATACATCTCCTGAATGTGGTAGCGTGAGTTTTATTCTTTTGGGTGGAGGTATGTTTGTGTCAGGATGTCCATGTGGAAGAGATGTGTTATGTCCTATCCAACACCTCTTATCCTCCCATGCTGAAAGCGCTCGTTTCTTGAACGTGTGCGTTTTCACAGTATGAACTTGAGATTTTAAGATTGTCATATTGACAAACGTTATAGTTTTATTTTTATAGGCCTTCTTATAGGAGCGATGTTTCATTTTGTGAACAATGGATTTTGATATACCTTTAGCACGCTTAATACTATCTGCACATTCTTTTAATTTCATGGAATACATTTTAGGACGGAGGAGAATCATTTCATCTATTTCCTTTCCTGCTGTTTCATCCTTAAAACAACCAAGTTTGGCTTTATTCTGTATGGAATAGAGTGGATGAGTGGGATTGTAGTTAGATGTGTCGAAATATTTTTCTAATGACTTAGCTACTTCATTAAAATTTAAATCTTTTTGAGTGGTAATACCTAAGAAGAAACTATCTGTATCACCACCCAATAAACGAACCTCTTTTACGTGAGGACATGGTTTTAGTATTTTATAAAAGAGTTGGTACATTTCAAGCTTAGAGTAATCTAGTACAGCTTGGCCAATATAGATGGGCTTGCACAACTCAACTTCAGATTTTATCATTTTAACACCTACAAGGTCCTCATCGATAATGTCTCTATCAATGAAAAAAGTTGATGAGGTCAATTTGTGATATTTTTGATCATCAATGACTAGTTTATAGTTTACACGTTTTCTAACATCGTCCATCGTCTTACCAAATAGACTATTATTCTTATACTTATAAAAATCCTTTTCAAAATTATTTTGGGCTAGTGTACGTTTCTGGCTGTTACTATCAATATATGGTTTGAGGAAGGCTTTCTGTCTAAATTTGATGATGCGGTGAACTGACTTTAGAAGCATGCCCATTTCTAAATAGAATTTTAGTATGCAGAAGTGCACGAGATAATTTTTCTTATCATATTGGGTGAGTAAAAGTTTGCGGCATGGTTTATACCTTGGCTGTCCACACTCTCTTAAGTTATCATGAAATTGTGACATGAATGGTGAAAACATATCCTCAGTCACTTCACCAGATTCAGGTGCGAGTGGGAAATCAGCAGTTTTATTTTTAATGCTATTTGGATAAATCAAGTCCATTTCAAAATAATATCCCCAATCACCTTCATCTGGAATTGCTAGTATGTTTGAAGGGTTGGAGTAATACTCAAGCTCATCTTGTTTTAACCAACTAAACTCGGAATGAGGTAGTGGTTTAGACAGTGAATTGCCATATAAATTATTTTGGTCATAGTACTTTAGGTGGATATGATCATCACCTACTGTTTCAGATTTTATATGATGCTTATTTACAAATGTGAGACCACCGCGTATTCCGCGCTCAAATATGTTATACATCTCGGGGTCTTGTAAGAGATGAATGGTCTCACCAGTCATTTTAAAGGCTGATTTAAAGGACATGGCTGGCTGACTGACAAAGTGGACGGGATCTAACTTATCTTCTTCTAATGCCACTCGTCGAAACTCCTGAAATACATCAGCCAGCAAAAATACATCTAACTTAAGATAGGCAATCATATATTCGCCAAATGTATGGCAGTCAAATTTTATCCATGCATCTTGTGCATGATCATAATCTTCGGTCTTACATTCTGCGCCGGTCAAATCCTTTTTAAATTTATCTATGGGTGGAAGAGAAGTCTCGCCGAGTTTACTAATCGCATCAAAATATGCATATGGAAAGACTCCTTTCCGTGTGATGACTTCATCGGTTAGATTTGTATATTGTTTATTAAGATTTTGTGTTAGTGGAAGAGACTTTAGATTTTGTACGAGAGAGGCCAGTGATGCAGTCATAAATTGGTAGGAATCTAAAAATTTTATATCAAAATAGACCGTCTTATTTTCTTTAGTTTTATCGACAGGCACTTTTGCTGTCATGGCCATAAACTTCTCTCTCGTTTGTGCTATTACATCAAACTTCCACTCTTTCATTTGACCTAAACCTCCTTTTATTATCATATGGCTGTCGTAGCCCTTGAAATTATGGAAAATGACGGGTAATGTACACCGTTTCATCCTAAGTGAAAAATTGCATTTTGAACAGAGTGCGTTTCTAAATTTACCAGTGATGTGATCATGGTCGCGCACTTTCTTAATCTTATCATCATCAAATGTTTTACTACATTTGAGGCAAACGTTGCAACTATCAAATTTTGCTTGATCATCTGCTGTCATATGCAATGATCTGCGATAGAGTTCACCATCATACTTTTGTTGAAATTTTACAGCCTGTTCGAGGAATTGTAGGAATTGGTAAATACAATCCTCACCTTGCCAGACGTGCATTTTATTTTTTCTATTTTGGAAATGGTCATGCCGTACTTCATAGCAGGATATGGCTGCTGGCTTGTGGATGATATCATCGATATAGCATTCTATGTCTGCGTAAATGACACGAAGAGGACTTAGTTCATCGCCATTCTCTCTATGTGAAAAGATTTTGTCTTTGGGCATGCGTTCCATTTGTAATTTACCCCGCTTGCACCATTCATAATGACTTAGAAATTTATGCTTACTCCAAAAGGAGCGGATGCAGCGGTCGCATACAAAATGTTCACCACTTTTAGAGTGTCCCAAGTGTGTATACAAGCGAGAGATTTTGGGAATACCACAGTAGTGCCATTCCTCGCTATCATCTTGTTTTACTAATAAGAGGTTGACTACACGTTCATAACAAGTTGAACGTGAATTATAGCGGGCACCCTTCAACCCCTTCTCCCACACATGAACGACAATTTTAATCTGATTATGTTCCTCGAACGTTTCTACATCTTTGATTTTCATGTTGTCACTATCACAACTGTCGTAAGATGTATAATGTATGTAGGGAGAACGAGGCGTAGAGTTCACAAATTTTTATTCATCACGAGTCACGACGTACAATAGTGTGCAAGACGCGTTAGCGAGGGTGTGGATAAAATCCGAACAACAATATGGAAACTGCGAAATTTTAAAACTAGTCTAATAGTTAAACAAAAGACAACCACGGTCAAATTCACATCAATTCAAAGCAGCTACTTCTTATGAAAAAAAATTATCACCAAATTTTATCAATTTGGTAATATGATAAAAAAGCTTCTTGTTTGACTACTTAAAAGTACATCAGTTATACAATTTTTCATGGAATATGAATTTAAACTCAGTATATTCCTAGAAACGTTCATTAAAGAATTTTTCTGTGATAAAGCAATGGTCTCAGTTCTTGATCTCAACTACAATGGCCCATTTGACAAACAATAGTCTTTACATTACTTAAAAGAAATAAAATATCTACTATCCCGGCCATTGACACTGCTCCACGCTATATAATAGGCAATCGCAACAAGAATAGTATTACGCGTTGAAAATATAAAGAGCCCATCTTATACAAAATATGGCTCCGAAAGTATCATTCACTGAATTCCTGCAATATCCAAGTAACATCTGCAAAGAAAATGGAGTAAGAGCCGTAATAATAGCTTGTAAATAGTTACATGATTGTTTTATATCAGAGCGTTATTGTGATTACGTGCTTGTACTTAGCATGTCAAATGTTTCCCATGTCAGTGCACAACTCTTGCTTTATCAAAATATTGAGGAACCCGTTCAATGATCCCTCAATAACGCCGGAATGATGTGATTTCCAGCTAAAATACAGGGTGAATACCATACCTTGTCCGATACATTTTAATAAAAACTACGATCTTTTTACTGCAAATTATGTGTATTCTGGATATCAGTGGATGGTATGGATATCAGAAAGTAGGAAAGTTATAACAAATTCTCGAAATGACCACCATCCTGTGATACACAAGCTTCACAACGATGAATAAAATTTTTGTAAGAGCTTCTGATGAATGAAATAGGAATTTCACTCATTTCCTGTTCGATTCGACGCTTGAGGTCTTCATTGCTCTCAAAGCTAGATGCATATACCTTATTTTGGATGTGACCCCAAAGAAAGAAATCACAGATCGTGAGATCGGGGGATCTGGCGGGCCAAGGAATGGGACCACCTCTTCCAATCCATCGATTGGCCAATCGCTGGTTTAGCAAACTTCTCGTCCTATTGCTGAAGTGGGGTGGAGCGCCATCTTGCTGGAACACAGCAGAACGGTGAGGTCTTCGAGAAAGTGCTGGGAACACTTTCTCATTCAAAATGTCACAATAACAAACACTTGTCATTGTTTCCTCGCTGATGTCAACCGCTATAATGCCATGCTATGAAACTGCGACGAACACTGTTAGGCCTTTTGAACGGATAGGCACCTCGTCATAAACATGAGGATTGCTGTTTGCGTAGTAAAAGTCATTGTGGTGATTGACACGACCCGACATGTGGAAAGTGCACTCATCCGAGAAGATTATCCTGTCGGACCATGAGCTTTCATCACTATTCTTTTGTAAGATAGCACGACAAAAATCCAGTCGCTTGACTGTTTATCATGGTCAAAGAGTTGTTGCATTTGATGAACTTTGTACGGCTTGTATCCATTCTCTTTAAGGGTTTTGCCAACGGTCCTTTGTGAAACACCGACTTCCCTTACGATCACTCGCTGTGATGTGCGAGGATTCTCCACAACTGCGTTCACAATTGAATCTTTCTTCTCATTCAGCACTCGTTGGGAACGATTCCCGGAGCTTGAACGCGGTAAGATGGAGCCCGTGCTGAGAAACTTATCAGTCCATCGTCGTATTGTTCTTCCATCGGGTGCTTCTTCTCCATACCCCTCGTAGTAACGCCTTCTTGCTTGTTCACTGTTTCCATAAGTTACGCAGTAGGCAACGAGTCTGGCGTTTCGCTCGACGTCTTACATTGTACACATGTATCAGTAAGTGAAGTAATCAATGGCTAAGATTCATGTCAGATGGTTTGAAAATTTGAAAAAGATTAGGTTGATAGATATCTATGCCAAACAATGAATCATCAACTATCACCTCAAAATTTTGAACAGAAATGCATTCATAGATATCTTATCCACTGATAGGCCAGATAAATGCACTTTATAGACAATAATATGATTGTAAGTTTTATTGAAATGTATCGGACAGGGTATGGTATTCACCCTGTATAGACTCAAGTCCATTTATTTGGCTCCGAACAACTCGAAGATGCAATCATTCCCCTCCGAACAAATCCTTCAGCACTGAAAAATGACCCGAACAACACTCTAGTCCACTTATTTAACTCCGAACAACTCGGAAATACAATCTTTCTGCTCCGAACAACTCCTTCGGCCCTGAAAAATGATCCGAACTACGATCTGGTCCTATTATTTGACTCCGAACAACTCCAAAATGCAATCATTCCCCTCCGAACAACTCCTTCATCCACGTCAAATGATCCGAACAACACTCTAGTCTATTAATTTGGCCTCCGAACAACTCGAAGACGCAATCATTCCCCTTCGAACAACTCCTTCAACACTGAAAAATGACCCGAACAACACTCCAGTCCACTCAATTGCCTCCGAACAACTCGAAGAAGCAATCATTCCCCTCCGAACAACTCCTTCAACACTGAAAAGTGACCCGAACAACACTCCAGTCCTCTTGTTTGGCTCCGAACAACTCGAAGATGCAATCATTCCCCTCCGAACAACTCTTTCAACCCTGAAAATTATCCGAACAACACTCCAGTCCTCTTGTTTGGCTCCGAACAACTCGAAGATGCAATCATTCCCCTCCGAACAACTCCTTCATCCCTGAAAAGTGACCCGAACAACACTCCAGTCCACTCAATTGCCTCCGAACAACTCGAAGATGCAATCACTCCCCTCCGAACAACTCCTTCAACACTGAAAAATGATCCGAACAACGCTCTAGTCCACTCAATTGCCTCCGAACAACTCGAAGATGCAATCACTCCCCTCCGAACAACTCCTTCAACACTGAAAAATGATCCGAACAACACTCTAGTCCACTCAATTGCCTCCGAAAAACTCGAAGATGCAATCATTCCCCTCCGAACAACTCTTTCAACCCTGAAAATTATCCGAACAACACTCCAGTCCTCTTGTTTGGCTCCGAACAACTCGAAGATGCAATCATTCCCCTCCGAACAACTCCTTCAACCCTGAAAAATGACCCGAACAACACTCCAGTCCACTCAATTGCCTCCGAACAACTCGAAGATGCAATCATTCCCCTCCGAACAACTCCTTCAACCCTGAAAAGTGACCCGAACAGCACTCCAGTCCACTCTATTGCCTCCGAACAACTCGAAGATGCAATCATTCCCCTCCGAACAACTCCTTCAACACTGAAAAATGATCCGAACAACACTCTAGTCCTCTCAATTGGCTCCGAACAACTGGAAGATGCAATCATTCACCTCCGAACAGGTATGATATCCCTCAAAAGTGACCCGAACAACACCTTACTGTGACTAGTAAAAGTGTGAAAGTGCATAATGAATGCGCACAGGAAAAGCAAACACATGTCAGTGCTATCATACTACCTCCCTAAAAGCACCGGGAGGGAAGTAACTATCTCCTGTTGAAAATAAAGGCTGACAATTACAATAACCCTATCTTAGAAATTAAAGCCGTAACGATTTCGTTACGATGGCGTCATATGATATCAAAATATACAAAAGCATGTTTTTTTTTCAAATGCAGCTTATGAATTGCTCCAAGCAATTCCTGCCGAAGTAATGAATCATAGCTTCAGCACGAAAGCTCTCCATCATATTTCAGAGGCATTTGTCGAAACTGTGAATTAGCAATTTAATCAAAGGCCTGCTTTATGCTACTTGTCGTTGCTGTTTGCTGTGAATTACTGGAAATTGCTGGAAATTACTGCGGCAATTGACTTCGGTTGGTTTTGTGACGAGAAAGCCATAGACTATAAATAGCAACAGGCATTACAGACTCATAGAATACACTAAGAATGCAATATTCCAATGAAATTGTTCGTTTTCAGTATTCAACAAACATTACTTTTAAAAAAAATTGATAGTATTCCCCACCATTTACTTCATTTATATTGTTGCTGTATTTAACAATTGTATATCATATTACGCCAGTGTAACTAAAACGTTACGGTTCAAAAAAATTACGTGCCATGTCATGAATGAATATCCGAGCAAGTATTGATTGCTATTTTCGGTATTTGATGGATAATGAGATCACGCAAATGACATTGACAGTAAATTACATGTGGAAGTTCATACACTGGGCCTTTCAGTATATTAGCAGATTTTAAGCCCATTTTTGTCTAATTTCGTGATAAAATATAAGCACTAAAAAGTGATAAATTTTGAATTGGCGATTGTTTACCTGAAAATATGTGATCAATAATGTATGGTAATCAAAATATTGTATCATATGTCGCAAACTGGAGAAGAAAGCAGATTCCGAAAAGTGCTGTAACGAAAACGTTACACTGGCGCTAAATGGGTTAAGCCAGCAATCAATAGCAAACATGAATTATCTTTGTACAATCTAACTTCACAGTTAACAGCCAATCATGCATGCAACACAGTTCTTGATATCATTTACTCTTATATAAACCTTCACAAAGGCTGCATCTGTGCCATTCAAACATCGACCGTTGAAGGCGCTGGACGCCGAAGGCCTGTCTGCCACACTTTTAACTTTAACTTGATTATATTGGCCGAAACTGAAAAGGGGAGTTTTAATTACTTTGTATAATAAGTTTTTCAGATGTTAGCTTCTATTACACTAATCTGACTATCGATTTAGAAACATTTGATGGACCTAAAGTTAAAAATGAACTCAATGAATTCTCCATGGCCACACTTGTTCTCCGTGTTGTTTACAACAACATAGTTACAGACCCAAATTTCTTAAAGATGATGACATCGACTTACGGCTTCGATGTAAATATGTTTCAGAACGACGTATGTGATAGATTCTGAGTGATCATCATTTGTATTTAGGCAGTGAATTTTGTTTGACGTTGTGACTTTTCGATGGATGATGGTATCCCTTAGTTTCCGCAATTGTGCGGGTTCCTTTCGCTGTCTAACGTTGAGATATACCTCAGCAGCACGTCAAGGTTCTCCATCTAATGTCTCAAGTTTCTAAGTCGAGAAATTAAGTTTGAACTTAGAAACTTGTCAAAAACAAAATATGTACCTGTTATTTCCAGGCAAATCGTCATTCATCGTACGAAGTTTGATCTCAAAGCAGCTTTGGTTATGCGCGGTTCTGACAACAACGGCCACTGTGAGTTATTTACGTGCAAGTGCAGTGACATCAGTGAGAGTAGGATAATTAGCTACACGTAGTGGGTTGGTTGCAGCTACCAGATACCCAGGTCATACAGCAATCCAAGTGTGTGTTTCGAGGCTCACATCATTTCTCTTACACGAGTGCTTCCATACTACACACACTGTAGGCTATCTGCATTTTTCGATTGTAGCCTAACCTATGTCAAGATTGAGTATGTGGTGATGTAGGGAGTTTCTCTTTACCTTGATAACCAATTTTCCCTTTTTCTTATTCTGTTTACTTTCTTTCTGAGATCCCACTTATTACCTAACTCATTGAATAGTAGTAATGTTCATGTGAATTTCGTTGGGGTATTCACTCAAGACTTTGTTCGAAGCAGCGTCATGTGTATGGGACACGTGTGCTCGCTCTACGTACGGTAGACCTCAGCTCAAACCTTGATCGGATCAAACCTGACAATTAAAACGTACACATTCTTCATTCCTGCTTAACACTGTGAGGGTGGGGAGTGATTTAAAAAAACAAACTTGGTCACAAGGAAAAAAGGCGTTTCGCCCGATGTACCTCCTTTAATAGAAAATTGTCATCCTATTTATTTTGAAGGTTGATGAAACAAAATAGACACTTATGGAGTTGGATTTTTTATCTATATCAGCCTTCTTTTCCGTTGCGTTAAAAATTAACTCCTACATTCTTTTCAGATTTGACATATGTCTTCTGCGGAGAAGCGTTGTACCGACTGAATGACACCCGAATCGGCGCAGTAGATATTAATGACAGTGTGGTGTCCGATGACCTAGGGGTAAGTATCAGTGGCAGTGATGGGGTTTTCCAACATGAAATGTTATGTACACCTTTTCCAGTACAACTCGATATTGGTGACGTACGCAAAGGCATATCATCGAATACCAAGGGAAGGGAAGCGACTGAAGTTTCAACGCCTAGTCACGTGGAAATCTTACGATGTTGATCTCGATCTCGACACGGAATAGAGCCGCTACATAACTTTTTTTAGTAATCAGCTCAATTTTTTAATTGTTACCAGCCACGCATAGCGAGTACATATGCTTTGACTGCTTCAGATCTCAACGACGAATAGGGCAGCTTCTTATCTGTATGTAGTAGCCGGATCAGTATTTTCAGACATCACTAACTACACTGACATTTTGAATGTTTCAAATCTCGACACCGAATGAGACTGCTTCATCTCTGTATATATGTTTTTCAGATTTTTTAGATTGTTGTATTACTCAAACTTCATTATGCACGCATGACTGCATATGCCTTGACTGCAACAAATCTCCACGCCGAATAGAACTGTTACACATCTGTATATAGTACTCAGATCACTTTCTTAGATTGTTTTTTATCATTCACAGATGACAAGTGCACATGCTTTGACTGTTTCAGATCTCGACGCCGAATAGAACAGCTGTACATATCTGTATATAGTAGCTAGACACAGACTTTACTAAGTCCGCATGAAGACTATAGATATTTTGACTGACACTGATCTCGACACCGAATGTAGCCACTTCATATCTGTAAATAGTTATTTCATGTTGTTATAATTCACGCCAAATAATTTTTTCACGATTGTTATTATACATAGAGATTAGCATCCAAGCATGAAAACAATTGATGTTTTGACTGTTACATACGCCCTGTTAATATAAGCAGAGTTTTCGTTGTCCCGGATTGTTTCCACTGATGTGAAGGAAATCAAAATACACGGTACAAATCACCATATCGTTTTCAGTTTTCAGCGCCTTTAAAAACAACTTTTATACGAAAAGTATGACATTAGGAATGACGTCATTGTCAAAATCTAAGATGTGTAAGCAATTGTGAGCCTTTTCTAACCTATTGCACAGACTTGTGTGCCAAATCTAAGGGCATGATCGACTTTCAAGTGTAAATAGTAGAACTCTGTTAAATAATTGCTGGTTTGAGTTTCACTCAGACTTCGGTAACGGAATAGACGACCCCCAAATTTCACAGTCGTGGGCCACAGATTAAGGCGGAGCAGTGGGCGACTTGATGACGTGCGTTGAACCTGAAGTAGATTCCTATTCGCCAGATAGCGCGTTGCATAGCTATTTGCGATTACGTGAGTGTTGCATAAGAATACATGTATTCAATATTTCAATTTCATCACATGCTACGAGGATAAAGGTTTTTCGCTTTCATGATAGTCATTCACTAAAACGATGAAAACACATCGCCTTACCCGATGTGACCATTTCTTGGTTGTGTTGACTTACTATCAGTGGTGCCATACTGTCTCCCCAAAGCACTGGGAGAGGAGAAGTGATCTCCCGATGGAAATATACACAGACAATTAGTCCACATACCTACTTCCTTAAAATACGTTGATACACTACACTTCTAGAGTTGTTCGGAGGCAACTGAGTAAACTGGAGTATTGCTCGGATCATTTTTCAGGGTTGAAGGAGTTGTTCGGAGCAGTAAGATTAAATCTTCGAGTTGTTCGGAGCCACTTAAGTGGACTAGAGTGTTGTTTGGATCATTTTTCAGTGTTGAAGGAGTTGTTCGGAGGGGAATGATTGCATCTTCGAGTTGTTCGGAGGCAATTGAGTGGACTGGAGTGTCGTTCGGATCATTTTTCAGTGTTGAAGGAGTTGTTCGGAGGGGAATGATTGCATCTTCGAGTTGTTCGGAGCCAATTGAGTGGACTAGAGTGTTGTTCGGGTCATTTTTCAGTGTTGAAGGAGATGTTCGGAGAAGTAAGATTGCTTCTTCTAGTTGTTCGGAGCCACTTGAGTGGACTAGAGTGTTGTTCGGATCATTTTTCAGTGTTGAAGGAGTTGTTCGGAGGGGAATGATTGCATCTTCGAGTTGTTCGGAGGCAATTGAGTGGACTGGAGTGTTGTTCGGGTCATTTTTCAGTGTTGAAGGAGTTGTTCGGAGGGGAATGATTGCATCTTCGAGTTGTTCGGAGGCAATTGAGTGGACTGGAGTGTTCTTCGGGTCATTTTTCAGGGTTGAAGGAGTTGTTCGTAGAGGAATGATTGCATCTTCGAGTTGTTCGGAGCCAAACAAGTGGACTAGAGTGTTGTTCGGGTCATTGTTCAGTGTTGAAGGAGTTGTTCGGATCATCTTTCAGGGTTGAAGGAGTTGTTCGGAGCCAATTGAGTGGACTGGAGTGTTGTTCGTGTCACTTTTCAGTGTTGAAGGAGTTGTTCGGAGGTAATAGAGTGGACTGGAGTGCTGTTCGGGTCACTTTTCAGGGTTGAAGGAGTTGTTCGGAGGGAAATGATTGCATCTTCGAGTTGTTCGGAGCCAATTGAGTGGACTAGAGTGTTGTTCGGGTCATTTTTCAGTGTTGAAGGAGTTGTTCGGAGCAGTAAGATTAAATCTTCGAGTTGTTAGGAGCCACTTAAGTGGACTAGAGTGTTGTTTGGATCATTTTTCAGTGTTGAAGGAGTTGTTCGGAGGGAAATGATTGCATCTTCGAGTTGTTCGGAGGCAATTGAGTGGACTGGAGTGTCGTTCGGATCATTTTTCAGTGTTGAAGGAGATGTTCGGAGGGGAATGATTGCATCTTCAAGTTGTTCGGAGGCAATTGAGTGGACTAGAGTGTTTGGATCATTTTTCAGTGTTGAAGGAGTTGTTCGGAGGGAAATGATTGCATCTTCGAGTTGTTCGGAGGCAATTGAGTGGACTGGAGTGTCGTTCGGATCATTTTTCAGTGTTGAAGGAGTTGTTCGGAGGGGAATGATTGCATCTTCGAGTTGTTCGGAGGCAATTGAGAGGACTAGAGTGTTGTTCGGGTCATTTTTCAGTGTTGAAGGAGTTGTTCGGAGGGGAATGATTGCATCTTCGAGTTGTTCGGAGGCAATTGAGTGGACTGGAGTGTTGTTCGGGTCATTTTTCAGGGTTGAAGGAGTTGTTCGGAGGAGAATGATTGCATCTTCGAGTTGTTCGGAGGCAATTGAGTGGACTGGAGTGTTGTTCGGGTCATTTTTCAGTGTTGAAGGAGTTGTTCGGATCATTTTTCAGGGTTGAAGGAGTTCTTGGGAGCCAATTGAGTGGACTGGAGTGTTGTTCGGGTCACTTTTCAGGGTTGAAGGAGTTGTTCGGAGGTAATAGAGTGGACTGGAGTGTTGTTCGGGTCATTTTTCAGTGTTGAAGGAGTTGTTCGGAGGGGAATGATTGCATCTTCGAGTTGTTCGGAGCCAAACAAGAGGACTGGAGTGTTGTTCGGGTCACTTTTCAGGGTTGAAGGAGTTGTTCGGAGGGGAGTGATTGCATCTTCGAGTTGTTCGGAGGCAATTGAGTGGACTAGAGTCATGTTCGGGTCACTTTTCAGGGTTGAAGGAGTTGTTCGGAGGGAAATGATTGCATCTTCGAGTTGTTCGGAGCCAATTGAGTGGACTAGAGTGTTGTTCGGGTCATTTTTCAGTGTTGAAGGAGTTGTTCGGAGCAGTAAGATTAAATCTTCGAGTTGTTCCGAGCCAATTGAGTGGACTAGAGTGTTGTTCGGGTCATTTTTCGGTGTTGAAGGAGTTGTTCGGAGCAGTAAGATTAAATCTTCGAGTTGTTCGGAGGCAGTTGAGTGGACTGGAGTGTCGTGCGGATCATTTTTCAGTGTTGAAGGAGTTGTTCGGAGGGGAATGATTGCATCTTCGAGTTGTTCGGAGCCAATTGAGTGGACTAGAGTGTTGTTCGGGTCATTTTTCAGTGTTGAAGGAGATGTTCGGAGCAGTAAGATTGCTTCTTCTAGTTGTTCGGAGCCACTTGAGTGGACTAGAGTGTTGTTCGGATCATTTTTCAGTGTTGAAGGAGTTGTTCGGAGGGGAATGATTGCATCTTCGAGTTGGTCGGAGGCAATTGAGTGGACTGGAGTGTTGTTCGGATCATTTTTCAATGTTCAAGGAGTTGTTCGGAGGGGAATGATTGCATCTTCGAGTTGTTCGGAGGCAATTGAGTGGACTGGAGTGTTGTTCGGGTCATTTTTCAGTGTTGAAGGAGTTGCTCGGAGGGGAATGATTGCATCTTCGAGTTGTTCGGAGGCAATTGAGTGGACTGGAGTGTTGTTCGGATCATTTTTCGGTGTTGAAGGAGATGTTCGGAGGTGAGTGATTGCATCTTCGAGTTGTTCGGAGGCAATTGAGTGGACTAGAGTATTGTTCGGGTCATTGTTCAGTGTTGAAGGAGTTGTTCGGATCATTTTTCAGGGTTGAAGGAGTTGTTCGGAGCCAATTGAGTGGACTGGAGTGTTGTTCGGGTCACTTTTCAGGGTTGAAGGAGTTGTTCGGAGGGAAATGATTGCATCTTCGAGTTGCTCGGAGCAAATTGAGTGGACTGGAGTGTTGTTCGGGTCACTTTTCAGGGTTGAAGGAGTTGTTCGGAGGTAAATGATTGCATCTTCGAGTTGTTCGGAGCAAATTGAGTGGACTAGAGTCTTGTTCGGGTCATTTTTCAGGGTTGAAGGAGTTGTTCGGAGCAAATTGAGTGGACTAGAGTCTTGTTCGGGTCACTTTTCAGGGTTGAAGGAGTTGTTCGGAGGGAAATGATTTCATCTTCGAGTTGTTCGGAGGCAATTGAGTGGACTGGAGTGTTGTTCGGGTCATTTTTCAGTGTTGAAGGAGTTGTTCGGAGCAGTAAGATTGCATCTTCGAGTTGTTCGGAGCCAATTGAGAGGACTAGAGTGTTGTTCGGATCATTTTTCAGTGTTGAAGGAGTTGTTCGGAGGGGAATGATTGCATCTTCGAGTTGTTCGGAGGCAATAGAGTGGACTGGAGTGCTGTTCGGGTCACTTTTCAGGGTTGAAGGAGTTGTTCGGAGGGGAATGATTGCATCTTCGAGTTGTTCGGAGCCAATTGAGTGGACTGGAGTGTTGTTCGGGTCACTTTTCAGTGTTGAAGGAGTTGTTCGGAGGGGAATGATTGCATCTTCGAGTTGTTCGGAGGCAATTGAGTAGACTGGAGTGTTGTTTGGGTCACTTTTCAGGGTTGAAGGAGTTGTTCGGAGGGGAATGATTGCATCTTCGAGTTGTTCGGAGCCAATTGAGAGGACTAGAGTGTTGTTCGGATCATTTTTCAGTGTTGAAGGAGTTGTTCGGAGGGGAATGATTGCATCTTCGAGTTGTTCGGAGGCAATTGAGTAGACTGGAGTGTTGTTCGGGTCACTTTTCAGGGTTGAAGGAGTTGTTCGGAGGGAAATGATTGCATCTTCGAGTTGTTCGGAGCAAATTGAGTTGACTGGAGTGTTGTTCGGGTCACTTTTCAGGGTTGAAGGAGTTGTTCGGAGGTAAATGATTGCATCTTCGAGTTGTTCGGAGCAAATTGAGTGGACTAGAGTCTTGTTCGGGTCATTTTTCAGGGTTGAAGGAGTTGTTCGGAGCAAATTGAGTGGACTAGAGTGTTGTTCGGGTCACTTTTCAGGGTTGAAGGAGTTGTTCGGAGGGAAAGGATTGCATCTTTGAGTTGTTCGGAGCCAATTGAGTGGACTAGAGTGTTGTTCGGGTCATTTTTCAGTGTTGAAGGAGTTGTTCGGAGCAGTAAGATTAAATCTTCGAGTTGTTCGGAGCCACTTAAGTGGACTAGAGTGTTGTTTGGATCATTTTTCAGTGTTGAAGGAGTTGTTCGGAGGGGAATGATTGCATCTTCGAGTTGTTCGGAGGCAATTGAGTGGACTGGAGTGTCGTTCGGATCATTTTTCAGTGTTGAAGGAGTTGTTCGGAGGGGAATGATTGCATCTTCGAGTTGTTCGGAGACAATTGAGTGGACTAGAGTGTTGTTCGGGTCATTGTTCAGTGTTGAAGGAGTTGTTCGGAGCAGTAAGATTAAATCTTCGAGTTGTTCGGAGCCACTTAAGTGGACTGGAGTATTGTTCAAATCATTTTTCAGTGTTGAAGGAGTTGTTCGGAGGGGAATGATTGCATTTTCGAGTTGTTCGGAGCCAATTGAGAGGACAAGAGTGTTGTTCGGGTCATTTTTCAGTGTTGAAGGAGTTGTTCGGAGGGGAATGATTGCATCTTCGAGTTGTTCGGAGGCAACAGATAGGACTGGAGTTTTGTTCGGGTCACTTTTCAGGGTTGAAGGAGTTGTTCGGAGGGAAATGATTGCATCTTCGAGTTGTTCGGAGCCAATTGAGTGGACTAGAGTGTTGTTCGGGTCATTTTTAAGGGTTGAAGGAGTTGTGCGGAGCCAAACAAGTGGACTGGAGTGTTGTTCGAGTCATTTTTCAGGGTTGAAGGAGTTGTTCGGAGGTGAATGATTGCTTCTTCGAGTTGTTCGGAGCCAATTGAGTGGACTAGATTGTTGTTCGGATCATTTTTCAGGGTTGAAGGAGTTGTTCGGAGCAGTAAGATTGCTTCTTCGAGTTGTTCGGAGGCAATTGAGTGGACTAGAGTGTTGTTTGGATCATTTTTCAGTGTTGAAGGGGTTGTTCGGAGCAGTGAAATTGCTTCTTCGAGTTGTTCGGAGGCAATTGAGTGGACTAGAGTGCTGTTCAGATCATTTTTCGGTGTTGAAGGAGTTGTTCGGAGGAGAATGATTGCATCTTCGAGTTGTTCGGAGGCAATTGAGTAGACTGGAGTGTTGTTTGGGTCATTTTTCAGGGTTGAAGGAGTTGTTCGGAGGGAAAAGATTGCATCTTCGAGTTGTTCGGAGCAAATTGAGTGGACTAGAGTGTTGTTCGGGTCATTTTTCAGGGTTGAAGGAGTTGTTCGGAGCAAATTGAGTGGACTAGAGTCTTGTTCGGGTCACTTTTCAGGGTTGAAGGAGTTGTTCGGAGGGAAATTATTTCATCTTCGAGTTGTTCGGAGCCAATTGAGTGGACTAGAGTGTTGTTCGGGTCATTTTTCAGTGTTGAAGGAGTTGTTCGGAGCAGTAAGATTAAATCTTCGAGTTTTTCGGAGCCACTTAAGTGGACTAGAGTGTTGTTTGGATCATTTTTCAGTGTTGAAGGATTTGTTCGGAGGGGAATGATTGCATCTTCGAGTTGTTCGGAGGCAGTTGAGTGGACTGGAGTGTCGTTCGGATCATTTTTCAGTGTTGAAGGAGTTGTTCGGAGGGGAATGATTGCATCTTCGAGTTGTTCGGAGCCAATTGAGTGGACTAGAGTGTTGTTCGGGTCATTTTTCAGTGTTGAAGGAGATGTTCGGAGCAGTAAGATTGCTTCTTCTAGTTGTTCGGAGCCACTTGAGTGGACTAGAGTGTTGTTCGGGTCATTTTTCGGTGTTGAAGGAGTTGTTCGGAGCAGTAAGATTAAATCTTCGAGTTGTTCGGAGGCAGTTGAGTGGACTGGAGTGTCGTGCGGATCATTTTTCAGTGTTGAAGGAGTTGTTCGGAGGGGAATGATTGCATCTTCGAGTTGTTCGGAGCCAATTGAGAGGACAAGAGTGTTGTTCGGGTCATTTTTCAGTGTTGAAGGAGTTGTTCGGAGGGGAATGATTGCATCTTCGAGTTGTTCGGAGGCAATAGATAGGACTGGAGTGCTGTTCGGGTCACTTTTCAGGGTTGAAGGAGTTGTTCGGAGGGGAATGATTGCATCTTCGAGTTGTTCGGAGGCAATTGAGTGGACTAGAGTGTTGTTCGGGTCATTTTTAAGGGTTGAAGGAGTTGTGCGGAGCCGAACAAGTGGACTGGAGTGTTGTTCGGATCATTTTTCAGGGTTGAAGGAGTTGTTCGGAGCAGTAAGATTGCTTCTTCTAGTTGTTCGGAGCCACTTGAGTGGACTAGAGTGTTGTTCGGATCATTTTTCAGTGTTGAAGGAGTTGTTCGGAGGGGAATGATTGCATCTTCGAGTTGGTCGGAGGCAATTGAGTGGACTGGAGTGTTGTTCGGATCATTTTTCAGTGTTCAAGGAGTTGTTCGGAGGGGAATGATTGCATCTTCGAGTTGTTCGGAGGCAATTGAGTGGACTGGAGTGTTGTTCGGGTCATTTTTCAGTGTTGAAGGAGTTGCTCGGAGGGGAATGATTGCATCTTCGAGTTGTTCGGAGGCAATTGAGTGGGCTGGAGTGTCGTTCGGATCATTTTTCGGTGTTGAAGGAGATGTTCGGAGGTGAGTGATTGCATCTTCGAGTTGTTCGGAGGCAATTGAGTGGACTAGAGTATTGTTCGGGTCATTGTTCAGTGTTGAAGGAGTTGTTCGGATCATTTTTCAGGGTTGAAGGAGTTGTTCGGAGCCAATTGAGTGGACTGGAGTGTTGTTCGGGTCACTTTTCAGGGTTGAAGGAGTTGTTCGGAGGTAAATGATTGCATCTTCGAGTTGCTCGGAGTAAATTGAGTGGACTGGAGTGTTGTTCGGGTCACTTTTCAGGGTTGAAGGAGTTGTTCGGAGGTAAATGATTGCATCTTCGAGTTGTTCGGAGCAAATTGAGTGGACTAGAGTCTTGTTCGGGTCATTTTTCAGGGTTGAAGGAGTTGTTCGGAGCAAATTTAGTGGACTAGAGTCTTGTTCGGGTCACTTTTCAGGGTTGAAGGAGTTGTTCGGAGGGAAATGATTTCATCTTCGAGTTGTTCGGAGGCAATTGAGTGGACTGGAGTGTTGTTCGGGTCATTTTTCAGTGTTGAAGGAGTTGTTCGGAGCAGTAAGATTGCATCTTCGAGTTGTTCGGAGCCAATTGAGAGGACTAGAGTGTTGTTCGGATCATTTTTCAGTGTTGAAGGAGTTGTTCGGAGGGGAATGATTGCATCTTCGAGTTGTTCGGAGGCAATAGAGTGGACTGGAGTGCTGTTCGGGTCACTTTTCAGGGTTGAAGGAGTTGTTCGGAGGGGAATGATTGCATCTTCGAGTTGTTCGGAGGCAATTGAGTGGACTGGAGTGTTGTTCGGGTCATTTTTCAGTGTTGAAGGAGTTGTTCGGAGGGGAATGATTGCATCTTCGAGTTGTTCGGAGGCAATTGAGTAGATTGGAGTGTTGTTTGGGTCACTTTTCAGGGTTGAAGGAGTTGTTCGGAGGGGAATGATTGCATCTTCGAGTTGTTCGGAGCCAAACAAGTGGACCAGAGTGTTGTTCGGGTCATTGTTCAGTGTTGAAGGAGTTGTTCGGATCATTTTTCAGGGTTGAAGGAGTTGTTCGGAGCCAATTGAGTGGACTGGAGTGCTGTTCGGGTCACTTTTCAGGGTTGAAGGAGTTGTTCGGAGGGGAATGATTGCATCTTCGAGTTGTTCGGAGGCAATTGAGTGGACTGGAGTGTTGTTCGGGTCATTTTTCAGTGTTGAAGGAGTTGTTCGGAGGGGAATGATTGCATCTTCGAGTTGTTCGGAGGCAATTGAGTAGATTGGAGTGTTGTTTGGGTCACTTTTCAGGGTTGAAGGAGTTGTTCGGAGGGGAATGATTGCATCTTCGAGTTGTTCGGAGCCAAACAAGTGGACCATAGTGTTGTTCGGGTCATTGTTCAGTGTTGAAGGAGTTGTTCGGGTCACTTTTCAGGGTTGAAGGAGTTGTTCGGAGGGAAATGATTGCATCTTCGAGTTGTTCGGAGCAAATTGAGTTGACTGGAGTGTTGTTCGGGTCACTTTTCAGGGTTGAAGGAGTTGTTCGGAGGTAAATGATTGCATCTTCGAGTTGTTCGGAGCAAATTGAGTGGACTAGAGTCTTGTTCGGGTCATTTTTCAGGGTTGAAGGAGTTGTTCGGAGGAAATTGAGTGGACTAGAGTCTTGTTCGGGTCACTTTTCAGGGTTGAAGGAGTTGTTCGGAGGGAAAGGATTGCATCTTTGAGTTGTTCGGAGCCAATTGAGTGGACTAGAGTGTTGTTCGGGTCATTTTTCAGTGTTGAAGGAGTTGTTCGGAGCAGTAAGATTAAATCTTCGAGTTGTTCGGAGCCACTTAAGTGGACTAGAGTGTTGTTTGGATCATTTTTCAGTGTTGAAGGAGTTGTTCGGAGGGGAATGATTGCATCTTCGAGTTGTTCGGAGGCAATTGAGTGGACTGGAGTGTCGTTCGGATCATTTTTCAGTGTTGAAGGAGTTGTTCGGAGGGGAATGATTGCATCTTCGAGTTGTTCGGAGACAATTGAGTGGACTAGAGTGTTGTTCGGGTCATTGTTCAGTGTTGAAGGAGTTGTTCGGAGCAGTAAGATTAAATCTTCGAGTTGTTCGGAGCCACTTAAGTGGACTGGAGTATTGTTCAAATCATTTTTCAGTGTTGAAGGAGTTGTTCGGAGGGAATGATTGCATCTTCGAGTTGTTCGGAGCCAATTGAGAGGACAAGAGTGTTGTTCGGGTCATTTTTCAGTGTTGAAGGAGTTGTTCGGAGGGGAATGATTGCATCTTCGAGTTGTTCGGAGGCAACAGATAGGACTGGAGTTTTGTTCGGATCACTTTTCAGGGTTGAAGGAGTTGTTCGGAGGGAAATGATTGCATCTTCGAGTTGTTCGGAGCCAATTGAGTGGACTAGAGTGTTGTTCGGGTCATTTTTAAGGGTTGAAGGAGTTGTGCGGAGCCAAACAAGTGGACTGGAGTGTTGTTCGAGTCATTTTTCAGGGTTGAAGGAGTTGTTCGGAGGTGAATGATTGCTTCTTCGAGTTGTTCGGAGCAAATTGAGTTGATTGGAGTGTTGTTCGGGTCACTTTTCAGGGTTGAAGGAGTTGTTCGGAGGTAAATGATTGCATCTTCGAGTTGTTCGGAGCAAATTGAGTGGACTAGAGTCTTGTTCGGGTCATTTTTCAGGGTTGAAGGAGTTGTTCGGAGCAAATTGAGTGGACTAGAGTCTTGTTCGGGTCACTTTTCAGGGTTGAAGGAGTTGTTCGGAGGGAAAGGATTGCATCTTTGAGTTGTTCGGAGCCAATTGAGTGGACTAGAGTGTTGTTCGGGTCATTTTTCAGTGTTGAAGGAGTTGTTCGGAGCAGTAAGATTAAATCTTCGAGTTGTTCGGAGCCACTTAAGTGGACTAGAGTGTTGTTTGGATCATTTTTCAGTGTTGAAGGAGTTGTTCGGAGGGGAATGATTGCATCTTCGAGTTGTTCGGAGGCAATTGAGTGGACTGGAGTGTCGTTCGGATCATTTTTCAGTGTTGAAGGAGTTGTTCGGAGGGGAATGATTGCATCTTCGAGTTGTTCGGAGACAATTGAGTGGACTAGAGTGTTGTTCGGGTCATTGTTCAGTGTTGAAGGAGTTGTTCGGAGCAGTAAGATTAAATCTTCGAGTTGTTCGGAGCCACTTAAGTGGACTGGAGTATTGTTCAAATCATTTTTCAGTGTTGAAGGAGTTGTTCGGAGGGAAATGATTGCATCTTCGAGTTGTTCGGAGCCAATTGAGAGGACAAGAGTGTTGTTCGGGTCATTTTTCAGTGTTGAAGGAGTTGTTCGGAGGGGAATGATTGCATCTTCGAGTTGTTCGGAGGCAACAGATAGGACTGGAGTTTTGTTCGGATCACTTTTCAGGGTTGAAGGAGTTGTTCGGAGGGAAATGATTGCATCTTCGAGTTGTTCGGAGCCAATTGAGTGGACTAGAATGTTGTTCGGGTCATTTTTAAGGGTTGAAGGAGTTGTGCGGAGCCAAACAAGTGGACTGGAGTGTTGTTCGAGTCATTTTTCAGGGTTGAAGGAGTTGTTCGGAGGTGAATGATTGCTTCTTCGAGTTGTTCGGAGCCAATTGAGTGGACTAGATTGTTGTTCGGATCATTTTTCAGGGTTGAAGGAGTTGTTCGGAGCAGTAAGATTGCTTCTTCGAGTTGTTCGGAGCCAATTGAGTGGACTAGAGTGTTGTTTGGATCATTTTTCAGTGTTGAAGGGGTTGTTCGGAGCAGTGAGATTGCTTCTTCGAGTTGTTCGGAGGCAATTGAGTGGACTAGAGTGCTGTTCAGATCATTTTTCGGTGTTGAAGGAGTTGTTCGGAGGAGAATGATTGCATCTTCGAGTTGTTCGGAGGCAATTGAGTAGACTGGAGTGTTGTTTGGGTCATTTTTCAGGGTTGAAGGAGTTGTTCGGAGGGAAATGATTGCATCTTCGAGTTGTTCGGAGCAAATTGAGTGGACTAGAGTCTTGTTCGGGTCATTTTTCAGGGTTGAAGGAGTTGTTCGGAGCAAATTGAGTGGACTAGAGTCTTGTTCGGGTCACTTTTCAGGGTTGAAGGAGTTGTTCGGAGGGAAGTGATTGCATCTTCGAGTTGTTCGGAGCAAATTGAGTGGACTAGAGTCTTGTTCGGGTCATTTTTCAGGGTTGAAGGAGATGTTCGGAGCCAATTGAGTGGACTGGAGTGTTGTTCGAGTCATTTTTCAGGGTTGAAGGAGTTGTTCGGAGGGGACTGATTGCATCTTCGAGTTGTTCGGAGACAAATAAGTGGACTAGAGTGTTGTTCGGGTCATTTTTCACGGATGAATTAGTTTTTCGGAGCCAATTTTGATTATCCTTTAGGTCATGTTAGTTGTTCGGAGGGGAAACATAGCAGGAAAGCAGTGCCGATATGTCATTATTGCCTAGAATAGTAAACCTCTTGCGTTTGAAACCGCATACTCTTTGTTCGGTAGTATTGTAGATGTTCGGATTTTAACCTTTGGTTGTTCGGGCTTGTTCGGAGGTGTTCGGACTTGTTCGGATTTGTTTGGAATATGATTTTATGACTTTCTTGCTGATTTAAGTTCACGAGCAGATAAAACTAACTACTTTCTACTTATATATGAAATGTTCGGCTCAATATTTTTCCATTTTCAATGAGATTTTAATTGTTCGGAATAGATTTGTTGTTCGGATTTTATCTACACCCCGTTAGCGAGGCGTAGCATACGAAGGTGTCTTAGGATTCAAAACATTTTCACTCATGATAGAATATTCAGTTCATGAATATAAACAAATCACATAGAGTAGGAAGCAATGTAAAGAAACATATTCAAATGCAATTGTACGTAAACGACTATGAATAGAGGATCACACAACATCCCCTCGGCAAAGACAAAAACGTGAAAAACTATCAAAAATGTAAAACTTTATAAAACGCATCAACTATAAAACCAGTGCGTGTTACACTATGACGAGCAATCGCAAAAACACAGGTATGACAATCTTTCAACATACACACATGCTAAAAACATGAAGAACATCAGTCCTCATCATACTTTAGAAGCAACATTCGCACATTCAACTCTCATCTTGCTGCTGTAGTATGTATCTTCCGGGAGGCTCTCTGATGCGAGAGGGGTAACGCGGAGGTGGAATATGAGTTTCAAGATTCCTCAAAGGTTGGCGATTCTCAACAGGACGCTTTTTCGACATTCTAGATACATGCCATTTATATCCATCCGTCATCTCGTATGTGTGCTCTCCCACCCTACGATCCACAATCCGAGAAGAATTCTTATCAGGCAGCTTAACTGTCATCTCCTCCCCCTGAGAATATGAAGGATGATTGTACTTCCCTGGGGTGAAATTTTGAGTAGAACTCGGATTGGAACTAGGTGAAGACATTAGTGCTGAATTGTGAGACCATCGCAGCTCACGTCCATGCAACAGGAAACTAGGAGTCTGTTTTGTATCAGGATGTGGTGTAGAACGATACGCAGCGAGAAAATTAGCAATGTACTTGAAAAATCCACAACTTTTGTTTTTCCCTATCTCAATCTGAGCTTTTATCGTCCGATTAAAACGCTCAATCAATCCATTTGCTCTAGGATGGTAAACAGGAGTACGAAAATGAAGAATATCATTGTTTTGCAAGAATTCGGTCACTTCTCTCGAGACGAACTGTGGACCGTTATCAGACACAAGTGTACAAGGACAACCTTCAATCGCAAAAACAGAAACGAGGAATTTAATCACAGCATGGGAATCAATGCAAGGAGAAAAGTGTACGTATGGAAACTTCGAACTGTAATCCATCAATGTAATAGCAAAACGGTACTGCACAGGTAAGTCATACATGGGACCAATAATATCAATTCCAAGTTTAGTCCAAGACTGATCAGGTACTTCAATCTTTTCAGGAACTGGACTGACAAACTTTGTCGTCTTGCTTGAAGCATTGCAATCACTGCAAGAAGCAACATGATCTTTGACATCAGTAAACATACCTGGCCACCAGTAATGTAACTTCAACTGCTCATACGTACGAGTCTGTCCTTGGTGGGCTTCATGGGCGAGTCGAAGAATATCTGCACGTAAAGCTTTCGGTGGAATCACACGATCAGAACCGCGGAAAAGAATACCTTCAACAAAGCTCAACTCATGCTTCACTGACTGAAACTTCGAAACAATCCTCTCTTCATCCTCTGTAAGGACGCTTTCAGACAACCACTTTCGAACAGTAGTCAACTCAGAATCAACATCAGTGGCTCTTTGCAGCTCAGGTCCGCCTAAAGAAGTATCACTCAACACAGAATTCACCAAGAGACTCTCAGAGTTTGAAGAATCATCCGTAGGCTCACAATCAATTGAAGTCACTCTCGACAAAAAATCTGCGATGACGTTCTCAGGACCTGCTTTGTAATAGACAGTGTACGTATACGAAAGTAATCGTGTAACAAAACGACTGATTCTGGCATTCACTTGAATCGTATCACGGGAATTGAAAATTGAAACAAGAGGTCTGTGATCAGTGGCGATTTTGAAATTCAAACCCCAAAGAAAAACTTTCCACTTCTCAACAGCAAAAGCAATCGCAAGCGACTCGCGTTCAATAATGGCATAGCGCTTTTCTGCAGGTGTAAGTGTCCTGGACGCAAAGGCAATAATGTGTACATTGTGGTCAGAATCTCGTTGAAGCAAAACAGCACCAATACCTGAACTAGACGCATCAACTTGAACTTCAGTTTTTCTATCACGTTCGAAAATGCTCAGACTGGTCTTTTCTGCAATAAGCTGACAGAGTGTATCGTACGACTTCTGGTGGGCATCAGTCCAACACCAGGTCTGATTTTTCCTAGTCAACTGCAACAAGGGTTCAATCACACTGGAATAACTTGGAATGAACTTCGAGTAGAAAGCAGTCATGCCAATGAAGGACTTCACTTCTTGAGGATTTGTAGGAACAGGAACTGAAACAATAGACTTCACTTTTTCAGGATCAGGCTGTACTCCTGAAGCAGAAATGATATGTCCCATGAACTTGATTTCAGATTTGCTAATCATAGACTTGTCAGTGTTCAAAGAAAATCCTGCACTTTTCAACGCATTCAAAACACAATTCAATCTTTCATCATGCTCAGCCTGTGTACGCCCTCCAATCAACACATCATCCATGTAGGCTTGAACACCATCACGTGTACCAAGAATCTCAGACATAATTCTCTGAAGCGCACAAGGAGCACTTGCTAATCCCATAGGAATTCTTTTGTACTGATAGAGACCATCATGTGTAAGAAATGCAGTCAAGGGTCTACTGTCAGGGTGTAACGGAACTTGTAAAAATGCATGCTTGAGATCAATGACTGAAAAAACAGAACAATCCTTCAACTTCAGGAAAACTTCATCAATATGAGGAAGAGGATGCTTATGAGTCACAATCGACTTATTCAAGTCACGAAGGTCAACACAGATGCGTAAGTTACCGTTAGGCTTTTGAACAACAACAATGTTGCTTGACCATTCACTCTCAAGAATAGGCTCGATCACATCATCCTCGACTAGAGTTTTCAACTCCTCCGAGACTTTCTCACGTAACGACAACGGCACTCTTCGCAATCTCTGCTTAACAGGAACAGCATCTGAACGCAAAGTAATGTTA
Organism: Prostheceraeus crozeri; assembly: GCA_907163375.1. Taxonomy (NCBI): domain Eukaryota; kingdom Metazoa; phylum Platyhelminthes; order Polycladida; family Euryleptidae; genus Prostheceraeus; species Prostheceraeus crozeri. Next base: position 346,530 of record CAJQUW010006071.1, on the reverse strand, counting down.
TGAGTATACTTCTCAACACAACCAATCTTGTTCACAGTCACTTCACTCGAAGCAAAAGGTCCACCATCTTCCCAACATCGATGTAGTTTCAATTTCTCTGAAGCAAGTATTCCAATCAAAGGTGGTTCACGCTCACAGACGTACACTTTATCGACAAACGACAAATCGTTGTAGGTCAACTTCAGCCTAAAAAACCTTGAGGGCGTATGCCATTACGAGAGTAATCATGCAAATCACGATCAGATGGAAACAAACGCTGATTTGAGAAAAAACGATTGTACAATCTTCGCGAAATCAGAGTGACGCAACTACCCGTATCAACTCCGAGACGTATTTCACAATCACGAGTAGTAATAGGCCTATCATCCCTTTCACATAAACAGTGGTACATTTCACAGATAAAAATCGCATGGCAGGCGTACTAGATTCAAAATTAGAACAAATGAGGCCTATATCAGCCGTGCCTGCAGTAGTCGTATTCTGGCGTACATTTTTGAAATAAATTTCGCAAAATGACCTAAAACACCACATTTGTTACACTTTTTTGATTTGGCTGGACAGGAAGCTTCATTAGCCAAGTGACCTCCATCACCACAACGAAAACAGTATCTGTTCGAATCACTCACCGAATTTTTAGCACTAGGCCTATTGGCCGATGTATTTTTCGGTCTGCGCCTGTTTTTGAACGAATTACGCACTGTAGCCACCGTAGGAACTGGTTCCGCAGGGTTCGCCCTCGCAGATCGGATCTCACTATTGATTGTCTCAATTCGCTGAGCGGTCTCCAACGCAGACTGTAGGGTCTTCGGTTGTTCAAGTATCAATTTTTCCTTGATGTCACGCCGCAAGGACATGATCAGTTTTTCGCGCACTAAATCTTCACGAATTGATCCGTAATCACACAGATTTGATAACTGCGATACATCAGAAAAGAACTGCATCACCGATTTGTTCTCGCTCTGGGTGCGCCGGTTGAATTTCTCCCTCGCCAGGGTGAACGATTGAGAGGAAGGGAATAATCGTATCAATAAGTCAAATATCTCAGCAACCTTAGTTATGGTACCGGAAGCCGCACGTAGAATCTTTCTAGTATTGAAGCCGATGATATTCAATATCATTGCAACCTTCCTGGCTTCAGAAAACTTCTCAGTTCCGGCAGCGATAAGGTAAGTTTCCAACTCTTCCACGTACAAGTTAACGTCCATGATTGGTTGATCCGGTGAAGCAAGAAATTCAGGCGGCAGTCTCATTGCCTGGCCGTGGGTCGCCATGTCGTAAGATGTATAATGTATGTAGGGAGAACGAGGCGTAGAGTTCACAAACTTTTATTCATCACGAGTCACGACGTACAATAGTGTGCAAGACACGTTAGCGAGGCGTAGCATACGAAAGTGTCTTAGGATTCAAAACTTTTCACTCATGATAGAATATTCAGTTCATGAATATAAACAAATCACATAGAGTAGGAAGCAATGTAAAGAAACATATTCAAATGCAATTGTACGTAAACGACTATGAATAGAGGATCACACAACAACAACCTTCAAAGTCTAGTTCATCCTCCCACTGTCTATAGCTATAGGTGCGATCTCGATGCGCGTTGATATCATTATAGTGGAGAATGGATAGGACGGCATATTTGAAACACTGCGATTTACAATCGACATTGATGACAGCTTTCTTATTATACAACGTTTTTGGTAGTTTAAATGTGCCTCGAGCTGCATGACTTTCTAATAGGGAAATTTTGAACATGGCTGAGTCCACGCCATCAAAAATGAGAGCGCTGTCGCGCTGATTGAACTTATCTACATTTGATTTTAAACATTGAATATGGAAATTTAGCCAAGACTCGCAGTCTACAACTTCGGTTGCGGAAGAGGAAGGAACATGAAACTGTATTCTCTCCGTCACTTGACCCGTTTGAAAATCTATTTTAATATATTTTAGTTTGAGGTAGATATGCGCCTTCATTCTAAAATTGTCTAAGTTGTTGAAGAGCGCTTCGATAATGTTAGAATTTTGAAGGAGCCACTCAGGAAAATGTAATATTTGAGTATTGGACTCCATGCAGTAGTCGCGTACTAAATGACTATGGGAAACGTTAATGAGGGAGATTGTAGAGCTACCGTTGGTGTAGTGATCATTTGCATGCGTGTGTTGAAGTCTGTGCGAAGATCGCTGAAAGGGGCTATTGAAAGAAAGAGGGCACAAATCACAAGGAAAGGAGATGTCATCGTCAGAATCAACTTCACCTCCGGCGATTGATGCCGCTTTGCGTTGACACACACGTTGTTTGATGTGTCGATGGAGACTGTGCTTCCTTGTAAAAATATGTCCGCAGTCAGCACATTCCCACTCGTTGCCTTGTCGCGAGAGTCCTGAGCTGGAACTAACATCACCTGAAAGAGAAATCATTCTATCATCTCTGTTTAAGTCTCAGTGTATTGTTACAACCTACCTTCACTCAACAACTCTAAACTTTCCTCGAGAAGGGAGGGCTTTGGTGATGAAGTAGATGTCTGAAATTGAGGAAGATGTTATTAGCCACACGTTTGAGGGAGATGAGAGAGGAAATCTTCAACTTACCATTTCAAGGAAATTATGTTTAAGGTTGATTCTTCAACAAGATAGAGACTTCACTCAAATAATACGTCTCAAATTTGGAATTTACTAGAGAACAGTTCACTTACACGTCTCAAAGACGGAGTGAAATGACACGAATGTCACTTTGTATATATACTTTCATATTCATCATTCATTGGCTGTTCATTCTGATTGGTTGCTTGTTCATACTTAAGAATTAGAAAACATTTCAAAGTTATTATTCACAGTCAACATGACAAGCCCTCCGACAACACCGAACACTACATTGGAGTTCTCTTCTCCATGCTCATCGCCAAAGGCGCTCGTTGCACCAAACGCTCCAACGAAGGGGAAGGTGGAGAAAGTATACCGACTCGACAACATTAGAAAGTTGTCATTACCAGCGGACGACGAAGAGGAGAGTGTAAGTAATGGGCAAAAGACCGTTCCAGGACAAGCCATTTTCTCAATTTTTTTGCACCTTTAAAAACGACTAAATTTATCAATTTAGATTAATATTTCAGGTTTTAAGACCTAAATTCATAAATTTAGGCGTTCCAGGACAGGCCATTTTCTCAAATTTTGTGTCCTTTTAAAAACGACTAAATTCATGAATTTTGGTCATTTTTTCAGGTTTTAATACCTAAATTTATAAATTCAGTCCATTTTTAAAAGGACACAAAATTCTCAAATTTTTGCACTTTTTAAAAACGACTAAATTTAAGAATTTAGGCGTTTTTTAAAAAGCCGAATTTTTCAAATTTTTCAAAATCTCAAATTTTAGAATTACAATTTTTACTCTTAAAATCATGACCGTTCGAGGACACCGAAAAATCTTAAAAGTTAAGAATCTCAAATTTTAGAATTACAATTTTTACTCTTAAAATCATGACCGTTCCAGGACACCGAAAAATCTTAAAAGTTAAGAATCGCAAAATTTGAGAATTACAATTTTTACCTTGAAAATCATGACCGTTCCAGGACACAACATCAAAAAAATGGTATTTTTAAAAACGTCTAAATTCATGAGTTTAGGTCTTAAAACCTGAATTTTATCCACTTTTCATGTTTTTAAAATATGAGATAACTAAACTTATGTGTCTAAACGTACGTGTATAAAAATATTTTTTTAAAAATGGAAGAAACAAAAGTGGAAGAAACCGCAAGAATATATCCTTCATTATCATATGAACGTAGTTCTACTTTAATGGACATTGAAAAAATGAATAAAGAAAAACATAAAGTTAGAGTACGTTATATGAAAAATAAGGAATCTCAGTTATTATTAAGATTAGAGCACTATGATAAATTAAGAAAGAGATGGTCTAAAGTTAAGAATGTAACACAAGGAATTGGCATATTCTTAACAATAAGTTTAGGTGCTTTAACAATTGTTATATCTTCAGGTGTTTTAGTAATTCCAGTAGTTGCTACTGCTTTAACAGGTACGGGTGTTTTTACAACTTCACTTATTACAATGTTAGATAAGTCTTTAATAACGAAGAAACGAAAATCATTAAAAAATAAACATTCTCACGTTAAAGAAGTTTATGATAAACTGCATTATTACTTTCAAAGAGTATGTGATGATAATGTTATTACGTTAGATGAGATTGAAAAATTTGATCAAATAGCTAATGAAGTAAATCAAATATCATTTCAATTGCAGACCGAAAAAGTTCATGACAAGAATAAACAGGATGGCAAAATTTCTAGTGATGGTAAAATTTCTAATGAAGAAAATGATTTTTTTTAGTTTTTTTAGAAGAGCTAAAAACTTTATTAAACAAAACTTAAAACGAAAAGATGTCAGACGCCAAAGCAATAAAAAAATAATTTCTTCAGTAAAATGTTTTTGTTGTATTCCAATGTTACCACAAAATTCAAATATTATATTTTAAAAATGGATAAAATTAAAGCTGATAATCTAAAAAGAATTAAACAATTAGAAGAGTTAATAACACAAAGAAATATTATGAAAGAAAATCATCTTCAGCATAGAATGATAAAAGCTGGTATTCAATCTGATATGTTTGAAAAAATGCAGCAAACCGAGCAAGTAAAAACTGATTTTGAAAAACTATGAAACCATTAAAAACTCTTGAAAAAGAAAGTACAAATAATGATAAACAAATTAATATAACAGATCCAGAACACAAAACTATATTAGATGACTATGGATTACTAAAATCAAACATTAATAAGAAATTACCAAAATCTATGCAATTTGAACATTCTATTTCATTTATAGATGGAAAAACAATACCTAGATTTTATCTCGGACAAAAAGAAATATTTCCACAACCTTTTCGAGGTTTAATTTTTTCACCAGATAAATCTCCTTTTAATTTAGATAGAAATGTTGTTGATCTTTTAAGAGGAGCAGATTTAAATAATTATGCTGTAGAAGATCTCATAAAATATAAAGCTATGTTAGATAGAGTTAAAGCAGGAAAAACTCTTAAACGTATAAACAATTAGAAAATTTATTATCAACGGGAGTTAAAGTAGGAAAAGGTTTTAAAACTGAAACAACTGTATTCTTACCAGATGATCCACAAGAATTACTAAATAGATTAAATATTTTAATATCTGCAATAAAAGAAGGACATAATTCTAGTTTCAATGAAATTCATGCTATATTGAAAAGACTGTTAGAAAAGAAGATTCTAAATGAAGAGGATTATAAAAGTATAGCTGAAATATGTTGTTGTTTTTAATTTTTTTATAAAAAAATATTTATTCAAAATTTTAACTAAAAAATGTCTTCGAGAGAATTATCATCAGCAGATTTAGACAAAATTAATAATCATTTAGAAAATCTAACAGAGATTTTGGGTTCATCAAAATTTAGTACGACGTTAAAAATTATAACAACTACTTCATCACACACTTGTCATTTAGAACCCATTCTACATTTGGAACAAAATAAAAATTATCAAATTGCATTGACTAGTTTCTCCACATTTAACACTATTCAAAACGTTATCAAAGATGTGAATGATCAATTTAGATATTCTACTGATAAAGGCAAAACGTGGAAAGTACTAACTTTTCTTCCTGGTTCTTACGAAGTTGAAACAATATCAAATGAAATTAAGAGACATTTATGTATACCATTTAAAGATAAGAAACAATTACATTTTGCAGTTGAACCGGCAGTTAATAAATTCTCTCTTACTTTAGACGAAAATCATCAAGTTGATTTTAATCATGATAGATCATTGTCAGAGCTATTAGGATTTAATAAACAAACCTATATTCAAGGTTATCATTTAGGTGAGAAGATTCCAAAAATAACTGAAATAAATTCAATTGTTGTACATTGTGACATTATTGAAGGAGGATATATGAATGGTAAATTGTCAAATTTAATATTCAGTTTTCCAGCTTTTACTGTACCCATTGGTTATAGATTAAATGTAATTCCACAAACATTAATATATTTCCCTATTACAAGAAAAACTATTAACAACATTAACATGAGAATCACTGATGAAAAAGGACAAGAAATAAATTTTGGAGGTGAAGAGATTATGATAGATGTTTTGGTTCGGGAGGTATAAACTCCCGTTCGAGGGGTATAAACTCCCGTTCGAGAGGTATAAACTCCCGTTCGGGAGGTATAAACTCCCGTTCGAGAGGTATAAACTCCCGTTCGGGAGGTATTAACTCCCACGCGAAGCTAGAGAAGTTTAATTTTCTTCTTCCTATTATTCTTCTTCTTTAAAAATAAAAAAAATTAAAATTAAAATTTTTTATTAAAAAATTAGTGAATTTTCCCCATTAAATAAAAAAAACTTAAATTTAATCATCATCCAAATTTATCTAACAAAGTTTTGTCAGTTATTTGTGGAAGATCAGGATGTGGAAAAACATATCTATTTTTTAAAATTTTAACGACATCAAATTTTTTTGGATTATAACAATCTTATAATTTATACAACAACAGCAGAACAACCCGTCTATCAATTTTTGAAATATGGATTTGAAAATAATCTTAAAAAACAGCAATTGCTTCATTATTCAAAGAATATGAAAATTCTGAATATGAAGAAGAAATAAGTTCGTGGTGTGAAGAAGCAGCAAAAAATAATCAGTTAGTAGAATCCAATAAAAATAAGCATATAAAAATACAATTAATAGATGATAGTGGTAATATGCAAGATCCTAGTAAACTAGATAAAAGAATGAAACATTGTGTAATTTTTGATGATTGTGTTAATGATAGAAATCAGTCAGTTCAGAGAAATTATTTCACAAGAGGTAGACATAACAACTGTAGTGTTTTTTATTTAACACAAAGTATGTATTCATTAGATGGAAGTGTTATTAGAAAGAATGCAAATATATTTATACTATTTGAAAAAAATGCAAGAAACTTAAGTGATTTTTTAAGAGATTTATGCGTAAGAAATAAAGATGAATTTAAACAATCGTGTAACAATGCTTGGTCAAAAGATTATGGATTTATCACAATTAATATTGATAAAAAAATTCATGATACAGTTATAGAAGATTTGTTTACTGAGTAATAAAAAAATTTATACTGAGTAATAACTAATAAAATTTTTATTCTAGACTGATTTATATAATAAAAAATTTTTTTCTAGACTGATTTAAATAATAAATTTTTTTTTCTAGACGGATTTAAATAATAATAAATGAACTTTAAAAAGGTAAAGTAGTTATTCTATCAGGTAAAATTTTTCTTTTATCATCAAATGGATCTAATGCTAATTTATGTTCCTCTTTTAAATACATTTTATGTTTCTTTGAATTAAGTCTATAATTGCATGCTGTTTTTATTTTATTATTAAATAATGTATTCTTATAATCTTGAAATGTTATTTGGTTAGCCACTGATGCCTTTGAAATTCCTTTTAATGTTTTATGTGTTTTAATATTATTAGTTGTATCATAACAGTAACATTTAGATTTTAAAAATAACTTCTTCTTGTTTACATAGTACATTTATTTGTTGTTGTTGTAATTTTTCAGATGAAAATAAATCTTTCATTACTAAATGAAAATCATATTTAGAACCATTGTAGAAATATAAAGGAACAAAGTCATATTTAAATTTATTAGCATTAAGATTACAAGAATTATGTGCTGCACCTCTATATAATCCATTTAGATGATCATGATCTTTTACTTTGTCGACAGAGCCGTCGCTTTGCTTATCAAGATATCTACCTTTGCCATTTTTATAATTTTTTGTAAATTCTTTTCCACAGTAATAACAATTTGTTTCATTAACAAAATTAATTTTTTCTTCATCCGTTAATGGAAGCATTGGTATATTTGTTTCAAGCAATTGTGAAAAACGTCCTTGTAATTCTTCTACTTTCTTCGTAAACATTTCTGAACTATCTTCACCATAGTATTGATAATATTCGGATTTAAATAATTCAGGATAATTTGAATGAATGTACATTCCCCAACATAATGGTTTTGTTCAAATAAATATTTTTCTTTACTTTGTTCAGGTGCACTTTTTTCATATTTACAAACCGAAGGTTCTAGGGCTTGGCCAGAGAGTTCCTCGCCCGTACCATTAACAGAATTTTGTGTCATGTTAACATTATATGCTTCGAAATCACAATAAATAGTAAAGGGTACTTTATTTTTCAAATAATGTCTATTATATATTAAATAATCATCTTTAGGAAAAGTATTTTCAACTGCTTCATTTTGTTGGCAATTCTCCAAATGTCTATTCATTTCTTCTTTAGTTCTAAAGCTCGTCATACATTGGAGACAGGGAAAATTACCATTATCTGAAGTTTTTGTAAATATAGAAACATCTTTACACAATATAAAATGACCCTGATAATATAATATATTCGCTTGTGCTGATTGTTTTGTTTGTCTTAATTTTTCAAATTTATCTTGATATATTTCATGTGTTAAATCGATATGTCTTTGAAAATCTCTTTCAGACTGTTGATAATTTTGATTTAATATTTGTAGCTGTTGTTCATATTCTTTATTATATTGTTCTTTATATTGCTGTTGACATTTTTTAAAACATTCATTTATTTCTTCTTTATTATTATTTTCTTTATTATTGTCTTTATTTAATTCTTGAATCGTTTCTATCTTATTTTGATATTTATGGTAATATTCTTGTACTAACATTTTTGTTTGTTGTTGATAATCTGTTTTACATTTTTGTAAACTTATATTTAAATTTTGTAATTTTTGTTGATATTCCAAAGATAAAGCTGAATAATTGGAAACATAATCATAATTAAAATTACGTCCTTTATAATTATTATGATTAATCATTATTGGTGATTATGTTTTAACAATTTGAAATTTTTCAGTACATATTATATTTCCTTGATAAAAAATATTATGATGCATGTAATTTCCTCTATCATTATAAACTATTTCTGATTGACATAAATTTTTATCATTCAAATAAAATTTTTTTGAATCTGAGTAAAATGGAGTAATATCACCAATAGAAACATAATTCACATTTAATTCGAACACATTTACTTCTATTAAATTTTTATTCTTTTTATGAAACTTTTTTAACCTATTATAATCATATGGAAATTCATCGAATCCATAAGAGAGATCAAATTCGTTTATGTATTCTTCTTTATTATAATGACTTAGTCTTTCTTTGTGATATTCTGCAGGATGTAAATGTGCCATAATACTCCACAGAAAACAACGTTCATCTTCATTTTTTATATTGATTATTTGTGGTGAACTGAAAGGTAAAGGAACATAACTACCACCAGTATTATTTTTATATTTATCAATTACTATTTTCTTAGATAGTGTTTTAACAAATCTCCAACCAGATTCACGTAACTGGGCTTCAATTATACAATTTTCTAATTTAAGTATCATTTGTTCAAATATGGGTTGTATATCATTTACATTATGAATTTCTTGTGAATTTGTAAAATGTCCTTGTGTTATTTCTTCAGGAATTCCATCAGGTCCATTTTTTGTATAAAGTACTTCTACATTCATATAACATTTGAAAGATTTCTTAAATATATTATAGAAGTTTGTTAATACATTGTAAAAGGTTTCATCAGTTTCATTATGTTCAATGGGTGAAGCCCTAGAACCTTCGGTTCGTACAGATTCATTAAATAAATATTTTATATCTGTTACAGCTTCATCGGTTTTTTTAGTTTCATCAAATTCATCTATCTCGTTATTCATCAGTATCGCTAAATAAATATCTTCCATCTGGTATGGACTCATCTTCTTTTCTTTATTCTTTCATTATCTTCATTATTTTCTTTATTTAATTCTTGAATCGCTTCTATCTTATTTTGATATTTATGGTAATATTCTTGTACTAACATTTTTGTTTGTTGTTGATAATCTGTTTTACATTTTTGTAAACTTATAATTAAATTTTGTAACTTTTGTTGATATTCCAAAGATAAAGCTAAATAATTGGAAACATAATCATAATTAAAAAAGTTGATGAGGTCAATTTGTGATATTTTTGATCATCAATGACTAGTTTATAGTTTACACGTTTTCTAACATCGTCCATCGTCTTACCAAATAGACTATTATTCTTATACTTATAAAAATCCTTTTCAAAATTATTTTGGGCTAGTGTACGTTTCTGGCTGTTACTATCAATATATGGTTTGAGGAAGGCTTTCTGTCTAAATTTGATGATGCGGTGAACTGACTTTAGAAGCATGCCCATTTCTAAATAGAATTTTAGTATGCAGAAGTGCACGAGATAATTTTTCTTATCATATTGGGTGAGTAAAATTTGCGGCATGGTTTATACCTTGGCTGTCCACACTCTCTTAAGTTATCATGAAATTGTGACATGAATGGTGAAAACATATCTTCAGTCACTTCACCAGATTCAGGTGCGAGTGGGAAATCAGCAGTTTTATTTTTAATGCTATTTGGATAAATCAAGTCCATTTCAAAATAATATCCCCAATCACCTTCATCTGGAATTGCTAGTATGTTTGAAGGGTTGGAGTAATACTCAAGCTCATCTTGTTTTAACCAACTAAACTCGGAATGAGGTAGTGGTTTAGACAGTGAATTGCCATATAAATTATTTTGGTCATAGTACTTAAGGTGGATATGATCATCACCTACTGTTTCAGATTTTATATGATGCTTATTTACAAATGTGAGACCACCGCGTATTCCGCGCTCAAATATGTTATACATCTCGGGGTCTTGTAAGAGATGAATGGTCTCACCAGTCATTTTAAAGGCTGATTTAAAGGACATGGCTGGCTGACTGACAAAGTGGACGGGATCTAACTTATCTTCTTCTAATGCCACTCGTCGAAACTCCTGAAATACATCAGCCAGCAAAAATACATCTAACTTAAGATAGGCAATCATATATTCGCCAAGTGTATGGCAGTCAAATTTTATCCATGCATCTTGTGCATGATCATAATCTTCGGTCTTACATTCTGCGCCGGTCAAATCCTTTTTAAATTTATCTATGGGTGGAAGAGAAGTCTCGCCGAGTTTACTAATCGCATCAAAATATGCATGTGGAAAGACTCCTTTCCGTGTGATGACTTCATCGGTTAGATTTGGATATTGTTTATTAAGATTTTGTGTTAGTGGAAGAGACTTTAGATTTTGTACGAGAGAGGCCAGTGATGCAGTCATAAATTGGTAGGAATCTAAAAATTTTATATCAAAATAGACCGTCTTATTTTCTTTAGTTTTATCGACAGGTACTTTTGCTGTCATGGCCATAAACTTCTCTCTCGTTTGTGCTATTACATCAAACTTCCACCTTTCATTTGACCTAAACCTCCTTTTATTATCATATGGCTGTCGTAGCCCTTGAAATTATGGAAAATGACGGGTAATGTACGCCGTTTCATCCTGAAAGTGAAAAATTGCATTTTGAACAGAGTGCGTTTCTAAATTTACCAGTGATGTGATCATGGTCGCGCACTTTCTTAATCTTATCATCATCAAATGTTTTACTACATTTGAGGCAAACGTTGCAACTATCAAATTTTGCTTGATCATCTGCTGTCATATGCAATGATCTGCGATAGAGTTCACCATCATACTTTTGTTGAAATTTTACAGCCTGTTCGAGGAATTGTAGGAATTGGTAAATACAATCCTCACCTTGCCAGACGTGCATTTTATTTTTTCTATTTTGGAAATGGTCATGCCATACTTCATAGCAGGATATGGCTGCTGGCTTGTAGATGATATCATCGATATAGCATTCTATGTCTGCGTAAATGACACGAAGAGGACTTAGTTCATCGCCATTCTCTCTATGTGAAAAGATTTTGTCTTTGGGCATGCGTTCCATTTGTAATTTACCCCGCTTGCACCATTCATAATGACTTAGAAATTTATGCTTACTCCAAAAGGAGCGGATGCAGCGGTCGCATACAAAATGTTCACCACTTTTAGAGTGTCCCAAGTGTGTATACAAGCGAGAGATTTTGGGAATACCACAGTAGTGCCATTCCTCGCTATCATCTTGTTTTACTAATAAGAGGTTGACTACACGTTCATAGCAAGTTGAACGTGAATTATAGCGGGCACCCTTCAACCCCTTCTCCCACACACGAACGACAATTTTAATCTGATTATGTTCCTCGAACGTTTCTACATCTTTGATTTTCATGTTGTCACTATCACAACCTTCAAAGTCTAGTTCATCCTCCCACTGTCTATAGCTATAGGTGCGATCTCGATGCGCGTTGATATCATTATAGTGGAGAATGGATAGGACGGCATATTTGAAACACTGCGATTTACAATCGACATTGATGACAGCTTTCTTATTATACAACGTTTTTGGTAGTTTAAATGTGCCTCGAGCTGCATGACTTTCTAATAGGGAAATTTTGAACATGGCTGAGTCCACGCCATCAAAAATGAGAGCGCTGTCGCGCTGATTGAACTTATCTACATTTGATTTTAAACATTGAATATGGAAATTTAGCCAAGACTCGCAGTCTACAACTTCGGTTGCGGAAGAGGAAGGAACATGAAACTGTATTCTCTCCGTCACTTGACCCGTTTGAAAATCTATTTTAATATATTTTAGTTTGAGGTAGATATGCGCCTTCATTCTAAAATTGTCTAAGTTGTTGAAGAGCGCTTCGATAATGTTAGAATTTTGAAGGAGCCACTCAGGAAAATGTAATATTTGAGTATTGGACTCCATGCAGTAGTCGCGTACTAAATGACTATGGGAAACGTTAATGAGGGAGATTGTAGAGCTACCGTTGGTGTAGTGATCATTTGCATGCGTGTGTTGAAGTCTGTGCGAAGATCGCTGAAAGGGGCTATCGAAAGAAAGAGGTCACAAATCACAAGGAAAGGAGATGTCATCGTCAGAATCAACTTCACCTCCGGCGATTGATGCCGCTTTGCGTTGACACACACGTTGTTTGATGTGTCGATGGAGACTGTGCTTCCTTGTAAAAATATGTCCGCAGTCAGCACATTCCCACTCGTTGCCTTGTCGCGAGAGTCCTGAGCTGGAACTAACATCACCTGAAAGAGAAATCATTTTATCATCTCTGTTTAAGTCTCAGTGTATTGTTACAACCTACCTTCACTCAACAACTCTAAACTTTCCTCGAGAAGGGAGGGCTTTGGTGATGAAGTAGATGTCTGAAATTGAGGAAGATGCTATTAGCCACACGTTTGAGGGAGATGAGAGAGGAAATCTTCAACTTACCATTTCAAGGAAATTATGTTTAAGGTTGATTCTTCAACAAGATAGAGACTTCACTCAAATAATACGTCTCAAATTTGGAATTTACTAGAGAACAGTTCACTTACACGTCTCAAAGACAGAGTGAAATGACACGAATGTCACTTTGTATATATACTTTCATATTCATCATTCATTGGCTGTTCATTCTGATTGGTTGCTTGTTCATACTTAAGAATTAGAAAACATTTCAAAGTTATTATTCACAGTCAACATGACAAGCCCTACGACAACACCGAACACTACATTGGAGTTCTCTTCTCCATGCTCATCGCCAAAGGCGCTCGTTGCACCAAACGCTCCAACGAAGGGGAAGGTGGAGAAAGTATACCGACTCGACAACATTAGAAAGTTGTCATTACCAGCGGACGACGAAGAGGAGAGTGTAAGTAATGGGCAAAAGACCGTTCCAGGACAAGCCATTTTCTCAATTTTTTGCACCTTTAAAAACGACTAAATTTATCAATTTAGATTATTATTTCAGGTTTTAAGACCTAAATTCATAAATTTAGGCGTTCCAGGACAAGCCAAAATTCTCAAATTTTGTGTCCTTTTAAAAACGACTAAATTCATGAATTTTGGTCATTTTTTCAGGTTTTAAGACCTAAATTTATAAATTCAGTCCATTTTTAAAAGGACACAAATTTCTCAAATTTTTGCACTTTTTAAAAACGACTAAATTTAAGAATTTAGGCGTTTTTCAAAAAACCGAATTTTTCAAATTTTCAAAATCTCAAATTTTAGAATTACAATTTTTACTCTTAAAATCATGACCGTTCCAGGACACCGAAAAATCTTAAAAGTTAAGAATCGCAAAATTTGAGAATTACAATTTTTACCTTGAAAATCATGACCGTTCCAGGACACAACATCAAAAAAATGGTATTTTTAAAAACGTCTAAATTCATGAGTTTAGGTCTTAAAACCTGAATTTTATACATTTTTCATGTTTTTAGAATATGAGATAACTAAACTTATGTGTCTAAACGTACGTGTATAAAAATATTTTTTTAAAAATGGAAGAAACAAAAGTGGAAGAAACCGCAAGAATATATCCTTCATTATCATATGAACGTAGTTCTACTTTAATGGACATTGAAAAAATGAATAAAGAAAAACATAAAGTTAGAGTACGTTATATGAAAAATAAGGAATCTCAGTTATTATTAAGATTAGAGCACTATGATAAATTAAGAAAGAGATGGTCTAAAGTTAAGAATGTAACACAAGGAATTGGCATATTCTTAACAATAAGTTTAGGTGCTTTAACAATTGTTATATCTTCTGGTGTTTTAGTAATTCCAGTAGTTGCTACTGCTTTAACAGGTACGGGTGTTTTTACAACTTCACTTATTACAATGTTAGATAAGTCTTTAATAACGAAGAAACGAAAATCATTAAAAAATAAACATTCTCACGTTAAAGAAGTTTATGATAAACTGCATTATTACTTTCAAAGAGTATGTGATGATAATGTTATTACGTTAGATGAGATTGAAAAATTTGATCAAATAGCTAATGAAGTAAATCAAATATCATTTCAATTACAGACCGAAAACGTTCATGACAAGAATAAACAGGATGGCAAAATTTCTAGTGATGGTAAAATTTCTAATGAAGAAAATGATTTTTTTTTAGTTTTTTTAGAAGAGCTAAAAACTTTATTAAACAAAACTTTATTAAACAAAACTTAAAACGAAAAGATGTCAGACGCCAAAGCAATAAAAAAATAATTTCTTCAGTAAAATGTTTTTGTTGTATTCCAATGTTACCACAAAATTCAAATATTATATTTTAAAAATGGATAAAATTAAAGCTGATAATCTAAAAAGAATTAAACAATTAGAAGAGTTAATAACACAAAGAAATATTATGAAAGAAAATCATCTTCAGCATAGAATGATAAAAGCTGGTATTCAATCTGATATGTTTGAAAAAATGCAGCAAACCGAGCAAGTAAAAACTGATTTTGAAAAACTATGGAACCATTTAAATCTCTTGAAAAAGAAAGTACAAATAATGATAAACAAATTAATATAACAGATCCAGAACACAAAACTATATTAGATGACTTTGGATTACAAGAATCAAACATTAATAAGAAATTACCAAAATCTATGCAATTTGAACATTCTATTTCATTTATAGATGGAAAAACAATACCTAGATTTTATCTCGGACAAAAAGAAATATTTCCACAACCTTTTCGAGGTTTAATTTTTTCACCAGATAAATATCCTTTTAATTTAGATAGAAATTTTGTTGATCTTTTAAGATGAGCAGATTTAAATAATTATGCTGTAGAAGATCTCATAAAATATAAAGCTATGTTAGATAGAGTTTAAGCAGGAAAAACTCTTAAACGTTATAGAGAATTAGAAAATTTATTATCAACGGGAGTTAAAGTAGGAAAAGGTTTTAAAACTGAAATAACTGTATTCTTACCAGATGATCCACAAGAATTACTAAATAGATTAAATATTTTAATATCTGCAATAAAAGAAGGACATAATTCTAGTTTCAATGAAATTCATGCTATATTGAAAAGACTGTTAGAAAAGAAGATTCTAAATGAAGAGGATTATAAAAGTATAGCTGAAATATGTTGTTGTTTTTAATTTTTTTATAAAAAAATATTTATTCAAAATTTTAACTAAAAAATGTCTTCGAGAGAATTATCATCAGCAGATTTAGACAAAATTAATAATCATTTAGAAAATCTAACAGAGATTTTGGGTTCATCAAAATTTAGTACGACGTTAAAAATTATAACAACTACTTCATCACACACTTGTCATTTAGAACCCATTCTACATTTGGAACAAAATAAAAATTATCAAATTGCATTGACTAGTTTCTCCACATTTAACACTATTCAAAACGTTATCAAAGATGTGAATGATCAATTTAGGTATTCTACTGATAAAGGCAAAACGTGGAAAGTACTAACTTTTCTTCCTGGTTCTTACGAAGTTGAAACAATATCAAATGAAATTAAGAGACATTTATGTATACCATTTAAAGATAAGAAACAATTACATTTTGCAGTTGAACCAGCAGTTAATAAATTCTCTCTTACTTTAGACGAAAATCATCAAGTTGATTTTAATCATGATAGATCATTGTCAGAGCTATTAGGATTTAATAAACAAACCTATATTCAAGGTTATCATTTAGGTGAGAAGATTCCAAAAATAACTGAAATAAATTCAATTGTTGTACATTGTGACATTATTGAAGGAGGATATATAAATGGTAAATTGTCAAATTTAATATTCAGTTTTCCAGCTTTTACTGTACCCATTGGTTATAGATTAAATGTAATTCCACAAACATTAATATATTTCCCTATTACAAGAAAAACTATTAACAACATTAACATGAGAATCACTGATGAAAAAGGACAAGAAATAAATTTTGGAGGTGAAGAGATTATGATAGATCTTTTGGTTCGGGAGGTATAAACTCCCGTTCGAGGGGTATAAACTCCCGTTCGAGAGGTATAAACTCCCGTTCGGGAGGTATAAACTCCCGTTCGAGAGGTATAAACTCCCGTTCGGGAGGTATTAACTCCCACGCGAAGCTAGAGAAGTTTAATTTTCTTCTTCCTATTATTCTTCTTCTTTAAAAATAAAAAAAATTAAAATTAAAATTTTTTATTAAAAAATTAGTGAATTTTCCCCATTAAATAAAAAAAACTTAAATTTAATCATCATCCAAATTCATCTAACAAAGTTTTGTCAGTTATTTGTGGAAGATCAGGATGTGGAAAAACATATCTATTTTTTAAAATTTTAACGACACCAAATTTTTTGGATTATAACAATCTTATTATTTATACAACAACAGCAGAACAACCCGTCTATCAATTATTGAAATATGGATTTGAAAATAATCTTAAAAAACAGCAATTGCTTCATTATTCAAAGAATATGAAAATTCTGAATATGAAGAAGAAATAAGTTCGTGGTGTGAAGAAGCAGCAAAAAATAATCAGTTAGTAGAATCCAATAAAAATAAGCATATAAAGATACAATTAATAGATGATAGTGGTAATATGCAAGATCCTAGTAAACTAGATAAAAGAATGAAACATTGTGTAATTTTTGATGATTGTGTTAATGATAGAAATCAGTCAGTTCAGAGAAATTATTTCACAAGAGGTAGACATAACAACTATAGTGTTTTTTATTTAGCACAAAGTATGTATTCATTAGATGGAAGTGTTATTAGAAAGAATGCAAATATATTTATACTATTTGAAATAAATGCAAGAAACTTAAGTGATTTGTTAAGAGATTTATGCGTAAGAAATAAAGATGAATTTAAACAATCGTGTAACAATGCTTGGTCAAAAGATTATGGATTTATCACAATTAATATTGATAAAAAAATTCATGATACAGTTATAGAAGATTTGTTTACTGAGTAATAAAAAAATTTATACTGAGTAATAACTAATAAAATTTTTATTCTAGACTGATTTATATAATAAAAAATTTTTTTCTAGACTGATTTAAATAATGAAATTTTTTTTCTAGACGGATTTAAATAATAATAAATGAACTTTAAAAAGGTAAAGTAGTTATTCCATCAGGTAAAATTTTTCTTTTATCATCAAATGGATCTAATGCTAATTTATGTTCCTCTTTTAAATACATTTTATGTTTCTTTGAATTAAGTCTATAATTACATGCTGTTTTTATTTTATTATTAAATAATGTATTCTTATAATCTTGAAATGTTATTTGGTTAGCCACTGATGCCTTTGAAATTCCTTTTAATGTTTTATGTGTTTTAATATTATTAGTTGTATCATAACAGTAACATTTAGATTTTAAAAATAACTTCTTCTTGTTTACATAGTACATTTATTTGTTGTTGTTGTAATTTTTCAAATGAAAATAAATCTTTCATTACTAAATGAAAATCATATTTAGAACCATTGTAGAAATATAAAGGAACAAAGTCATATTTAAATTTATTAGCATTAAGATTACAAGAATTATGTGCTGCACCTCTATATAATCCATTTAGATGATCATGATCTTTTACTTTGTCGGCAGAGCCGTCGCTTTGCTTATCAAGATATCCATCTACCTTTGCCATTTTTATAATTTTTTGTAAATTCTTTTCCACAGTAATAACAATTTGTTTCATTAACAAAATTAATTTTTTCTTCATCCGTTAATGGAAGCATAGGTATAATTGTTTCAAGCAATTGTGAAAAGTAATGGGCAAAAGACCGTTCCAGGACACCATAAAATTCAAAAAAATAGTATCTTTAAAAACGACATAAATTCATGAATTTAGACCCTTTTTCAGGTTTTTAAGACCTAAATTCATGAATTTAGTCGTTTTTGAAGATACCGATTTTTCAAAAAATGGTACTTTTTAAATGGTCTAAATTCATGAATTTTGGTCATTTTTCAGGTTATGAAGACCTAAATTCATAAATTTGGGCGTTTCTAAAAATACCCAATTTTCAAATTTTTCAAAATCTCAAATTTGAGAATTACAATTTTCTCGCTTAAATCATGACCGTTCCAGGACACCGAAAATCATAAAAGTTAAGAATTTTAAATTCATGAATTTTATCCATCTTTCAGGTTTTCAAAATATATCATGTGACTAAAAATATTTCTTTAAAAATGGAAGAAACAAAAGTGGAAGGAACTTCAGAAATGGATGAAACCGCAAGAATATATCCTTCGTTATCTCAATTAAACTTTTACGGAGCAGCGTGACTTCTTTCTTTCTTTCTCTCTCTCTCTCTCGATCCTGTCTGTTACAGGAATATTGTATTCACAATGACATGCATTCTTTAAAACAATTGCTTGTCTTCAATGAGAATAATTCCCATATGCTTTTAATAGAATGACCTTGAACGCTAATGGAAAAATACACCAATTGTCGAACCGATGTCAGAAAGTTTGTCGACATGGCTGTCGATATGGTTCGATAGTTGGTGTATTTTTCCATTCAAAACAATGTCGCATGAATGATTGTTATGGAAACCAAAATGAAGAGAAATGCTCATTCATTTCTCTTCTCTCTCATACATCTATTGTGTTTAGATTGTATTTTGTTCTTTTGTTCTCATAGTGTGAATGAGATTTCACAACCCGTATCATGAGCTATTGTCTGTGATTTCCTTCACTCGTATCAGCTGACACAATTTTAGCAGCTGCTGCACGGCAATTCTTTTGAGAAATTTCTGAAATAGATTTTATTCCATTTAAAATGAGTAACATTAGAGACTTTCTAAAAATATACGGCAAACAAAACCACATCAAATTTTGATTTAAATGAGATTGCTAAGCAATTGGGAATAAAGAATTTTCACATATTGATGAGTAATGAATTACTATTGATAAAAGATGTGCGAAACACTAACTCTACTAATACAATGCAACAATGTAACGTTTAAATTTAGATTAAATTAAATCATTTCAAAATTGAATAAGTAGTAAGGAAAGTCATCATTGTGGAACTTTTTTATATCAATACCCCCCTTCTGACTAAGTAGTAAGGAAAGTCATCATTATAAAAATGTTTTAAATCAATACCCCCTTCTGACTAAGTAGTAAGGAAAAACATCATTAGAGAACAGTTTTAAATCAATACCCCCTCCCTTCTGTCTTCTAGCGGTCCCTTAAGAAATTTTTTTATTATAAAATGAGCAACATAAATGAGTTTTTGAAATTATATGGAACACAAACGACAACGAATTTCGACCTAAAGAAAATCGCTAATCGATTAGGAATAAAGAATTTTCATGTTCTAATGAGAGAGGAATTACAATTCCTAAAAAATAAGCCAACAGGAACCTTCAGTTCGCGGAACAAAGTTCCATCAATAACTATAAATTTCATAACAAATCTTCATACGTCAGATGAAAAAGGTGTACATTGGTCAGCAGGACAAAGAAATATAAACTGTTCTAATTATTATTTTGACCGCCCGGAGGCTGAGAACTATTGGTTCGACTCATACGGACTTCCACCTACGAATGAAGTAAGAGAAACACTTGGCAATGGAATTTATAATACGTTTCAAATTCAAAAACCAGGAACTACATATTGCGGTCAATTATGTCTTTATGTTTTATTTAAATTACAAGAAGGATTGCCATTTCTTGATATTGTGTTAGAATTGAACGAACCGTAGGTTCTATGGCTACGCCTAATAATAATAATGATAATTAAAAATCACTTCGTTGTAATTCATTTTGATAAAATCGGCCTCTGATATCCTCATTATCTAAATCTTTAATTTCATAAGTAATCGGATAAGTTTGATTTATTTTACAAACTTCAAATATTTCTTTAGTCCAATAGCCAACTAAGCCTTTTTCAAATTTATTCTTATATTTAAATATTCTAACTCTATCTCCAATTTCAAATTTCGGCTTAAGTTTCTGCAAATTCGGATTACTCTCATTCAAATTATTATTCTCGAATATTTTTTTTCTTATCAAATCAGGGTCGTCAGAAGCATTCTTTGGAGTTTCTTCAATACCAGAATGAACTCTGTTACTTTCTTTAAAGATTTCTTCAAACGCATATTTAACTGATAGACCACTTTTATTTTTTAAAGGCTTTACCCAAGCGTATCGTGTATATAAATCTATAACGGTCAATGCGTATTTGTAGTCCCTTTCATTCGGCATATGAATAAGATCAGCACTCCAAATATCATCTTTATTAAATACTTTTACTTTCAATAAATATTTCGGCTTTCTGTATTCCCTATGAATTTCGGACGCATAGGTTTGAGCGTTGCTCTCAGACAGCTTTGCTGTCGTTTCATTTAAACCCTGACCGAATAATATTTTAGCTTGTAAAGCTTTCTTAACAAACATTCTTTCAATTTTTTCTCTAAATGTAGGATTTTGAATATTATCTAATTCTTGTATCATCTTCTTATCAGCTGCATGTCGAGAACTTAGGTCATGATTTCGATAAGCTAAATCATGCCTGTAAGCTGCGGCATCTACTCTATTTATTGGTTCTTCACCTGGTTTCGGATTATTATTCTCATCTAGTCTTATATCTAATCGAGTTCCTGGACCGGTATATGAATGACCAGGAAGATGTTTTTCTTTCGAATATTTATTCCAAATAAAGCCAGGAAAGTTTTCTAATAGTTTTTGTATGTCACCTCCAATATGCTGACAATTTGAGTTTTTATTTTTGTGTAATAGATAATTCAATAAATCTAAATTAGCAACTTTTAATTTAATTAAATTTTCGGAATTTGTAGAATTCATTTTAAAAGATAAAATAAATGTTTTACCGGATCGAACCAAAGGTCCTGAAGTTATTACCTTATCATACTAGGACTTAGATATATTCCAGAACCATCTTTAGTTTCTTTAATTTCAATTAAATCATCAACATTGTGGAGAATATTTTTAAGAACTCGCTTTCCTTCATCAACTAATTTTAATTTACTAATAAAATTATCTACTACTCCTTCACCCCTAGCAACTTTCTCTAACTCTCTATTATGACGTTTTTGTTCTTCTAATGCTGCCTTCTCTGATTTATTTTTATTTACGGCTTGGACAATACCAGCTGTCGCACCTGCAACACTTCCTGCAGCTGCTATGCCACCTATTATTAGTGGAATTAATGGGAGAATCCCGCCATTCTTTTCTTCTTGTAATTGAATATTCTCTATCATTGGTTTACTTATGTAATACTTTTTTTTATTAATCGTAATAGTTTTAGGGGTATTTTTGTCAACAATATTACGTAATTTTAATTCAACAGTTTTATTATTACTTTTCGCCTGCGACATTTTTAATAAAAAAATTTTAAGTTATCAAAAATTTGTAATCTATTCTAGTTATGAAAAAATTTCAAGTTACCAAAAAATTTTAAGTTACCAAAAAATTTTAATCTATTCTAGTTATGAATAAATTTTAAGTTACCAAAATTTTTTAATCTATTCTAGCTACGAAAAATTTTTAAGTTAAGAATTTTTAATCTATTCTAGTTACAAAAAAATTTTATTACTAATTACTAAAAAAATTTTTAAGTTAACAAAAAAAATTCATTAATCGACGTAGTCTTGGGCTTTAGCCGATCGGACCCAAGGTCCTCAGGTTACTAACCTATAGAACTTTGTTCAGAGGCTTTAGCCGATCCTTGCCATCTTTCTATTAAGAATTTCAATAGAATATTTTACATCTTTTAGCAATAAACCATAAGCCATCAATGAAGTTGTGGAATCTTTCTTTTCAATATTAATTGTTACATCACAACCAGTCTTGATAATATCTTGAGATTGTGCACTTAAATCGAAACAGAAAACAGGATATAAATGTCTCCAATCTTCAGGAGTTAATTGTGGTTCAACTCCAAATTCTATACAAAGATTTCGATAAGAATCATATCCTTCCATAAATTGATTATTGGTATCATCGAATCTTAATGGATCAATTGGATATCGGGTTTGATTTAATGAAACTTGTAAACTTCGAATTGTATTAATATGAAAAAGATTGTTGTTCTTATCAAAACTTGGAGAATTATTTCTTTGAAAAGTTAGTAATAAATATCTTGGTGTATTCGCAGTTCTAGTAAAATGCCAGTTAAATCTTTGTTCGGAAAAAGTTACTGAACTAGCAGTACGCTTTAGAAAATTTACTGGAATTGGTTTGTTAGTATTTAATCTTTTTGCAATAGCTGTTTCAATCTCTAAACTAGGAGTAATATGCTTAATCCACCATTCAAGTCTATCAATTTTTAAATATGCTTTTTTTCCAGTCTTACCAAAAAAGATTAATTCATTATTTGCTGTACGATGAATTATTAATTTAAATTTTAATTGATATGATATTTTATCATAATCTAAATATCCGAATAATGGAGACAATGACCAATTTACTGTCTGTTTACTTTTTTTGTTAAATTCACGTCTTTCTTTATATGCATCATTATTTGTTTATTTAAATGCTTTGCAATATTTTCTACATCTTTCGCAATTCCTGCTGCATCTGTTCCAGCGTGAGTTAAATCATCAACAATTATACCATCATTAGCATCAGGAAACCAACCTTCGATTTCATACTTTTTATTATTTTCACCAATTGTTACAAATCTAAGCATTGTATCAATTACATCTGGAGAATCACTTATTGTTTCTATATTTTGAGTTGCAACATCTAAACGCATTTGTGTAAATAATCTTGGAAAAAAATTATTCTCTAGTGCAATATTATCGGTTTCTGGTAATGGTGTTGTAAAATTGGCATCACTATACAAAGATGTTCACAGTGTAAAAATGAATCAGGTAGATATATATAACTCTGCTGATTATCAACTTCAAAAATTAAATCACCTCCAGTATTTACTCTACTGGAAGATCCGGGATTCATAGCAATTCTTATATAGTCATTCTTTTTTTGATTGTAACTGACGAACGGAGGATCGTCTAATCTAAATTTATTTTCGATAAGCGAAGACATTTTTATAAAAAATAATTTGACTTTTTGTTTTTCTCACACACAGAAAAAATTCTGCTAAAAAAATTTTGCTAAAATAATTTTACTAAAAAAATTTTGCTAAGAAAATTTTGCTAAAAAAATTTTACTAACAAACATAATTTTAGAATTTTGCTAGACCAGCTCCGCTACAGCTTTGCTGGTTAAACCGAAGGTTGCTGCTCACGCCATTTCCTCTTATTTCTTCAATTGAACGAACCGTAGGTTCAATTGAACGTTTTATGGCTACGCCTGATTTCTTCTTCTGTTTACTATCAGACGGAGCTCCGCTCCTCAAGGTTTCCCCAACAGCTATGTTAGCAATTTTATTTTTTGTTTCCTCTGAAATTTTTTTTAAATTTTTTAGTTCTTCGGAATCATTCCTAAGTTTACGAATAGCTTCTAGTTGTTTTAATTCGTTTTGAGACTTGACAGCATTTGATATTGCACTAGCTGTACTACCTATAGCAGCTGCTCCTTTTGCAGCAGATGTAATCAAATCTTTATTATTTTTAATTAAGTTAACGATACTTCCAATACCAGAGAAGATCCCAGCTCCTTCCGTGTGAACGGCACCTGCGGTGCCTAGGAACTTTTCTGTTCCGACTGTTTCTCTATTATCATAATGATAAACAGGATTCATACGTGGTTCATGAGCAATTCTTTGATTTGAAGCAAATTGTTTAAGATTGTGTTTATAAATTATAGGCATTTTTTAGGATTAAATTTGACTTTTGGGAAAAAATATTTACGTTAATATTTACGCTAAGATTTACGTTTGTGAATGTACAACAACTTCGAGATAACTTTATTAATTGATTGTTGCACTTTATCTATTGCGTCAAGCAGCGTGTGATGTACTTTAATTTCTTTTCTATTAACTTGCATTTTCTGCTGATTAATCTTCAATGCCGTTTTAAGTGCATTTAACTTAATTTTAAGAACATCTAATTGTCTTTTAACAGCATCTAACTGTTCTTTATTTTCTTTAGAGTATTCTTGTAAATTTTTCTTTAATTCATTTTCTAAATTGATTTTAAGAGTTTTCATTTTATCAACTCTTTGATTAAGTGAGTTTACTTCATTTATTATTCTATTCATCTTTTCCATTTGTTGAGTAATTTTAGAACTCAATTCATCAACACTTTTTTGGAATGTAGTTTGTAACTGCTTTAAATTTTTTTAATTCTTTCAGGTAGTTTTTCTATTTCATCTTCTAATTGTTCTTTTAACATTTTTATCTGATGTTTATTTTTAATTACAGCAGATTTTAAATTTAAAGAAAGTAATATTAAAATTTTTGATTGTTCAGAAATCTTTTTAAAAAGTTTTCCTATATCTGCTTCTAGCTCTCTATCCTTTTTATCAAGTTTTAGTAGTTTTTCGTTTAATGATTTGTCATTAAGTTTTAGCAACTTTAATTCATTCATCAGTGGAACCAAAACATCGTTTATATATTTTTCCTTTAAGTCATTGATTTGTGTATCAACATATTGTTTATTTGTTAACTCTGTATTTTGTTGCGGAAGAATAGAAAGATGCAATGGACCAGATAAAACGTCTCCAGTTTTCATGATACAATTTTCTATTTCTATTTCTAATTCACGATTATTCGGGATATATGCACCTCCACCAACATTTGGTAACATCATTTTTTAACAATAAAAAAATAAAATTTTTTCTAATAAAAATAAAAAAATGGATAAAGCAAATTTAAAAAAATTATATTCGCCCGCATCATCCTGTTCTTCTTATTCGACGAGATCAAAGGGATTTGAAAATAAATGTTTTGATAATAATAATAATAATAATCCATGTATAGATGTTAATCTTTTGTTTGAATTAGAAGCCGAAATATTTAGAGAACAGACTAAAGGTTTACCTTCTATAGAAACTAATTATTGTTTATTTCCGGGGGATCCATTTATTAAATCTATGGATATTGTTAGTAAATATAATGATGTAGCTTATGTGGAATTAAATAAAGAAAATATGGTTATAATAGGTCATAATAATGTTTATGGATTTATTAGAGCAGTGTTACCAATTAGTAATACTGATTGGATAGAAACTACAATTATTAATTATATTAATATTAAAGAATTAGTTAAAAAATTAAAATCTTTTTCGAAAGAAAAAATTAGATTATTTGTTGACGATCAAAATCAATATAACATTCACATAGAGAGTAAAAAACATAATGAAGAATTATTATGTCAGGTATATTATAGAGATACAATTTATAAAGAAGAAACATTAGAAATGCCGCAAAGATATGATGATGATACTTATATAGGATTATATTCAAACTTAAATATTAATTTGTTAAAATCTTATATAAATGGTTTAGCTCAACAAGAGAAAATTTATATGTGGACTACACCTTATACTATTAACAATGACCATAATCATAATCATAATAAACGAACTGAAGGTTCTAGGGCTTTGCCCGATCTTAAAGAATCTTATAATAATAATGATGATTCTGTAACATCTGAAAAAGGTGTAAATGGTAAAAAAGATTATAAAAATATTAGTAATTATAAAAATTTAAGTGAAGAAAAATTTATATCTCATACTGATGTACATGATATTAATACTACATATAATCAAAATTTATCTAAACTTCATTTTCTTACAATTGAAAATAATAATGATGGTATAGTTGAAGATACTGTTAGACAACTATGTGTCGGGTCTACAAAATTTAAATTAGGATTTACATCTAATCAATTTAAAATTTTATCATCTTTAATAAAAACTAAAAGTGATTCAGATTATGGTGGTGTTATTAAATTTTCCAAAAGAGATCAAAGACCAATATTTTTCTCTATTATATTATTATCAGATAATAAATGTAATTTAGAGTTAGATATTCCAATAAGAGAATGGTATCCTATCAGGGAATGGCATCCTATACCAAAAAGTGTAATTTATGATGTTGAAGAAACAATTTATGATGATGATGAAGAATCAATTGATGATGATGATGAAGAATCAATAGTTAGTGAAAATAAATTTAAATTATCTTTTGATAAAACATTATATGATGAAACTTAATATGATAAAACTTAATGTGATAAAGAAAAAAATAACTAAAGAACGTGAAATATATAATAATATAAAATAACACTCAAGTCCTTGATATTAGAATGTTTATATCTAAAATTAAAACACAAATTTTTTCTTTAAAAAATAAAAAAATGGAAAATACCAAGTTTTATTGTAACTTATGTAAAAAAAAGTTGCAAACAAAAAGAAGTTATCAATCTCATTTAAATAGTAAATTGCATTTACAAAATGTAGATCGAGTTGATGAAGGAAATATATTAAAATTAAATAGTTATAAAAACTATCTAGAAACATTACCTACTGATATAAAAGTTAAAAAAATGTTTGATGATTATTCACATTCGGAATATAAAAAAGTTTTTAATAGTGAAGATGAGACCCTACCAGATGGAAGATATTTATTTAGCGATACTGATGAATTTGATGAAGCTGAACGAACAGATGAAGCGGTAAGAGATATAAAATATTTATTTAATCAGTCTGTTCGAACCGAAGGTTCCAGGGCTTCGCCCGTTGAACATAATGAAACCGATGAAACTTTTCACAATGTATTAACAAACTTCTATAATATATTTAAGAAATCTTTCAAATGTTATATGAATGTAGAAGTACTTTATACAAAAAATGGACCTGATGGAATTCCTGAAGAAATAATACAAGGACATTTTACAAGTTCACAAGAAATTCATAATGTAAATGATATACAACCCATATTTGAATCGATGATACTTAAATTAGAAAATTGTATAATTGAAGCCCAGTTACGTGAATCTGGTTGGAGATTTGTTAAAATACTATCTAAGAAAATAGTAATTGATAAATATAAAAATAATACTGGTGGTAGTTATGTTCCTTTACCTTTCAGTTCACCACAAATAATCAATATAAAAAATGAAGATGAACGTTGTTTTCTGTGGAGTATTATAGCACATTTACATCCTGAAGAATATCATAAAGAAAGACTAAGTCATTATAATAAAGAAGAATACATAAACGAATTTGATCTTTCTGATGGCTTAGATGAATTTCCATATGATTATAATAGGTTAAAAAAGTTTCATAAAAAGAATGAAAATTTAATAGAAGTAAATGTTTTTGAATTAAATGTGAATTATGTTTCTATTGGTAAAATTACTCCACTTTACTCAGATTCAAAAAATTTTTATTTGAATAATAAAAATTTATGTCAATCAGAAATAGTATATAATGATAGGGGAAATTACATGCATCATAATATTTTTTACCAAGGAAATATAATATGTACTGAAAAATTTGAAATTATAAAAACACTATCACCAATAATGATTAGTCATAATAATTATAAAGGACGTAATTATAATTATGATTATGTTTCCAATTATTCAGCTTTATCTTTGGAATATCAACAAAAATTACAAAATTTAAATATAAGTTTACAAAAATGTAAAACAGATTATCAACAACAAACAAAAATATTAGTACAAGAATATGGCCATAAATATCAAAATAAGATAGAAACGATTCAAAAATTAAATGAAGACAATAAAGAATTAAATAATGAAGAAAATGAAACCAATCAAAAAATAAATGAATCTTTAAAAAAATGTCTACAACAATATAAAGAACAATATGATAAAGAATATAGTTATCGGTTACAAATATTAAATCAAAATTTTCATCGAAATACATTTAATCTTACAAAAGAAATTGATGAAACACATGAAATATATCAAGATAAATTTGAAAAACTAGAACAGACAAAACAGCCAGCACAAGCGAATATATTATATTATCAGGGTCATTTTATATTGTGTAAAGATGTTTCTATATTCACAAAAACTTCAGATAATGCCAATTTTCCTTGTCTCCAATGTATGATAAGTTTTAGAACTAAAGAAGAAATGAATAGACATTTGGAGAATTGCCAACAAAATGAAGCAGTCAGAAACACATTTCCTAAAGATGATTATTTAGAATATAATAAATGGTATTTTAAAAATAAAGTACCCTTTACTATTTATTGTGATTTTGAAGCATATAATGTTAATATGACACAAAATCGAACGGAAAGTTCCAGGGCTTCACCCGATTCTGAAAATGATAATTCTGAAAATGGTACGGGCCAAGCCCTAGAACCTTCGGTTTTTAATCTGAAAAAGTGCAGCTGAACAAAGTAAAGAAAAATATTTATTTGAACAAAAACCATTATGTTGGGGAATGTACATTCATTCAAATTATCCTGAATTATTTAAATCAGAATATTATCAATACTATGGTGAAGATAGTTCAGAAATGTTTACAAAGAAAGTAGAAGAATTACAAAATTATTTTTCGCAATTACTTGAAACAAATATTCCAATGATGCCATTAACAGAAAAAGAAAAATTAAATTTTATTAATGAAACAAATTGTTATTACTGTGGAAAAGAATTTACAAAAAATTATAAAAATGGCAGAGGTAGATATCTTGATAAGGTAAAAGATCATGATCATCTAAATGGATTATATAGAGGTGCAGCACATAATTCTTGTAATCTTAATGCTAATAAATTTAAATATAACTTTGTTCCTTTATATTTCTATAATGGTTCTAAATATGATTTCCATCTAGTAATGAAAGATTTATTTTCATCTGAAAAATTACAACAACAACAACAAATAAATGTACTATGTAAAACAGAAGAAGAATATTTTTCAATGCAATTAGGTTGTATTAGAATTTTAGATGCATTTAGATTTTTTACTCCTTATTCATTAGATGTTATGGGAAAAACTTTGAAATCTGAACAATGTAAAATATTAAATAAATATAATTTAAAACCTTTAAAAGGCATATTTCCGCATGAATATTTAACCTGTGGTTCACAGTCGAAGACTGATTTTAATTCTGTGAATAAAATTATGGAAGAAAAACAACTTCCTCCAATAAATAAATTTAAATCAACATTAAAACAATCACAATTATCTAAAGAAGACTATGCAGAAGCTGAAAAAAATTGGAGAGAGTTAAATTGTAAAACAATGTATGATTATACAATGAAATATCTTCAGATAGATGTATTAATAGTAGCTGATCTTTTCGAAAACTTTCGTGATATGTGTTTAGAATATTACGGAATAGATCCATGTTATTGTTATTCTACACCAGGTTTAGCATGGCTAGCAGGATTAAAACATACTGGTGTTAAACTTAAACATTATAAAGAAAATACATATGATAAATTATTATTTTTTGAATCTGGAATTAGAGGTGGAGTTTCATCAGTTTTAGGTAATAGATATGTTAAATGTTATAATAAGAAAGTAAATCCACAAGAATATGGAATAATGAAACCTTTATCTCCAGAAGAAAAAGAAAAAATATTAGAAATTTTTCGAACGAAACGAGAAGGAGTAGAACGTGAAAATGCAATTGATGAATTCATGAGAGAAAACTATTTGTTATATTATGATTTTAATAGCTTATATTCTTCTTGCATGATACAAGAATTACCAACAGGTGAGATGGAATGGTGTAATATTCGTACGACATCAGAGATGTCTACTAGGGCTTCGCCCGTTCTAGATTATCAAAAAACATATGATGGAAATTATAATCATGGTTATATATATGAAGTTGATTTAGTATACCCTGATGAAATAAAAGATAAAACAAAATATTTTCCTTTCTGTCCCGAAAACAAAATTCCTAATATAGAAGATTTTTCAGATTATCAAAAATCTTTAATTCCTAAAAAATACAGACCAACAAAAAAACTTATGTTAACACAAAGCAATAAAGGAAAGTATGTTGTTGAAGGAAGAATGCTAGATTGGTATTTAGATCATGGAATGATTCTCACCAAAATACATCGAAAACTATTTTATCAAAAATCTAGGTGGTTAAAAAATTATATAGAGTTCAATATTGAAAAACGCAAAATAGCTAAAAAAAAATAAAGATGATTTTGGAAACGTGTTCTTCAAATTAATGAATAATGCATTTTATGGTAAGACTTTAGAAAATGTGCGTAATAGACAAAATATTGAAATAGTTTATGATAAAGATAGGTTTCAAAATTTAACAAGGAAATCTACATATAAAAGAACTACTAGATTTAGTGATGAACTATGTGCTGTACATTTACGTCGAATTAGCGTAAAACATGATAAGTTTAATTTCATTGGTTTCACTATATTAGAATTAGCTAAACTATTTATGTATAGATTTATATATGATTATTTAGCACCTGCTTATGGCAAAAACTATAAATTACACTTTACAGATACCGATTCTGTTTTCTTAGAATTAACAATACCGTATAATTCTACACTTGATGAAGAACTTAATAAAATAAAAGATATCATTCATCCTTCTGATTTATGCAAAGTAAAATATGAATTAGAAGGAAATGAAGATTTCATAACAGAAGCTATATTTTTAAAATATAAATGTTACTGTTATGATACAACTAATAATATCAAAACACATAAAACATTAAAAGGAATTTCAAAGGCATCAGTGGCCAATCAAATAACATTTCAAGATTATAAAAATACATTATTTAATAATGAAATAAAAACAGCATGTAATTATAGACTTAATTCAAAAATACATAAAATGTATTTAAAAGAAGAACATAAATTAGCATTAGATCCATTTGATGATAAAAGAAAAATTTTACCTGATGGAATAACTACTTTACCTTTTTAAAGTTCATTTATTATTATTTAAATCCGTCTAGAAAAAAATTTCATTATTTAAATCAGTCTAGAAAAAATTTTTTTATTATTTAAATCAGTCTAGAATAAAAATTTTATTATTTATTACTCAGTATAAAATTTTTTATTACTCAGTAAACAAATCTTCTATAACTGTATCATGAATTTTTTTATCAATATTAATTGTGATAAATCCATAATCTTTTGACCAAGCATTGTTACACGATTGTTTAAATTCATCTTTATTTCTTACGCATAAATCTCTTAACAAATCACTTAAGTTTCTTGCATTTATTTCAAATAGTATAAATATATTTGCATTCTTTCTAATAACACTTCCATCTAATGAATACATACTTTGTGTTAAATAAAAAACACTACAGTTGTTATGTCTACCTCTTGTGAAATAATTTCTCTGAACTGACTGATTTCTATCATTAACACAATCATCAAAAATTACACAATGTTTCATTCTTTTATCTAGTTTACTAGGATCTTGCATATTACCACTATCATCTATTAATTGTATTTTTATATGCTTATTTTTATTGGATTCTACTAACTGATTATTTTTTGCTGCTTCTTCACACCACGAACTTATTTCTTCTTCATATTCAGAATTTTCATATTCTTTGAATAATGAAGCAATTGCTGTTTTTTTAAGATTATTTTCAAATCCATATTTTAAAAATTGATAGACGGGTTGTTCTGCTGTTGTTGTATAAATTATAAGATTGTTATAATCCAAAAAATTTGGAGTCGTTAAAATTTTAAATAATAGATATGTTTTTCCACATCCTGATCTTCCACAAATAACTGACAAAACTTTGTTAGATAAATTTGGATGATGATTAAATTTAATTTTTTTATGTAATGGGGAAAATTCACTAATTTTTTAATAAAAAATTTTAATTTTAATTTTTTTTATTTTTAAAGAAGAAGAATAATAAGAAGAAGAAAATTAAACTTCTCTAGCTTCGCGTGGGAGTTTATACCTCCCGAACCAAAAGATCTATCATAATCTCTTCACCTCCAAAATTTATTTCTTGTCCTTTCTCATCAGTGATTCTAATGCCAATGTTGTTAATAGTTTTTCTTGTAATAGGGAAATATATTAATGTTTGTGGAATTACATTTAATCTATAACCAATGGGTACAGTAAAAGCTGGAAAACTGAATATTAAATTTGATAATTTACCATTTATATATCCTCCTTCAATAATGTCACAATGTACAACAATTGAATTTATTTCAGTTATTTTTGGAATCTTCTCACCTAAATGATAACCTTGACTATAGGTTTGTTTATTAAATCCTAATAGCTTTGACAATGATCTATCATGATTAAAATCAACTTGATGATTTTCGTCTAAAGTAAGAGAAAATTTATTAACTGCCGGTTCAACTGCAAAATGTAATTGTTTCTTATCTTTAAATGGTATACCTAAATGTCTCTTAATTTCATTTGATATTGTTTCAACTTCGTAAGAACCAGGAAGAAAAGTTAGTATTTTCCATGTTTTGCCTTTATCAGTAGAATATCTAAATTGATCATTCACATCTTTGATAACGTTTTGAATAGTGTTAAATGTGGAGAAACTAGTCAATGCAATTTGATAATTTTTATTTTGTTCCAAATGTAGAATGGGTTCTAAATGACAAGTGTGTGATGAAGTAGTTGTTATAATTTTTAACGTCGTACTAAATTTTGATGAACCCAAAATCTCTGTTAGATTTTCTAAATGATTATTAATTTTGTCTAAATCTGCTGATGATAATTCTCTCGAAGACATTTTTTAGTTAAAATTTTGAATAAATATTTTTTTATAAAAAAATTAAAAACAACAACATATTTCAGCTATACTTTTATAATCCTCTTCATTTAGAATCTTCTTTTCTAACAGTCTTTTCAATATAGCATGAATTTCATTGAAACTAGAATTATGTCCTTCTTTTATTGCAGATATTAAAATATTTAATCTATTTAGTAATTCTTGTGGATCATCTTGTAAGAATACAGTTGTTTCTGTTTTCTGTTTTTCAGATAAACCTTTCCCTACTTTAACTCCCGTTGATAATAAATTTTCTAATTGTTTATAACGTCTGAGAGATTTTACTGCACCAACTCTGTCTAACATAGCTTTATATTTTATGAGATCTTCTACAGCATAATTATTTAAATCTGCTCCTCTTAAAAGATTAACAAAATTTCTATCTAAATTAAAAGGAGATTTATCTGGTGAAAAAATTATACCTCGAAAAGGTTGTGGAAATATTTCTTTTTGACCGAGATAAAATCTAGGTATTGTTTTTCCATCTATAAATGAAATAGAATGTTCAAATTGCATAGATTTTGGTAATTTCTTATTAATGTTTGATTCTAGTAATCCATAGTCATCTAATATAGTTTTGTGCTCTGGATCTGTTATATCAATTTGTTTATCATTATTTGTACTTTCTTTTTCAAGAGTTTTAAATGGTTTCATAGTTTTCTCAAAATCAGTTTTTACTTGCTCGGTTTGCTGCATTTTTTCAAACATATCAGATTGAATACCAGCTTTTATCATTCTATGTTGAAGATGATTTTCTTTCATAATATTTCTTTGTTTTATTAACTCTTCTAATTGTTTAATTCCTTTTTGATTATCAGCTTTAATTTTATCCATTTTTAAAATATAATATTTGAATTTTGTGGTAACATTGGAATACAACAAAAACATTTTACTGAACAAATTATTTTTTTATTGCTTTGTTGTCTGACATCTTTTCGTTTAAAGGTTTCTCGTTTTAAGTTTTGTTTAATAAAGTTTTGTTGAATAAAGTTTTGCTTAAATTTTCGCTTAAAGTTTTTAGCTCTTCTAAAAAAATTTTATCATTTTCTTCATTAGAAATTTTACCATCACTAGAAATTTTGCCATCCTGTCTATTCTTATCATCAACTTTTTCGGACTGTAATTGGAAGGTTTGATTTACTTCATTAGCTATTTGATCAAATTTTTCAATCTCATCTAACGTAATAACATTATCATCACATACTCTTTGAAAGTAGTAATGTAGTTTATCATAGACTTCTTTAATATGTAAATGCTTAGTTTTTAATGATTTTCGTTTCTTAGTTATTAAAGATTTATCTAACATTGTAACAAGTGAAGTTGCAAAAACACCCGTACCTATTAAAGCTGTAGCAACTACTGGAATTACTAAAACACCTGAAGATATAACAATAGTGAAGCGCCTAAACTTATTGTTAAGAATATGCCAATTCCTTGTGTTACATTCTTAACTTTACTCCATCTCTTTCTTAATTTATTATAATGTTCTAATCTAAGTAATAATTGAGATTCCTTATCTTTCATATAACGTACTCTATCTTTGTGTTTTGCAATATCCATTTCATATGATAATGAAGGATATATTCTTGCGGTTCCTTCCACTTTTGTTTCTTCCATTTTTAAAGAAATATTATTAGTCACATGTTATATTTTAAAAACCTGAAAGATGGATAAAATTCATGAATTTGAAATTCTCAACTTTTATGATTTTCGGTGTCCTGGAACGGTCATGATTTAAGCGAGAAAATTGTAATTCCCAAATTTGAAATTCTCAACTTTTATGATTTTCGGTGTCCTGGAACGGTCATGATTTAAGCGAGAAAATTGTAATTCCCAAATTTGAGATTCTTAACTTTTATGATTTTCGGTGTCCTGGAACGGTCATGATTTAAGCGAGAAAATTGTAATTCTCAAATTTGAGATTTTGAAAAATTTGAAAATTGGGTATTTTTAGAAACGCCCAAATTTATGAATTTAGATATTCATAACCTGAAAAATGACCAAAATTCATGAATTTAGACCATTTAAAAAGTACCATTTTTTGAAAAATCGGTATCTTTAAAAACGAGTAAATTCATGAATTTAGGTCTTAAAAACCTGAAAAAGGGTCTAAATTCATGAATTTATGTCGTTTTTAAAGATACTATTTTTTTGAATTTTATGGTGTCCTGGAACGGTCTTTTGCCCATTACTGTAAAAAACGTCCTTGTAATTCTTCTACTTTCTTTGTAAACATTTCTGAACTATCTTCACCATAGTATTGATAATATTCGGATTTAAATAATTCAGGATAATTTGAATGAATGTACATTCCCCAACATAATGGTTTTTGTTCAAATAAATATTTTTCTTTACTTTGTTCAGGTGCACTTTTTTCATATTTACAAACCGAAGGTTCTAGGGCTTGGCCAGAGAGTTCCTCGCCCGTACCATTAACAGAATTTTGTGTCATGTTAACATTATATGCTTCGAAATCACAATAAATAGTAAAGGGTACTTTATTTTTCAAATAATGTCTATTATATATTAAATAATCATCTTTAGGAAAAGTATTTTCAACTGCTTCATTTTGTTGGCAATTCTCCTAATGTCTATTCATTTCTTCTTTAGTTCTAAAGCTCATCATACATTGGAGACAGGGAAAATTAGCATTATCTGAAGTTTTTGTAAATATAGAAACATCTTTACACAATATAAAATGACCCTGATAATATAATATATTCGCTTGTGCTGATTGTTTTGTTTGTCTTAATTTTTCAAATTTATCTTGATATATTTCATGTGTTAAATCGATATGTCTTTGAAAATCTTTTTCAGACTGTTGATAATTTTGATTTAATATTTGTAGCTGTTGTTCATATTCTTTATTATATTGTTCTTTATATTGCTGTTGACATTTTTTAAAACATTCATTTATTTCTTCTTTATTATTATTTTCTTTATTATTGTCTTTATTTAATTCTTGAATCGTTTCTATCTTATTTTGATATTTATGGTAATATTCTTGTACTAACATTTTTGTTTGTTGTTGATAATCTGTTTTACATTTTTGTAAACTTATATTTAAATTTTGTAATTTTTGTTGATATTCCAAAGATAAAGCTGAATAATTGGAAACATAATCATAATTAAAATTACGTCCTTTATAATTATTATGATTAATCATTATTGGTGATTATGTTTTAACAATTTGAAATTTTTCAGTACATATTATATTTCCTTGATAAAAAATATTATGATGCATGTAATTTCTTCTATCATTATAAACTATTTCTGATTGACATAAATTTTTATCATTCAAATAAAATTTTTTTGAATCTGAGTAAAATGGAGTAATATCACCAATAGAAACATAATTCACATTTAATTCGAAAACATTTACTTCTATTAAATTTTTATTCTTTTTATGAAACTTTATTAACCTATTATAATCATATGGAAATTCATCTAATCCATCAGAGAGATCAAATTCGTTTATGTATTCTTCTTTATTATAATGACTTAGTCTTTCTTTGTGATATTCTGCAGGATGTAAATGTGCCATAATACTCCACAGAAAACAACGTTCATCTTCATTTTTTATATTGATTATTTGTGGTGAACTGAAAGGTAAAGGAACATAACTACCACCAGTATTATTTTTATATTTATCAATTACTATTTTCTTAGATAGTGTTTTAACAAATCTCCAACCAGATTCACGTAACTGGGCTTCAATTATACAATTTTCTAATTTAAGTATCATTTGTTCAAGTATGGGTTGTATATCATTTACATCATGAATTTCTTGTGAATTTGTAAAATGTCCTTGTGTTATTTCTTCAGGAATTCCATCAGGTCCATTTTTTGTATAAAGTACTTCTACATTCATATAACATTTGAAAGATTTCTTAGATATATTATAGAAGTTTGTTAATACATTGTAAAAAGTTTCATCAGTTTCATTATGTTCAATGGGCGAAGCCCTAGAACCTTCGGTTCGTACAGATTCATTAAATAAATATTTTATATCTGTTACAGCTTCATCGGTTTTTTTAGTTTCATTAAAATTCATCTATCTCGTTAAATTCATCAGTATCGCTAAATAAATATCTTCCATCTGGTATGGACTCATCTTCACT
This sequence comes from Prostheceraeus crozeri, assembly GCA_907163375.1. Taxonomy (NCBI): domain Eukaryota; kingdom Metazoa; phylum Platyhelminthes; order Polycladida; family Euryleptidae; genus Prostheceraeus; species Prostheceraeus crozeri. The sequence goes on along the minus strand of CAJQUW010006071.1, from coordinate 309,006 downwards.
ATTAAAAACTTTTTTATATTCCGAATGTGAATAATCATCAAACATTTTTTTAACTTTTATATCAGTAGGTAATGTTTCTAGATAGTTTTTATAATTATTTAATTTTAATATATTTCCTTCATCAACTCGATCTACATTTCGTAAATGCAATTTACTTTGTAAATGAGATTGATAACTTCTTTTTGTTTGCAACTTTTTTTTACATAAGTTACAATAAAACTTTTCCATTTTTTGTTTTTTAAAGAAAAAATTTGTGTTTTAATTTTAGATATAAACATTCTAATATCAAGGTCTTGAGAGTTATTATATATTATCACATGTTTCACGTTCTTTAGTTATTTTATTTTCTTTATCACATTAAGTTTTATCATATAAAGTTTTATCAAAAGATAATTTAAATTTTTTTTCACTAACTATTGATTCTTCATCATCATAAATTGATTCATCAACATCATAAATTACACTTTTTGGAATTGGATGCCATTCTCTTATTGGAATATCTAACTCTAAATTACATTTATTATCTGATAATAATATAATAGAGAAAAATATTGGTCTTTACTCTCTTTTGGAAAATTTAATAGCACCACCATAATCTGAATCATTTTTAGTTTTTATTAAAGATGATAAAATTTTAAATTGATTAGATGTAAATCCTATTTTAAATTTTGTAGACCCGACACATAGTTGTCTAATAGTATCTTCAACTATTCCATCATTATTATTTTCAATTGTAAGAAAATGAAATTTAGATAAATTTTGATTATATGTAGTATCAATATCATGTACATCAGTATGAGATATAAATTTTTCTTCACTTAAATTTTTATAATTACTAATATTTTTATAATCTTTATTACCATTTACACCTTTTTCAGATGTTTCAGAGTCATCATCTATATTATTATCATTATTATTATAAGATTCTTTAAAATTATTATGATTATGGACATTGTTAATAGTATAAGGTGTAGCCCACATATAAGGTGTTGACCACACATAAATTTTTTCTTTTTGAGCTAAACCATTTATATAAGATTTTAACAAATTAATATTTAAGTTTGAATATAATCCTATATAAGTATCATCATCATATCTTTGTGGCATATCAGAACATTCTTGTTTATAAATTGTATCTCTGTAATATACTTGACATAATAATTCTTCATTATTTTTTTTGCTCTCTATATGAATATTATATTGATTGTATTCATCTACAAATAATCTAATTTTTCTTTCGAAAAAGATTTTAATTTTTTAACTAATTCAGAAACATTGATATAATTAATAATTTTAGTTTTTATCCAATCGGTATTACTAATTGGTAACACTGCTCTAATAAAACCATAAACATTTTTATGACCAATTATAACCATGTTTTCTTTATTTAATTCAACATATGCAACATCATTATATTTGCTTACTATATCCATAAATTTAATGAATGGATCACCTGGAAAAATGCAATAATTAGTTTCTATAGAAGGTAACCCTTTAATTTGTTCTTTAAATATTTCGGCTTGCAATTCAAACAAAACATTCACATCTATAACAAAATTTTAAGTTATGAAAAAATTAATTAATCGACAAAGTCTTGGGCTTCAGCCGATCCTAGCCATCTTTCCATTAAGAATTTCAATAGAATATTTTACATCTTCTAACAATAAACCATAAGCCATCAATGAAGTTGTGGAATCTTTTTTTTTCAATATTAATTGTTACATCACAACCAGTCTTGATAATATCTTCAGATTGTGCACTTAAATCGAAACAGAAAACAGGATATAAATGTCTCCAATCTCCAGGAGTTAATTGTGGTTCAACTCCAAATTCTATACAAAGATTTCTATAAGCATCATATCCTTCCATAAATTGATTATTGGTATCATCGAATCTTAATGGATCAATTGGATATCGGGTTTGATTTAATGAAACTTGTAAACTTCGAATTGTATTAATATGAAAAAGATTGTTGTTCTTATCAAAACTTGGAGAATTATTTCTTTGAAATGTTAGTAATAAATATCTTGGAGTATTCGCAGTTCTAGTAAAATGCCAGTTAAATCTTTGTTCGGAAAAAGTTACTGAACTAGCAGTACGCTTTAGAAAATTTACTGGAATTGGTTTGTTAGTATTTAATCTTTTTGCAATAGCCGTTTCAATCTCTAAACTAGTAGTAATATGATTTATCCACCATTCAAGTCTATCAATTTTTAAATATGCTTTTTTTCCAGTCTTACCAAAAAAGATTAATTCATTATTTGCTGTGCGATGAATTATTAACTTAAATTTTAATTGATATGATATTTTTTCATAATCTAAATATCCGAATAATGGAGACAATGACCAATTTACTGTCAGTTTACTTTTCTTGTTAAATTCACGTCTTTCTTTATATGCATCATTATTTGTTTTATTTAAATGTTTTGCAATATTTTCTACATCTTTCGCAATTCCTGCTGCATCTGTTCCAGCGTGAGATAAATCATCAACAATTATACCATCATTAGTATCAGGAAACCAACCTTCGATTTCATACTTTTTATTATTTTCACCAATTGTTACAAATCTAAGCATTGTATCAATTACACCTGGAGAATCACTTATTGTTTCTATATTTTGAGTTGCAACATCTAAACGCATTTGTGTAAATAATCTTGGAAAAAATTTATTCTCTAATGCAATATTATCGGTATCTGGTAATGGTGTTGTAAAATTAGTATCACTATATAAAGAATATTCACAGTGTAAAAAGGAACCAGGTGAATATAAATAACTCTGCTGATTATCAACTTCAAAAATAAAATCACCTCCAGTATTTACTCTACTGGAAGATCCGGGATTCATAGCAATTCTTATATAGTCATTCTTTTTTTGATTATAACTGACGGACGGAGGATCGTCTAATCTAAATTTATTTTCGATAAGCGAAGACATTTTTATAAAAAATAATTTGACTTTTTGTTTTTCTCACACACAGAAAAAATTTTTACTAAAATACAATTTTAGAATTTTACTAAAAATAATTTACTAAAAAAATTTTACTAACAAACATAATTTTAGAATTTTGCTAGACCAGCTCCGCTACAGCTTTGCTGGTTAAACCGAAGGTTGCTGCTCACGCCATTACCTCTTATTTCTTCAATTGAACGTTTTATGGCTACGCCTGATTTCTTCTTATGTTTACTATCAGACGGAGCTCCGCTCCTCAAGGTTTCCCCCACAGCTATTTTAGCAATTTTGTTTTTTGTTTCCTCTGAAAGTTTTTTTAAATTTTTTAGTTCTTCAGAATCATTCCTAAGTTTACGAATAGCTTCTAGTTGTTTTAATTCGTTTTGAGATTTAACAGCATTTGATATTGCACTAGCTGTACTACCTATAGCAGCTGCTCCTTTTGCAGCAGATGTAATCAAATCTTTATTATTTTTAATTAAGTTAACGATACTTCCAATACCAGAGAAGATGCCAGCTCCTTCCGTGTGAACTGTTTCTCTATTATCATAATGATAAACAGGATTCATACGTGCTTCATGAGCAATTCTTTGATTTGAAGCAAAATGTTTAAGATTGTGTTTATAAATTATAGGCATTTTTTAGGATTAAATTTGACTTTTGGGAAAAAATATTTACGTTAATATTTGCGCTAAGATATACGTTTAGGATTGGTTAGTAACCTGAGAACCTTTGGTCCGATCCGCTAAAGCCTCGAGGAGCTTCGCTCCGATAGGTTAGAAACCCAAGACTTCGTCGATCAAGATTTACGTTTGTGAATGGACAACAACTTCGAGATAACTTTATTAATTGACTGTTGCACTTTATCTATTGCGTCAAGCAGCGTGTGATGTACTTTAATTTCTTTTCTATTAACTTGCATTTTCTGCTGATTAATCTTCAATGCCGTTTTAAGTGCATTTAACTTAATTTTAAGAACATCTAATTATCTTTTAACAGAATCTAACTGTTGTTTATTTTCTTTAGAGTTTTCTTGTAAATTTTTCTTTAATTCATTTTCTAAATTGATTTTAAGAGTTTTCATTTTATCAACTCTTTGATTAAGTTAGTTTACTTCATTTATTATTCTATTCATCTTTTTCATTTGTTGAGTAATTTTAGAACTTAATTCATCAACACTTTTTTGGAATGTAGTTTGTAACTGCTTTAAATTTTTTAAATTCTTTCAGGTAGTTTTTCTATTTCATCTTCTAATTGTTCTTTTAACATTTTTATCTGATGTTTATTTTTAATTACAGCAGATTTTAAATTTAAAGAAAGTAATATTAAAATTTTTGATTGTTCTGAAATCTTTTTAAAAAGTTTTGCTATATCTGCTTCTAGCTCTCTATCCTTTTTATCAAGTTTTAATAATTTTTCGTTTAATGATTTGTCATTAAGTTTAAGCAACTTTAATTCGTTCATCAGTGGAACCAAAACATCGTTTATATATTTTTCTTTTAAATCGTTGATTTGTGTATCAACATATTGTTTGTTTGTTAACTCTGTATTTTGTTGCGGAAGAATAGAAAGATGCAATGGAGCAGATAAAACGTCTCCAGTTTTCATGATATAATTTTCTATTTCTATTTCTAATTCACGATTATTCGGGATATATGCATCTCCACCAACATTTGGTAACGTCATTTTTTAACAATAAAAAAATAAAATTTTTTCTAATAAAAATAAAAAATGGAAAAAGCAAATTTAAAAAAATTATATTCGCCCGCATCATCCTGTTCTTCTTATTCGACGAGATCAACGGGATTTGAAAATAAATGTTTTGATAATAATAATAATAATAATCCATGTATAGATGTTAATATTTTATTTCAATTACAAGCCGAAATATTTAGAGAACAAACAAAAGGTTTACCTTCTATAGAAACTAATTATTGTTTATTTCCAGGTGATCCATTTATTAAATTTATGGATATAGTAAGTAAATATAATGATGTAGCTTATGTGGAATTAAATAAAGAAAATATGGTTATAATAGGTTTTATTTATTATTTTTATTATTTTATATAATGTTTATGGTTTTATTAGAGCAGTGTTACCAATTAGTAATACTGATTGGATAGAAACTAAAATTATTAATTATATCAATATTAAAGAATTAGTTAAAAAATTAAAATCTTTTTCCAAAGAAAAAATAAGATTATTTGTTGATGAACAAAACCAATATAATATTCATATCGAGAGTAAAAAAACATAATGAAGAATTATTATGTCAAGTTTATTACAGAGATACAATTTATAAACAAGAAACATTAGAAATGCCCCAAAGATATGATGATGATAGATATATAGGATTATATTCAAACTTAAATATTAATTTGTTAAAATCTTATATAAATGGTTTAGCTCAACAAGAAAAACTTTATATGTGGACAACACCTTATACTATTAACAGTGACCATAATCATAATCATAATAAACGAACCGAAGGTTCTAGGGCTTTGCCCGATCTTAAAGAATCTTATAATAATAATGATGATGTTAATATAGATGATGATAATATGGATGATGATTCTGAAACATCTGAAAAAGGTGTGAATGGTAATAAAGATTATAAAAATATTAGTAATTATAAAAATTTAAGTGAAGAAAAATTTATATCTCATACTGATGTACATGATATTAATACTACATATAATCAAAATTTATCTAAATTTCATTTTCTTACAATTGAAAACAATAATGATGGTATAGTTGAAGATACTGTTAGACAACTATGTGTCGGGTCTACAAAATTTAAATTATGATTTACATCTAATCAATTTAAAATTTTATCATCTTTAATAAAAACTAAAAGTGATTCAGATTATGGTGGTGTTATTAAATTTTCCAAAATAGATCAAAGACCAATATTTTTCTCTATTATATTATTATCAAATAATAAATGTAATTTGGAATTAGATATTCCCATCAGGGAATAGTATCCTATCAGGAAATGGCATCCTATACCAAGAAGTGTAATTTATGATGTTGAAGAATCAATTTATGATGATAATGAAGAATCAATTGATGATGATGATGAAGAATCAATAGTTAGTGAAAAAAAATTTAAATTATCTTTTGATAAAACTTTATATGATAAAACTTAATAGAAAATACCAAAATATTCGATAAATATATTTTCATATGTAATAAGTTTTTAGATGTAACAAGTTTTTAGATGTTATAAAATTTTAGATGTAATAAAATTTTTAGATGTAATAAGTTTTTAGATGTTATAAAATTTTTAGATGTAATAAAAAAATTATTATTCCCACGTGTCATCATCATCACTTAAATTACTCTCACAGACGATTGTTTGAAATATTTCAGCTTGAATATCTTCTCCGCTATAAGGTAACATAATTTCATTTTCATCAGGTGCTTGACGTTTAAGAATATTTATTTGACCAGAAAATGTTTTTTCTTCAGTATTATTATTTTTATCAGGAATACTAATTCCAGTTTCTAAAGATCTTTTCCATGGTTTATTAACTGTAGTCGATAATGTTTTCCCCGAATATAATTTTAGAAAATGTTCTACTTTTACTTTATCTTGTGAATATCCTTTGAATGTTTTCTTTCACTAAGTCTCCCTTGTTCATCTACAGTAATACAATATTTTATTTTAGGAGCAATAAACATTGCAAAAATAATTCCACCATTTCCATAATGATTTTTTCCTTGACACAATTCCCCACCAACATATCCAGCAGCATCTAATTTATTGAAGAGCTCATTAGAAATGTATATTGAATCAGTATCTGTATAATGTATTTTTCGTTGAAACCATTAATTTCTAAAATAAAGTTATTCATGATTCTTCTAGAGTGAGAAAGAATAAAAGAACCTAAGTGTGATGGCATGAATGACGTCTTCCCATCTTTTACAATATTAGTTTTGAGAAATTCATCATCTTCCATTTCTACTTTCGCTAAATATTGTTCATCATTTAATTTTTCATAATCTTTTACTACTTGAGTGAAATTTTTTCTCAATGTATTCTCATTCCATAAATGATATTTAGTGGTTATATCTTTTTGCACAGTTTTGCCATATAGCGAATTCATCAATAATTTAATTAACTCATCGCCTACAGTATTTCCTTCTGCTTTATATATTTTTCTCAAATTAAAAAGTTTTTCAATATAATTTCGAAATGGTGAAACTTGATAATTTTTTTCATAAATTATACCATCAGTAATATGTAAGATTTTTCCCCCACATCTAACAATTTCTTGTATGTCTACAGAAGTTAATACATCATAACATATACCATTTCTAAACCTGATTACTTTTACATGAGAATTATTATTTTGATTTTTAACTTTATCTTTAATAGGAACTGGTTGAAAAAACATATCATTCGGATATTGAAACACAACTGTAAATATTCCAGTTTTAGGTCTAAACGTTTGAGTATTAAACTTATATCCTATTTCCCGCTCTTCTTCTTGTCTAAATTTTCTAGCGGATTCAGCTTTAGGGTATTCTGAATTTTATCATACATAGCTGATGGATATAAAGATGTTGCATCAAAAGCCATTAGAAGTTCATTTCTTTGTTCAAGTAGTTGATTTGAAATTTTCTTACAAATTTCAGTTTTATCTCCTAAATCTCGATACTGTTTCATTAAATATATTAAATTACTTCCAAGGAACAAAGTCCCCCCAGGGGAGCGACCAGGTAAATACTGTTTTAATATTGGTAACAAGATGCTACAAAATGGCGATATGTATTTTCTTATATTTGCTGAAACTCTTCCACCTTTAACAGATTTTCTAATATAATTTCTAGCCCATAAATCTATATGAGAATGAATATTTATATTGTTATTTTGTACGCTTTTCATCCAACCGTTAAACGTTAAAGCAGAGGATGTCAAATTAGTAGTTATATCTTCACCAACTAAATCTCGCATAACATTATTATATTTGTAGATACAACAAGCTAAAGAAAGAATATCGTTAACTAAATATGGTCTCCATTCAATTTCTTTTTCTTTATAATTTTCATGTGTTATGTCTCCAATTTCATAATTTAATTTACACACATTCATAGGAATTTTAAAATTCTCACACCATTTAGAAAGACTTGTTTTTACATGTTGATAACTACATTTCATTATAATAGTTTGAAGTGCTAATTTACCTGACGGTGAATCTTTTTTAATATTGTTTTTAAATCTAAAAGATTTTTGAATGTATCTACTAACACATTCAGTTGTATAAGGATTTTGTAATGAGGCAGTCAATATTCCTCTTGAAGTTTTAAGAGGCGGTTTAGATAATTTAAAATTAGCTTTTATCGGAAAATAGGAATCAAAACCTGATGAATTGTGTGCTATTAAAGTTACTCTCGAATAATTAAATTTTCCAAGAGTTTTAAAAAATTGATGGATCGGACATACGTCCTCTGGGTTCCCCCGATCGGACATTCATCATCCTCAGTTCTCGTAAATATTTTCACACAATTTTGAAGTTTATTAAATTCTAATTCAGTTAAATTATTATACTCATTAATCTGTTTTTTAAGTTTTTTAATTTCATCTTCATCTTTTGATCGTTTAATTTTAATCATATCACTTAACAAACGTGTTTCTAATTCTTTCAATCTTTGTTTCGGTAAGCAACATATAAATTTATTAAAATTAATAGCTCCTACAGCATAAGGAATAGGATGAGCTGTTGAACAGTTAGGATCAGGAAAAGTTTCGAGATCCCAAATATATGTTGAACTATAGTCAATTTTTTTCTTTGTTATGATTTTATATGGACGTGTTGTTAGATTTTCATCAGTAACTGTTTTATATATGGGTTTGAAATTATTTTCAATTTCTCTAATAGCTTTTAATTTATGAGATTTATCAATTAAACAATAGTGACCAATTGTTGAACCTGCGTGAAAATAATTGTAATAAACATAATTATGAAACGTTTCAATTCCTCTAGGATTTAAATAACGATTGGCAGGACTATAATATTGAACACATTCTCCAAAATATTTATTGAATTGAGAAAATTTGCAGTTTGACATTACTCCTGTTCTAGATGTGGCTTTCTCTTTATATAAAAAATTATTAAACATTTCTTTCATCATTTCTCCTTGTTCTTCATTAAAACCTCGTAAAACATTATAACATTTAATAAAACGAAAATCTTCAGAAGGAATATAACAATATTCACCGAAATATTCTTTGATTCTATATTTCATATTAATCCCTGCCCCTCTATGCGATCTTTGTACTAACTTCATTCCAAAATCTTCATATTTAATATTACCTGTAAAAATCCATTCGTTAGCATCGGATTTCTCATCCAGATTCGAAAACCATATTTCAAATGAATTTTTATTATAGAAGGTTACGTAAAAATTTTGAATTATATTTTCCTGATCTTTAATAACTTTTCCAAGTAAATTAATAATTTTACCATTTGCTAAAAGTTTCCGCATATCATTTACTACATTAATAAAAGATACATTTTCATATTTAATTTCATTTGGATTAAATAAATTACATAAATCATCACCAAGTTCATCCTTAATTCTATCATCAAAAAAGATATCAGTAATAGGAGTTTCTAATATTTCTTTTGTTCCACTTTTCTGTTTTTTAGTATTACGTCTAATACTACGCCTAGTACGTTTCTGTTTTTTAATACGTTTACTACGTTTACTATGTTTAATTTGCGCATCAAACTCAGCAGTTTGTTTCTTGATTAATTCATCAATCCTAGACCTTTGTCCGAGAGACATTTCACGATTCATATTTTTTAAAAGAAAAAATGAATTTTTACATAGAACCTCGGTTCCGTTTTTACATATACACAGGAATATGTAATTGATGTAATGTTTCTAATTCATGTGTTGTTAAATGTTCTTTCTTAGCCAACCACCATAAATTATTATACGCCAAAAATACTCCAAAACTTCTTAAACAAAGTGGAAAGTCTTTTGTTTTAACACACGGTTTAATACCATGTTTTGTTTTATAATCTGTAACGAGCGCTACGTATTTATGATGATAATAAAATCTAACTTCTTTCTTCGAATTTACAGGATTTGTAGGATGACGATAATCTTTTAAAACTGGTACATGCTCTATCTTATAAGCATCCAACATATTTTTTTTGTTTTTATTAACAAAAAATTTATAAGAAAAAATTATTCGGTCACTCCGCGAAAATATTTTCTATCGAATTTGAGTCGGGGCAAAGCCCCTCGAGGCGAAGCCTAGTCAGAGAACAATTGTTCGATAACTCTATCATGAATTTTTTTATCAATATTAATTGTAATGAAGCCATAATCTTTTGACCAAGCATGTTACACGATTGTTTAAATTCATCTTTATTTCTTACGCATAAATCTCTTGACAAATCACTTAAGTTTCTTGCATTTATTTCAAATAGTATAAATATATTTGCATTCTTTCTAATAACACTTCCGTCTAATGAATACATACTTTGTGTTAAATAAAAAACACTACAGTTATTATGTCTACCTCTTGTGAAATAATTTCTTTGAACTGATTGATTTCTGTCATTAACACAATCATCAAAAATTACACAATGTTTCATTCTTTTATCTAGTTTACTAGGATCTTGCATATTACCACTATCATCTATTAATTGTATCTTTATATGCCTATTTTTATTGGATTCAACTAACTGATTATTTTTTGCTGCTTCTTCACACCACGAACTTATTTCTTCTTCATATTCAGAATTTTCATATTCTTTGAATAATGAAGCAATTGCTGTTTTTTAAGATTATTTTCAAATCCATATTTCAAAAATTGATAGACGGGTTGTTCTGCCGTTGTTGTATAAATTATAAGATTGTTATAATCCAAAAAATTTGGTGTCGTTAAAATTTTAAAAAATAGATATGTTTTTCCACAACCTGATCTTCCGCAAATAACTGACAAAACTTTATTAGATAAATTTGGATGATGATTAAATTTGAGTTTTTTTATTTAATGGTAGTACTTCACTCATTTTTTAATAAAAAAATTTATTTTTATTTTTAAAGAAGAAGAAGAAAATTAAACTTCTCTAGCTTCGCGTGGGAGTTTATACCTCCCGAACCAAAAGATCTATCATAGTCTCTTCACCTCCAAAATTTATTTCTTGTCCCTTCTCATCAGTGATTCTAATGCCAATGTTGTTAATAGTTTTTCTTGTAATAGGAAAATATATTAATGTTTGGGGAAATACATTTAATCTATAACCAATGGGTACAGTAAAAGCTAGAAAACTGAATATTAAACTTGACAATTTACCATTCATATATCCTCCTTCAATAATGTCACAATGTACAGCAATTGAATTTATTTCAGTTATTTTTGGAATCTTCTCACCTAAATGATAACCTTGACTATAGGTTTGTTTATTAAATCCTAATAGCTTTGACAATGATCTATCATGATTAAAATCAACTTGATGATTTTCGTCTAAAGTAAGAGAAAATTTATTAACTGCCGGTTCAACTGCGAAATGTAATTGTTTCTTATCTTTAAATGGTATACCTAAATGTCTCTTAATTTCATTTGATATTGATTCAACTTCGTAAGAACCAGGAAGAAAAGTTAATATTTTCCATGTTTTGCCTTTATCAGTAGAATATCTAAATTGATCATTCACATCTTTCATAACGTTTTGAATAGTGTTAAATGTAGAGAAACTAGTCAATGCAATTTGATAATTTTATTTTGTTCCAAATGTAGAATGGGTTCTAAATTACAAGTGTGTGATGAAGTAGTTGTTATAATTTTTAACGTTGTACTAAATTTTGATGAACCCAAAATCTCTGTCAAATTTTCTAAATGATTATTAATTTTCTCTAAATCTGCTGAACACATTTTTTAGTTAAAATTTTGAATAAATATTATAGATAAAAATCGTAGATAAAAATCATAGATAAAAATCATAAATAAAAATTAGAAACAACATATTTCAGCTACGGGCGAAGCCCTTAAAGACATCAGTGATGTCCCGTTATACTTTTATAATCCTCTTCATTTAGGATCTTCTTTTCTAACAGTCTTTTCAATATAGCATGAATTTCATTGAAACTAGAATTATGTCCTTCTTTTATTGCAGATATTAAAATATTTAATCTATTTAGTAATTCTTGTGGATCATCTTGTAAGAATACAGTTGTTTCTGTTTTCTGTTTTTCAGATAAACCTTTTCCTACTTTAACTCCCGATGATAATAAATTTTCTAATTGTTTATAACGTCTAAGAGATTTTACTGCACCAACTCTGTCTAACATAGCTTTATATTTTATGAGATCTTCTACAGCATAATTATTTAAATCTGCTCCTCTTAAAAGATTAACAAAATTTCTATCTAAATTAAAAGGAGATTTATCTGGTGAAAAAATTAAACCTCGAAAAGGTTGTGGAAATATTTCTTTTTGTCCGAGATAAAATCTAGGTATTGTTTTTCCATCTATAAATGAAATAGAATGTTCAAATTGCATAGATTTTGGTAATTTCTTATTAATGTTCGATTCTAGTAATCCATAGTCATCTAATATAGTTTTGTGCTCTGGATCTGTTATATCAATTTGTTTATCATTATTTGTACTTTCTTTTTCAAGAGTTTTAAATGGTTTCATAGTTTTCTCAAAATCAGTTTTTACTTGCTCGGTTTGCTGCATTTTTTCAAACATATCAGATTGAATACCAGCTTTTATCATTCTATGTTGAAGATGATTTTCTTTCATAATATTTCTTTGTTTTATTAACTCTTCTAATTGTTTAATTCTTTTTTGATTATCAGCTTTAATTTTATTCATTTGTAAAATATAATATTTGAATTTTGTGGTAACATTGGAATACAACAAAAACATTTTACTGAACAAATTATTTTTTTATTGCTTTGTTGTCTGACATCTTTTCGTTTAAAGGTTTCTCGTTTTAAGTTTTGTTTAATAAAGTTTTGCTTAAATTTTCGCTTAAAGTTTTTAGCTCTTCTAAAAAAATTTTATCATTTTCTTCATTAGAAATTTTACCATCAGTAAAAGTTTTACCATCACTCGAAATTTTGCCATCCTTTGTATTTTTATCATCAACTTTTTCTGACTGTAATTGAAATGATATTTGATTTACTTCATTAGCTATTTGATCAAATTTTTCAATCTCATCTAACGTAATAACATTATCATCACATACTCTTTGAAAGTAGTAATGTAGTTTATCATAGACTTCTTTAATATGTAAATGCTTAGTTTTTAATGATTTTCGTTTCTTAGTTATTAAAGATTTATCTAACATTGTAACAAGTGAAGTTGCAAAAACACCCGTACCTGTTAAAGCTGTAGCAACTACTGGAATTACTAAAACACCTGAAGATATAACAATTGTTAAAGCACCTAAACTTATTGTTAAGAATATGCCAACGCCTTGTGTTACATTCTTAACTTTAGTCCATCTCTTTCTTAATTTTTTATAATGCTCTAATCTTAATAATAATTGTGATTCTTTATCTTTCATATAGCGTACTCTATCTTTGTGTTTTTCTTTATTCATTTTTTCAATGTCCATTAAAGTAGAACTACGTTCATATGATAACGAAGTATATATTCTTGCGGTTTCTTCCATTTTTGTTTCTTCCATTTTTAAAGAAATATTATTAGACACATGATATATTTTAAAAACCTGAAAGATGGATAAAATTCATGAATTTGAAATTCTCAACTTTTATGATTTTCGGTGTCCTGGAACGGTCATGATTTAAGCGAGAAAATTGTAATTCACAAATTTTGAGATTCTTAACTTTTATGATTTTCGGTGTCCTGGAACGGTCATGATTTTAAGGGTGAAAATTGTAATTCTCAAATTTGAGATTTTGAAAAATTTGAAAATTGGGTATTTTTAAAAACGCCCAAATTTATGAATTTAGGTCTTCATAACCCGAAAAAGGGTTCAAATTCATGAATTTATGTCGTTTTTAAAAATGCCATTTTTTGAAAAAATGGTACTTTTTGAATGGACTAAATTCATGTATTTAGGTCTTAAAAACCTGAAAAAGGGTTCAAATTCATGAATTTATGTCGTTTTTAAAGATACTATTTTTTTGAATTTTATGGTGTCCTGGAACGGTCTTTTGCCCATTACTTCCATTACTTAATCTAGTCTACCAGTCTCACTGGCCTCCAGTGCAATACATGCTCTGCGAGTTTAGCGTCCCTTGGATATCTTGTATTAATCATAGATGTTCCTGATTAAAGCCATTAATTATACCTTGTGCATAGACTTCTAAATTTCTCTGGACAGATAGGTGAGCAAAATTTGAAATCACGTTTTACATGATCAGTCCAACCAACAGTTTTGTTTCAAAAGATAGAATTTTGCAACCAATCGAAGTGATAAATGACTATCTGAAATGAGTCTCCTGAGCGATTCATTCCAATGCAAAATACCGAAATGTAATAGCAATGCAACATCAATACATTTCTCTGCACAACACAGGAATATGAATTTGTAGTTGAATCGAGTTAGTAAAAAGTATTATATCCAGGGGCGTAGCGTCCATTGGGGCATTCAGTGCCCCGAATGTATTTTTTAGATAAATCCCCCAACATATTTTAATCATGTACAATATGCGCCGGTGACCAAACGCTACATCTTAGGCCTAAGTCTTTATTTCATCTTTCCAACGGATGCATGTGTAATTGTAGATGGTTTTCTCTTTCAGGGGCAGTCGCCGGAGTGTCGCCGAGTTTGCACCGATTGGCCAAAATCTAACACGAGGCACACATGATCAGCAATGGGTCGTTGATATCGACAAATCAGACAATCTATAAATGTGAAGTTCTCGCGCGCCGGAACAGCTCGGCGACGCCTTTCAGCTCGTCGTGGCCACAGCATGTAACCCACACCGAAGCAGTCCATCTCTGTGATTCAACCCGTTCGAAGACAGGGAATTCTTTACGAGTTACACTTACACACACACTGCCTGGCTACTCACGGCGAGTCTGACCGCAGATTGAGTCTGACAAACGCGCAGCTAATAGTTAGCACGTGCACACCTTTACTTCTTCATTATTCCATCATTATTTGAAAAGATAAAAGTGAATTCTAGATTAGAGCCGGTTGTACTTTATATATATGCTACATCCTATAAGGTATACCTGTGCCAAGACTGATTTTAGCCCCGCGGAGACGTTTTGAAGCACGCTACGCCAATGATTATATCACAACTAAACATTCCGTCTTGTGTAGCCTTCACCTCCATGAATCTGAATTCAATGCCACCTCGAAGGACATAGATCATTATCGCAAGCAAAGAAGAAAAAAATAGAAAATATAATCTAAAGGACAGTGCCATCAAAATTCCTTAATCGGTCTGAATGCTTCTTCAAACGACTCCAAAGCCGCAATCCGGTATGGCTGCGTTTTCAAATGCATGTCCTGGCAATGGGCACATATTCGGAAAATTTTATCGGGAGAGATCAAACATCTTATTATGACGATTTTGTCTAAAATCTACAATAAAGCCATTCAATCTAGGTTCGTGTCAGTGATATCTCAAAACGATCATGGACTGAATGTGGCGGTCATGAGTTAAATCTTCCCTTCAGTGTCGTCGCATCATTGACTGTCGAAAAATCTGCGAATGTTCGCATCTATCACACAGAAATGCTTTCCAACCAAGATTCAGGATTTCAAAATTTATATATTTTTCACTACATCTGGGATGCATGTGACACCGGCACGTATAATCTATCACAAGTTTTCCAAAGCTGTAAATCTGATTTTTGCTTAATCTCTGGATGACCGGCCAGCAATAGACATTTGAGATCGGATTCAATTATTCGACACTTGGGAAAGACTGACAAAGTTGCTGGTGAAACCGAAGTCAACAGACGTAAGATCCATCCGTAACGTTGACCATTGTAAGGGACAGTTTCGAGAGGAAAAGGACGACACCGAGACCCACACTATGAATTTCCTGAAATCAAAGGGAACAGAAAAGGGATCAGGAAAGAAAAGTTAACTATGCGGAGATCCTTCCTTTAGAAGTCTTATTATTAGAAGTTTATGCCTCGTGTTATACATAGATCACAGAGATCTAAGTACAGTTGATATCTACCTGAACACGTCGAAATATCAAAAGGTACCGGTACAAATTGACTAACTTTATAAAAGAGCAATTCTCTTTTTACAGCCTGTAAAAATAGGATTTTGAGGAAGTGATGGACTTGAGTTAGAGGAACACTCCCTTATTTCAAATTGTTCATTTTGAGACTCAATCTGCTCCGCTGTGGTGTCGACGACCATCTAGAATTTGCGCATTAGAAGATAGACTTGATGTTTCAGGTTGTCGTAAATTAGGTCCTTTGACTTTTTGCTTATTTTGTTTAGGTTGTTCATTTTACGCACCTTTGGATCTATTATTGATGCTACGGTCCCATCACAGTATGCACTTCAGGTAATGAATATTCCTCAGACATGTGTTCAGACATCACTGCGGTTCGAATGCTGCGATAAGTATAAGTTTTGCTCAAGCCGTCACGTGGCAGTATTCGTTTCACGCGTTCATTCAAAACATTTTTGCTTACATCCAGGGATGCGGAGTCGGAGTCCCGGAGTCCTATCATTTTTGCTGGAGTCGGAGTCCTATCAAATGATAGGACTCCGGCCTATCACTAGACCCGAAATATAATACAAACAAATTATTTGTCCTCGTGCACAGCTGTCACTGTCTTGATGTCAACTTTCTCCGTCAAACAAAAGTACAAAGACAGCATTGCATGCAAAGCTTGTAATAGTTGAGGGAATAAACTGTGATAGTGAAGAAAGGATTGTCTTTTCACTCGGTGATCTAGTAGAGAAGACAAGCCTTCCTAGTCTCAATCACACCTACGCACCAAAGGTCAGAGACAAAAAAGGAAACACTAGTTTGTTTGAGAACATTACCTCTTTTCCTCACGCTAATCGTGATCGTGTTTGATTTCTCCTCAAAAGCGCATATTAAAATCGAGAGTGTACTCATATTTTTTGGATAAGGATGGGGGATTTTCCTGCCTGGTAGAGACTGGAGAAAAACCGTGTGGAGCACACATCAACAAGATGGGAGGAACCGAGTCGCATACATGCAACTTCAAGCGGCATTTGATTAACTTTCATTGAAAATGATTGGTAATTGATGCAACAATGATCTCTAAAAATAGGTTCAGGTAAGCCTATAATGATCTATGATGTATGATGTGAGTCCTATCAAAAGCTGGAGTCCCATCAACCCCCGGAGTCGGAGTCCTATCAAAATGATAGGACTCCCCATCCCTGCTTGCATCTATCTGTGACGAAAACCAAATTTAAGCTTCAAATTTTACAGATTAACTATAAGGTTTAAAGTGCTCATTGCAACCCCGGTAACCGAAGTGATCGATTATTTGAAAGAATGATTCTGTAATACCTTGCTGTAATACCAAAACAGTTTTTACGTAAAAAAGTACAATCCAAAAATACGATCCAATAATAACATGTCTTCAGAATCAATAGCAAAAATATTGATCAGTATATGTCGGTGAATTTCTGCCGTACATTTTAGCCGTCATCTGTCAGTTTTTCATTGGCACCTCCATTTATTACAACGATTATTAATTGTCCATAAACACTGGGACATCAGTTCAGCTACAATCCATCAATGCGATGATGTTAAGTCAATGAGAGATAACCATATTGTCGCAAGTTTGGTCGAATTGGTGCATTCAGGTCTTACTATTGGCAGTGATACAAATGTCAAAGCTTTAATTCTTCTGATGAGTTATCAAACAGATTTGAAAATTTCATCATTGCTGCATCATTCACAGATAACTATAATTCAGCTAGTTGCCGCTATAAATGCATTATAACAAAATACACTTGCGATGCAGAATCATGGATATCCAAAGTCACAGATTTCATGAAATATACTGGGCTTTAATGTCATTTTCATTTCCCATGCAATCCAATGGAAATTTACTGGGCTTTAATTTAAAAGATATCATTGATGTCCAGTAAATGAAACAGGTTTATGTAATGGATAATGCATAGATTTGAGGTAATTATGACAAATAATTACCGAAGAAATCTATGTATTATCTGTTTTTAAACCATTGTGAAGAGGGAGTTATCTGTAATACGGGATATAAAACTATGGTTATCTCGCGCTTCCGGGATATATTTTAAGCACTTTAACACCATAGCACTAAAATGTCTATGGTATACGAGTTATGCCATAGAACGTAAAAATATCAAAATACATCAGAAAAATGTAGATGCGTAACATCGAAACTCAACTCCAGTAAAATGTATACGGTAAGTCAATTGTTATTTTTTATAATGACATTACAACCATTGTTAAAATTGAAAGTTATGTTTGGTCTCATTGCAGTTGATGCATTCGTTGTTGATACGCTTGCCATTTCACAAATTTTCTTACTATCTAAAATAGCTGAGCAGTTCGACAACAGATAGTCGTTAGTTCGTTTGTAGTTGCGAACTCCAACAGCACTTTGATGCCCGGTGTGCCCCATGATGAGTTGTTCATCGACATTCGATTGATATAGGCGACTCGCACAGGTAGCTCTGAGACTACGGTTAGTTTTTCTGCCATCAATTCCAGACAGAGAACAGATGTCTTTCATAAATTTACTCAATGAATTTTTGCCAATCGGTCTGGTTGAAAACCAGCATCCATCTTTCGGTTCTTTGAGCGGCTGCAGATAAAATCGCGTTGTTCTTTTCGGTCGAACTGAGATAAACTTCGTGAAAAGATCGATTTGACTTTTCCTCCCGTCGCTTGAAATATTTTCAAAATGAACAACTTTCTTTGGAGATTTTCGCATATCCCTTAAACCTCCACTAAATGTCTTGGAAAATTTCTCACTGTAAATGAGGCAGCGTTTACCGTTGCTTTCTGTCGCTTCGAATTGGTCAATTGTCAACTCAGTGTGCTCACTTCCACCTCTTAAAGCGAAATGTATTCCATTTAGGTAGAACAGCGTCTTAATTAGCTGCGAAGGACTTTCATCTCCGAAAACAGAAGTCCACATCTTCTTTTCTTCCTCTTCTGAAATGATTTCTGCGTGTTTGCGCTGCAGCCCTACACCATTTCTCGTAGCGATCTTCATCGCAGCATCCAAACTTCGTGTTATGAGATGAAACTTATGTTCTTTGAAAAAGTTCACACTTCGATTACCATCCAGATTGATGTGATGTTGAATCCCGGAAATAATGCTGACGAGACTAGTTGGAGAATAGCATCCTCCGCCATCTTTTCTTGTTTCATGAATGAAGCGAGATACATTGTCAATAAGTTGTTCATCGGTCAAATTTTGTACTTGCACACCGGCATTGAACCTTTGCTAATACCAATACGTAAACATATTGATCGCCCACCTATCACGTTTGACTGTGTTCTTCGGGATTACCTGATTGTTCTTGTCATTAATGCTGTCGATTTCAACAAATCTGTGCTGTTGCTGATTTTTGCTTGTTGTTGGCATTTGGTTGTTCATATCAGGAAATTGAATTTCACTAAAATTGCAATTTTGGTCGTATGATGTTTCATTTATCATTCGTTGAATTTGCTCTTCGGAGAGTCCGCTGATCACAGGATGCCTATCAAAATTCAGCATACCATTCCAAGCCTTGACTTATGATTAAATGACTATGCGCAATCTCATAATATTCTTTGAAATTTGAATGTAGTATTGAATGAAATAGCGTCCGGGATTTATTTTTTGTCCGGGATATATCTAAATAGATCCCTGAAGGTGACATATTGAATCCTATGGTTTAACATAGATAACTCATGACCATGGAGTGAGATATCAAACTTAAATCCCGACGATTTAAACAGATATCTCCCTCCAGCGTCTTACTCCAGCATCTACTACTTATACCATTTTCAGTACCCAGTGCTATGTATTTTAGAGTGCTATAACTACCTTAAAACAGTGCAATATAACTAAAAAGTGTGCAGTATAACGAAGCTTATGATATCTATGTATAACGAAGAATCTTATATACAAAATATACATGCACATTACTTTCTGTAAACATAGAAGTAACAATTATAAAAGTTCTGAGCTGGTTGTGCGATTCCAGAATAATTTTGATTGTCGTTTTTGTTCGAAGATTGAGGAGGGGGTCCACATTCCATTATTTCACTGAAGAAAGTCGGTTCTAAATCTTCAAAATTCGGTTTTAACTCTGGGGTTGGGATTGAATTTGGTGAAACTTCGGGAGGATTCAAAACAATAGAGGCATTGTAATCATCATCTCGTCTTCGTTTGTATGCTTCTAATCCTTTCGATGAGCGATTTCCGAGTCGCTTTTTAATTATTTTGTCGTCGAGACTATTTTCTGACAGTCTTGTAGCACATGTAGCCTTACCCGAATGGCTAGTATAATTCCCTTTCAAATTCGCCCTTGCTGCAAGGATAGGTAAAATTTTTGAGAGTGTATTCACTCCAACACGCTGTTTGCCAAAGCGAATTGAGTTCATTAAGTTTGGAAGAGTCCTCAAGTAGAATGGGCCTTCAGTTTCCCCCAATGCTTGAAAATATTCTCTGTACAAAGATATGATAGACTTTCTCCCTTCAGTGTCATAATGTTTGATAACTTTTGGTTTAAAATGTATTTGCCTTAGACCAC
Source organism: Prostheceraeus crozeri (assembly GCA_907163375.1). Classification (NCBI taxonomy): domain Eukaryota; kingdom Metazoa; phylum Platyhelminthes; order Polycladida; family Euryleptidae; genus Prostheceraeus; species Prostheceraeus crozeri. The sequence continues at coordinate 288,359 of CAJQUW010006071.1, read as the reverse complement.
CATTAAAATTTTTTCTTGATCTTGAGGTGTATTTAATATACACTTTTCCATCACTATCATTTCCAATGATGAAGTCATTGACTTGCAGGTCGTGGTGCTCTTCCCTTCCACGTAGTCCGAATAATTTGCAATTATAAAAATATACGGTGTATTGCAATACTTCGCTTGAACAATTTCCAAAAACACCTTTCTGCCACATTTCGACCTCTTCCGCTTCAGAAAACACATCTGCTTGTTTCGTTTCAATACCAATACCTCGATACGTGAGATCTTTCATGCGACTATCGAGAGCATTGGTGAAGTATGTATAGCGGTTATCTCGAAAGTCTAAAATGTTTTTATCTTGTATTCCATTATCACGTAAGTGTCTTAATATTCCACATGCGATCAAATAAAGCGTTTTGGCTGGGTATTCTTCACCATTGACTTTACATGCTTCCGATATGAATCGGGCCAGCCAGCTGTTTAATTTATTGTCGGTTATTTCGACTATATCAGGAATATTTTCTGGTCTATTTTCTTTCCAATCATTAAAGAGTTTCATGCACCACTTTGTTGACTTTTCTGTATTTTTTGGTTTGGAATTTTGGATCATATTGTTTATTTCTTCGTCAGATCTTTTCTTGAATCGTCTATGCGTGTTATGTCCTTCCATTGAGAGAAAAAGTTCTTCTGTGAGATCATTCATCGTTAAATTGAACCTTGTCTTTACTTTCCAGATTTGAAAATGAATAAGTTATCCTGCATTCTTTTAAGAGATTTAAAAAATTAAGAGATCAAATATCTAGGAGTCCATATACTGACCAATGCTAGTCACAGATATTTATAGAAAATGGTATAAAATAGATATAGCACTTGAAGAGTTACTATATCATTTTCCTACACTCGTTTTCATAGATATACGCACTCAGCTTCGCTTCGTGCGTATATCTAGAAAACTCGTGCAGGAAAATGATATAGCATCCCTTCAAGTGCTATATCTATCACATATACCATGATATTGATTATTTTCCGGTAGTTATTTTCAATGGAATTCCATCAAAAATATCTATGTGTATGGTATTTTCTATTATCAAACAGGGAATACAGCTAAAATATCCATATGGATATCTATGAGGATACCCACTTCTAAATATGCCAACAATGTACGTGTATACATGAACATGAGAACTTGTCACACAGCAATGTCTAATTGTTTTTAACGGTACTCGTACCATTATTGATCACGACATTGCAATTGTTGAAATTGAATATGAGAGAGTCTGTTCCACTTCCACACGGTTTTGAAACCTTGGATAGAGTTGTTCCATCGAGAATGGCAGAACAGTTTTCCAGGTGAGTACATGCGGTTCTTTTGTAACATCTGACCCCTGCCAGACTTCTGTGACCCGTACGTTCCATGATGAGTTGTTCGTCAATGTTGTTCTGATAAAGTCTTGTTGCGCATGTCGCACGAAGGGAATGGTTACCTTTTGCTGCTTGAATCTATTCCAGCTTGATCACATATTGATTTCATAAATTTGTTGAGCTTATTCTTGCCTATTGGCTTAGATGTGTGCCAACATAAATTGTTTGGTTTTTTTTAAAGGTTGCAGATAGAAGCGATTTGAGCTTTGAGGCCGTTTACTGAGGAAAAGCTCCATCAAAGTTACATGGCATCTTGATCTGTTCGATACATTCTCAAAATGTACTACTTCCTTGGTCTTGTGCCTCAAGTTATTCAAACCTCCTGAATTTGTTTTCGAATGTTTTTCACGGTAGACTAGACATCGTTTGTCGTCACGAACTTCAAAAGAAAATTGCTCAATAAGAAGATGTACGTGTTCCTCACCGCCTCGAAGAGCAAAATTCAATCCATTCAGGTAAAACAGAGCATATAACAATGACTGTCCATCGGAGGCCCCCATTGCATGGTTCCATAATAATTTTTCCTCATTTTCACTTATCACATCAGCCGACTTCGATTTCAAACTGGCACCGCTTTCAGTGGATATTCTCATCGATGAATCAAGACTCACTGTCACCGCTGAAAACTTTTCATCTCGAAAGAAGTCGACTTTTCGTGTAAGCAAAATATGTGATTGTATTCCCGCAACAATCGACACGAGAGATCTGCCTGGGTATCTTTCACCATTTGCAGATGATTTCCTTACTTCGTGAATGAACTTAGTCATAAGTTGGCATAATGCATCATCGGATAAGTCACATATGTTTGAATTTACATAATCCAGTCGTTCTTTTCTCCAAGATTCAAATATTTTATTTGCCCATTTATTGCGCTTTTTGGTGTTCTTGTTTGTCACTGATTTATTCAATTCATTTAGCTCTTGTTGTGAGTAGTTGGCAAATCTGCTGTAATTCGTGTTGTGGTTATGCAAATCACTTAGTAGTGGGAACAGATCTTCAATAGTTTCAAATTCATCATATGATATTATATTCGGATCGTGATTGCCGATGAATCCATTAGTGAGGTCTACTAGAGGTTTGACAATGCCCAATTTACCATCCATGTCTGGCAAATGTTTACACTAAAATTGTCAATGCAACCGAAGTAGATCTATATGTACGCGTATTAATTCTATGATGCGTTGATCACAAACAAATTTACAATTCAAATCAAAGGGAGTTATCTAAATAACTCCCATAAAAAATATCATGGTAGGCCCTATATATGAGATACTCCATGATATTTCTGGGTGATATAAAATAAATCCCTCGAGTCTTCGACTCTCTTTACATATCACTCAGAAATATCATGGAATCTTATACATATATGACTTTTTTCATAGAAGTCTGCACCAGGTTAATAATTTCCAACCAGGCAAATAATTACCTGCTTCGCGGAACTTATTAACTTGTGGACATAGAAAGCCTTACAAAATCATGCATTATAATAACAATAATAGTCATTGATCTGGGCTTGATCAATAATCCGAGGCGGATTGCAATTAAAGCCCAGTATCAATGGCTATTATTCCTATATTATAGTCCTACCATGTTAATCGTCGTTGTTAATAATGAACAAGTTGCATTTCTATTGAGCAGATTTTCGATATTGTCCGCATAGCTGTGTGAGAATTATCAATAACGGCCATCCATTCATGAATTTGACAAAAAATTATGGCATCTATTGATGCATCTTTAAAATCAAAACAAAAGTTTCTGAAGGTGGATCTGGGTATTCCTCCATAGATGATGATGATAAAGAAGCGCTTCATTCATACTTTTATGATAATTTGACCAAGAAATGGCCGACATGTAGATGCTTTTCCAGCAGTTTTTCAAAAGGCTGTCATTCTTAGGCCATGCATCTTTTAAAAAATGAAGGGAGTTCCAAAATGAGTGTATACCCAAAAAGCACATGTAAAAATTTCAGGGTTATTGAGTATTTTACGAATAATCGTATTTCGAAAATAGCACTTTGAATTTTTAGGAGGAAATGTAATCTGTACTCAGGGCCAAAGAAACGAGGACACCGGAAGAAGTCATCTTTATTAACAAATTAAACGCTTAATAACATGTGTGGCCACCACACTTCTGCATGCACTGTTCGGGACACTGCTCAGTAGGTTCTGGATGACAATTTGAAGCATTGCGTTCCACTCGTCCACTGGTCGCTGCACAGACATTCTCAAATCAGTTGGAAGATCTTCGTTGTTCCTCATTGTATTCACAACCAACCTTCGATCTTCGGCTTGTCGAATAAATAGTCGAAAGTTAGTAGTTGATAGTTGAAGTATGATCGGTATTGCAACGTACAGCCCTTAATGTGTGAATAATCATCTGCATGCCTCTTGGACGTGCAATTGCAAATTTATTAACTGAAAGAATTCAGCAGCCTTGTTTCTTAGCACGACACATGCTTTTTTACTGACTGTCTCTAAATTTCTCCTGCTGCAATTGGTCGGATACCATTTTCACCTTTCTTTAGGGTAGTGCCTCAACTGTACCTTTTCAACATTAAATTGAGAATAGTCCAGATAGAATTGAGAACAGCCAAAATTGAAATGGGAATAGTCCAGATTGAAATGAGAATTCTCAATAACAAAATGAGAATAGTCAGCATCAAAATGGGAATTGTCAATATCAAAATGAGAATAGTCAAAATTAAAATGAGAATTTATTTTTAATGATTTTCCCTACATTTTATCCTTACTAAAATCATACACAAGACAGGCCAAGACGGTAGGGGAGGATATCTGGATGATGATAATGACTGTAGTTCATAGTTTTTATCATAAGTACGTTTATGAAACTCACTATCTTAATTTCAAAGCATGATGTACATGTACTGTATAAAGTACATCAATGCAAGGTGTTAATGCGTTTACCTTACGTATAATGCTTCGGTTTTTCAACGATAGGTTTCTCTACTAAATGATCTAAATGAAAATTAAGCCTACTTGCAATCGAAGGTATTTCAAACGTTCATCAGATTCATGAAAGAACAACCCTTCTTGTTTTTGATCAATTAACCTTTCCTCACACTGCAATGACACCAGTGACTGGTGTTCCCCAGGCATTTTCTTTCAAGATTATACAAAAAGGATTGGTGATAAGATAATTCTTTTCGTGAGAATTCTGTCTGATGCGTATTCTAAGCATAGATATCTAGACTCGACATATGTGAGAATAACATGGTAGACAATTCGAACAGAATCACGGAACCATAGCTACTTCGGAGAGAACCTGAGCACAATGTCAGAGTCCCAGTACGTGACGAAGGTGGATGCATCGGAGAAGATGTCTCAGATTTTGGCCTCTTACAATAACGGTGGTGAATGGAGACAATTGGCTACAAGTTTAGATGTGAAAACGTCGACTGCATATCGATGGATTCGCGAAGGTGAAAAATCTGACTGACGAGGAGGAAACCGTCGTCGCAAACTGAACGATGACCATCGTCAGTTTCTAATCACGAGAACTGAGGATAATCCAAGAGTAATTCTGAATGATTTGAAGAATCAATTGAACTCAACATACAGTATCGTAGTTTCAAAGGAATGCACTCGACAGCTTTAGATAAGGCTCTATATACGTTGAAAGTTATACGTTTTGAACCAGAGAGGGCAAGTTAACAAAGAAATGCGGAAACAATTTGCGACCGATCTTTTACTTATAAATCGATGAATTTGCCTGTCATGGATGAAACAAACTTCAATCTCCATGTCACAAGGAAGGAGGGTCGGTCACTTCGAGGAACTCGATGCATAACAGTGACTGCTGGAAGTCGAGGAGCCAACGTACATCTCATTGGATGTATCAGCAGTATCGGTTTGATACACCATGAAGTTAGACGAGGATCCTTCAAGAAAGAAGATGCCACAGAGTGGTTCCGTGAATGTGCCTATGAGAAATGCCACTACAACTCTATTGTTGTGTTGGTCTTGAACAATGCCCCATGCCATACCGGTATTGATGATGTTATTCAGGAGGATGAGTTTCGGATGCATTTCATTTTGCGGCTATAGCACCATACAGCCCGATGTTAAATCCAATCGAGCGAGGGTGATGGTCATGTTTACAAGCCGCTGTGAAAAGCAAACTTGCAGAGCAGATGCAGAGTATACTTTCCAACGATCATGCAGGCATCAGTCAAACTGAAGCGAGATTACGACAGCTTGAGGGTGCAATAGTCAACTCAATACCAGAAATGACACCGAGTAAATGTGGGAATTTCGTGGTGTCCATCCAGAATCTACTCCCTAGTGTGCTGAACCTAGAGGACGTTCAGTTCTAAATCATTCAATTATGTGATTTACGTGCGCATGATTACAAACGAAAACAATCTTTGGAAGCAGAATTCTTTCATTTGTTGTTCAAATGGATGAGAGATTTATTAAATATAGGGTAAACTGCTTATTATCATTAGATTATACAATACATACTACATGTATGTCTATCAATTGATTCGCCGTCATTAAATTACATATATTCAATGTTTATTATTTTTACCTCTTTTAATACAGGTAATTATCCAAACGACAAAGTCGTGTTAGTTAAAAGAATGAAGCATCATAAGTAAGTAGCGCATAAACACCTTGTGTCGATATACTTTAGTACATGTACATCATGCTTTGGAATTAAGATAGTGAGTTTCATAACGTACTTATGATAAAAACTATGACCTACAGTCATTATCAACATCCAGATATCCTCCCCTACCGTCTTGGCCTGTCTTGTGTATGATGTTAGTAAGGATAAACTGTCAAGAGTAGGGAAAATCATTAAAAATAAATTCTCATTTTCATATTGACAATTCTCATTTCAATCTGGACTATTCCCATTTCAATTTTGGCTGTTCTCAATTCAATCTGGACTATTCTCAGTTTGATGTTGAAAAGGTATAGAGCTGGTCCTTGTAATAATAAATTTACAATGCTTCGAAGAGACAAATATAGGGGTGAATTCAAGGTTGCTTCATTCGCTTATAGAAGATGATAGCATCGCAAATTTGAAGAGTCACATGCTGTGTCTCTTGGAAATGTATTGAAGCACTTCTGAAATGTTGAAGTAAGGCGATAGCTGAAGTGGGGATTGACCTTCGGCGGTTGATGGAACATCTGTTATTGGTGAAGATGGATGCTTTTGTAACAGCAATCGCTAGGTTTGCGTTTAGGAAATCAAAAAAGGTTTAGGGCTCCCAAGGTTGTATAAAATACACCCGATCGGTTTTGTCGCGATAGGACAGTCTCAAGGGTTGATTATGTACATCTCTAAGAGTGCTTAAATACATGAAGTAAAAGGTAGGACAACTCTTCACATCTGTTCATTTGTGGCATGTTCTTTGCAATATAGCGACCTTCAGGCAACCTAGTAGATATCGCATTGCGTTGTTTATTGATTATTTTGCAGTTAAAGTCATTAATACTCATCACTTTAGTCGGATGGTCTATACGATTGTGATCGCTAAGTGCACTTTTGCAGTCACGGTGTAAAATACTTCTGTTATGTTCCTGGAAACGATATCGAAAAGGTCGACATGTTTGGCCTATATAGCTTTTGCTACAAAGCTTACAAGAAAAATTATAAATTAAGTATTTATCATTGCAATATATTTAGGTGCGATAACTTTACAGATATCACAATTACGAATAAATTTATTTTTACAATTATTATTTACTGTTGAAATGAGGTAATTACCTGGTTTAGAAACGATTCTAACGGGTAAATTGTACTTATTATTTAATTTTCGTAACATACTGTCGTTAATATAATCTAACGTTACTGACAACTTTTGACTTTCGTCGGGAACATTTTTGTTGGTCTTACATGTATGTATACTTTGAACTTTATATTTAGCACTGTCAAACTTCAATCTATTTTGTTTTATTCTACAGGGTGTCCACAAAGTCGGGAACCATAAGGATTTAGTAGAAAATATGAGTATAATATGGAAAAATCAGCATAGTTCGTGATAAGGGACATATATTAAATGAACAATGAAGTGAAAATAACTTTTATACTTAGCACAGCCAACTTGTAGGCCTATGTACATGTATGTGTTTATAGTAAATGTTCAAAGTGCTCACCATGAACATCATGACACTTCTGAAATCGGACTGAAATTTCATGTTGCACATTTCGCAGCATGCATGTGTTTATAGTAAATGTTCAAAGTGCTCACCATGAACATCATGACACTTCTGAAATCGGACTGAAATTTCATGTTGCACATTTCGCAGCATCACCTCATTTTGTCGAATCTCGTAGCATTCCTCCAGGATTCTCTCTTGCAAGTGAGATAAATCTCTGATTCGGTCTTGATATACCCTGTTCTTAATATGACCCCAAAGAAAGAAATCGAGAGGAGTGAGGTCAGGACTCCTCGGAGCCCATTCGACTGTTCCTCGCCGACCGATACAGCTATCAAATGTCTCATCGAGCCAATTTCTAACTTTGACAGAGTAATGCGGCGGTGCACCATCTTGTTGAAACCAGGTGGGCTTGAATCAAATATCATTAAGCACATGCAGCAACTGCTCCTGCAGCATTTTCAAGTATGTGTCGCCGTTCACAGTTTCATGGAAAAAGAAAGGTCCAATCAAACGAGATCCCCATAACCCACACCACACAGTCACCTTCGGCGAACCTTGAACATTATCATCTCGCATCCAGTGAGGATTGATTTGGCTCCAGTATCGCGTGTTCTGCTTATTGACTTCGCTTGACACATGGAAACAGGCTTCGTCGCTGAACATAACATCTTCCAAAAAATTTGCGTTTTGTCATTTATTTGATCGAGAAACCATTCACACATTTCTGATCGTCGATCATAATCGTCATCATTCAAATTCTGTAGAAGTTGGATCTTGTATGGGTGGAATTTTTCTAGCTTGAGCATTTTATGAACCGTGCTTTTCGGAATACCGAGCTCACTGGCTGTTCTTCGCAATGATTTTCTAGGACTCGCCACGACTTTCGCCAGTATCACAGCTTTTGTGTCGTCGTCAATACGGGGTCTTCCAGGCCGCTCTCTGTCCAGCACGCTTCCCGTCTCCTTGAATTTTCGGACTATCTTTCCAACGGTTGAGTGTGCTATGTTTAAGTGAGGGTACTTAGTATTCATCTTGGCTGCAACTTCACGATGTGAAGCTCTCATGTGACCTGCCATCAAAACAATTTCCACTCGCACATCCTTTGTTAACGACATCGTAATAATGAACAATCGAGCTACTGCTCTAAAGCGAGTGATTGAAAACATAACGTGACGACTGCGTTGACAAATTAGGGAAAACTTCGCCTAAATTGTTTTCAGTCCTATTATATATATAAAGCGTATATTTCGTCAAATGAAAATCAAAAATTACAAAGTCAAGCACTTATCAGATAAGATGCAAGCACTTTTATGAAGATGCTTCTCTATCTCGTAAAAGCTTTGTTGTATAAAAGACATGCATATAGTATAAAAGTTCTGCTGCGCATTTCTGTTCGTCGTTGAGGGAGGATGAAGCGACCAGTCGAAGACCTCGAAGGTAGCTGACGATGGAGTACATGCTCTGGGTCCATCACAGATTTGAGAAATCCGAGGCATAATTCTTCTCGACGTTCTCTCAAACCTGGCAGGCAATGACTGGTACATAAATCACCACACATTAGTCTGTGAAATCGGCGTTGTACTCGATCTAGTCGTTGTGCGTCTTTTGCTGTAAATGGCATGAGTAACGGTGCGCAATACTCTAATAAAGATCTCACAAGAGAAAAATATGTCAACTTAAGAGCACTGTCACTTAAAGATCGACGCAAAATACGCAAAGCGTAGAAGCGAAGCGAAGATTGTTTTATGATTGAGTCACAATGACTGGACCAATTTCCGCTTTTGTTGAACTTGATTCCAAGAATCGATAACTCATCCACTGGAGCAACGTCAGAAAGATGAAAAGGTTCAGAATGACAACGTTTCTCTATAGTCAGGGAGTTGCACTTTCTTTCATTTAATTTCAAGTCCATTTCCTTGGACCAAGGCAATAGCCGCTCATGCTCAGTGGTGATGTGCTGGTTTCTTGAGTTTTTGAACAGAGGAAAACACAAGCTGATATCGTCTGCGTACTTTACCATGTGGCAAACTGACTGATCTACTTCAAGTGTAGCTGTAGCAACTGCGAAGAGGTATGGTCCGATGATGGAGCCTTGGGGAACTCCAGATGTGACTTGAACGCTTCTGCTATGCGTAGCCCCAATTCTAACATATTGAGTTCGGTCTTTCAGATAGTCTGCTATCCAGGAAATGAATGAGTGTGGGAGGTTGCATTCGTGTAATCTCTTCAAAATCAAATCACTTTTCAAACGGTCAAACGCCTTTGAGTAGTCGTAAGACACAATGTAGGCGCCGCAAGTCTCTTTTTGGTCCAAGTAAGACGTGAGCTTGTTGTGTAAGGACACGAGGGCGCAAAGGGTAGATGATCCAGGTCGGAAGCCAAACTGGTCATCACCATAAAAGTTTATGAGTTTGTTCTTCAGAGAATTCAGCACAATCAACTCAAGGATCTTACCGGCAAGCGGCAAGATACTGATTGGCCTCAGATCGTCAAGGGTCGGGGAAGCTGTTTTTGGAATAGGTGAGATCGCTGCGGCTTTCCATACTTGAGGAACTGATGAGGATTGAATTGATTCTTTGTACAGCTCACATAATCCGGGGGATGATTGCATTCAAGAAGAGTTACAAATATGCTGTCCTTGAGCCACACAGCGACTCCTCCTCCATAATGGTCTTTTCTGTCATCACGATGGCAAATGAATCCTGGAATATGAACAAAACCATCACTGTGTTTGGTATTCAACCAGGATTCTGTACAAACAAAAATGTCAATGTTCTTTGCATGCAACGTTGCGCTTACTTCATCTAACTTCGTTACAATAGACCGAACATTGGCTGATAAAATGACAGGAAGGCTTCTATGCTTCGATAAAATCTTTAGCGAAAATTCTGTTGCTTTTGTCGAGGAATGATTTTTCCCCGATGGATAACAACATCTTCCTTCGCAAGCCGCCGTCGCTTAAATTCATCTCGCAAGGCTTTGTTTTCAGATCTCTGAAGAGCTGTTAGGTCAGGATTCACATAGACTGCTGTGTATTGATCACAGTTCCTCAAAAAAATTTAGAGGCCTTCAGTATGTTCATCTTTTGTTCGAATGTGTTGCACTTAACCAACATGGGACGTGGTTTATTTGTTGAATCTTGCCGATTCTGCGTTGGTCTTCCACGCAATCGGTTTGAACCTCCATCTTAACCAGCAAAGATGTAAGAAATGACTTGTCACTAGCTACTCTTTCTTCCAATGAGCCTGTCTTCTCTGGAATGCCCGTGATAACAAGATTGCATCGACGAGTTGCCCTATCTTCAGCTTCTAGAAGCAAGTCGGAATAGCTCACTTTCGAGGCTTTCCGCTCAAGACCATCTACCATCTGCTCCAGTCTATCAACTTTCGTTCGCAGTTGAGCATTTTCTTCGGTAACCGTTGAAAGCTTCTGTAGAACTAAGTTGAATTTCGCATCAATTAAGTCGGATTTCTTTTGACAGGAAGAATCCGAGCGTTGACTGAGAGTTTCATTCTCTTTTCGCAACTGGAGAAAGGCCTTGAACAGATCACACTTGTTGATACTTGTTCTCCGGGTATTGAGGTCATCCATCGACATTGAGAGGATGGCATCACAGCTTATACCAGACATTGCTTGACAAAATAAAATGTTGTTGGTGGGACTCGATCACTGTATCTTCAGGCTAAGTAGCAATCGCATCCACAAGACTATGTGGTCACTTGACCTAGAGTAAGGCTGTTGACAGTCTTATTCGTGAAGTTCCGAATTCCAGTGCACAGATAGGACGATCCGTCGAAGCGATGACGTCACTTGGTGCACGTTTACTTACAGGTCTCTGTGCAGGTCAAGCTGATGCGAATGATATCGGAATGTGAGTTGGTGTCACACTTGGGGAGTTGGGAAGAGTGAATATCCGGAATAACTGCCGATATCAACGCGGACGGACGAATGTTTCCACTGATTATTATAGAGGATAGTGAGACGCGTCGAATGATATAAATATTTCCACTTTCGAATAGCACTGACCGACGTAAGAAGACGAAGATACTGATAGCCGCGAGAGATCTTTATTGACGTATCGGAGTGATAGATAGCTCTTTAATTGTTAATTATTGTCTGCATTTTAGCGTCCCAGTGTGTGAGTGACTGATTAAGTCAGCTTCTAAGCTTAGTCCAAACCATTCAAACCGAGATGAGATTAAAAAAGTGCAAGTTAGACCGCAATGTTCCTTCATTCCCTATGGTTCCCGACTTTGTGGACACCCGGTATTTTCCATAATAGTACATGATTTGGAGAAATCCGCATCATTAGAACAACGATTGTGGACATATTCAATACTATTACGTACAAAATTATTTTTGATGTAATTCGGTATCCAACTATCTTTACGCAAGCATATACCCGAGTGACAATGTTTGCTGAGCCATTTATATGAGAAATTGTTATTAATAGTTATGTTAAGAAAGTTCAGCGACTTCTCTTCTGGAATCTCCATTGTAAATTTTATACTATTATCTACAGAATTAAAGGCATTTAATATATTTGTGAACATTTCATTATCTCTGGGGAGCGGTCCCAAGATCACATCATCAATGTATCTTTTATAAATAACGGGTATGATACCGTATTTATCTTTAATAATAGTTAGAGCCCTCTGTTCTACATAATCCATATAAATAATTGCATATGGGGGTGAGAAGTGGGTCCCCATAGGGCAACCTTGTATTTGTAAGTACGTTTTATTGTTACACGTTACTTCATAATTATAAGAAATGAACTTAAGAAAATCTATTAAGTCTTCGACTGAGAAGCCATAATTATCAATTTTATGCCTATGAATTGTGGCAAAGTTTTCAATAACGGTTAATGCTTCGCTGATTGGAATGCTTGGGTACAAGTTTTTTACATCAAGAGAAATTAGAATGTTATCTAAACTATTGAAATTATTCTCTTGATTTTTAAGAATATTTATGAGAGATTTAGTACTATCTAAGTGGGCTCGAACGAATTTAACCAATTGATTAAGGATCACACTTGAAAGCTAGGTTTGCGAGTCATTTTTTGCGATACCTGTTGAAGTTAGTATCCTTACCGCTTTCCCAAGCAGTGCATCTTGTGCCAAAGTTGTGGCAGCTTCAATTTCGGAGTTAATTTTCTTTGGTTGAAGTTCGTTGCTTTTTGATCGTACAATAAAGTGAGAAGCACCACATTAAACTTGTTCCCATAATTGTTCTTTTTTAATCATGCATTTTATCCTTTTTTATATCGTAATTTGTTAAACTTGTTGATTATAAACACTATGAAGAATCATATTAGGTTGACATTCACCATTCTGGCTATGTAGCTCACATACAGCTATCAGATGAAGTACAGTATATCAACTACAGGTATACCATTCTTTATGATATTGATCACAACACTACTACAGTGCCAATGACCAGGTACATATCAGTAGCTACCTACGTGAAAATATCTCCGTCCGCACGTCTGAGAAATTACATGCATGTGAAATATACTTGTCACTAAGCATACAAAATGTAATTAATTAAACTTTCATTTCCTTGCTTAATTGAGAAGCTAGACCACATAAAAATGATAGAGGAATTTTGATTAATCTAGCAATAACAATAGGCCTATATAGGCCTACATTCCGGTACGCTAAAAAGGACCATGATGAAAACGAAGCCAACTTGCTAATATTTTTACATAGAACAAATTTCGCTGCAAATGCGGCCTCGTACATCCATGTGAATCTGATTGCAGTTTGGGTGTATTTTAGCTATATCTTTTTATCATCCACAATTGTTCGATTTTCTGCCTCGTTTTCCTTTTTATCTTTTGCTGAGAGACACTTTTGGTTGTGTAGGTTCGTCCTCTTCAAGCTTTGATTAAAAAAGGCCCAACATAATTTTTTGCTGATTTTCGGAAATTATGGTGTTTACTGAAAATTGTAGTCCCTGTAACTGTATCCCAATTACATGTGCAAAGCTCAATATGAACATCGAATCAAGTTATCAAATAGTTATATACTGTATGCAATGTCAAAAAATCAAAATGAAAACTTTGGTGAAACCAATACATTCATTCGTCTGCTATCGAAATACAGTTTCGTGAATTGCACAGAAAACAAATCACAAGTCATCGTCAAAAGTGAATACTCGATGCAAGTTTTTCGGTCAACCCTGAATGGTAAAACATAATGACCAAAAACGCAGAAATCTTTCAAACAATGGATAAGTTACCAAAAAGATTGATATAAGTGAATATCAGGTAACATTTCTCATAATATACAATAATAATATAAATATATAGATGTTTCAAGCATCAGAGATATACAATAGAGAGAAGAAAGCATGGACAATGGAATATCATTTCATATGCTTTTAATACAATCCAGTGACACATTATTGGGTTTACTTCAATATGTTCGATGCAACAGGAGCCTCTCTCGAGGTAACCAGTACGTACATTTTGCGATGTAGGAAATCGTGGCGCTATCGAATGGTATATCTACGTTTATTGTCAAGAAGTCTGATTTATCACAATCTGAATACAATATCATCGGTTGAAAATTTTATCTGAAATTATATACTTATCTCACACTGACCTGACGGTGTGGTTCTGTACAATTGTGAATCATCAGTGTGCCACCTGAATAATTCCGTTCTAACAATGATCATTGAATCCTGTAACATTTATAATTCGATAATCAATGTCCTCAACTTTCTTTATGCATAATGAATAACAAAAGTTTATGATTCAAAATACAGAACAAATCAAAGCAATATGAAGAAAGTATAAAAGGAAGAAGACGAGAATAAAAAGTTGAAACGAAGTGAGTTGTTAAGTAATTTTTTCCATCGAAGAAATTGATGACTTGCAAGTCAGCCGACAAGTGGATCTACACATTGAATCAGTGTAGGGAGACGTCCAACGGGAATCTGAATTCGAAGGATATCAACAGTGAGAGGGAGAACAAGTGAAGAAGAATCAAAGAGCAAACAAAGCGCCTTCTTTGTCATCGTCCTTCATTTGACGGCGGCTTGGTGGAGGTGGTGCAGGTTGGGTAGTGGCTGAACCAGCACCGTGATCGGCAAGGAATTTATCGAACTCTGAAATGGAAATGTACCAGATTAAGGAAAATATTACAATACATGTATATCATAATAATAGCAAGCCATTTCCGAATGTCATCTTCCATTTGTTAAGCTATCAGTTATGACGCACCATTATAGCAACATGCATTTTCTGAGTCTTGAGGATTACGAATTTGAAGTAATCTTCTGTCCCTTTTCACAAATTAGGAAAATGCAAACATGGCCGATTTTGCCGCACGATGGAAATACTAGGCACGAACATGGCACATGAAAACATCGCTTCAAAAGTCGATTCAGGCATTTTTTTAGTAGATGGTGGTTTCGCTTAGCTGATCTTTAGACCGACATGAATATAGCCTTTCGTGAAGTCACAGGAAATGATTCAAGTACTTTATAAGTAGTCTGCATCTGAATCTACAACTATAATTCTTTTGCAAAATGGAAATAACACAAAAGTTGCAGAAATGTCCGAGAAAGATGCTATTTTGAAAAGTTTACACTTTTATTTTGAAATCTGTTGGTCTACAGTTTTCATGAACTTAGTTAATTGATTATTTTCTGTAGCAGTTTTGTTAACTGCAATCATTGTGAATGTATTACAGTTATTGCTACGGTTGGCCTACATGGTTCTAAAACCATCATCGTGTAGAAAATGTAGTAACACATTGTTTAGTTTCTGATTTTTGCAATGTTGTGGTAGTGCCTCAGGTGTATTCATATCAATAGGCCATTTACATAGAATCTGTCCAAACATAGCCTATATATTTAGGCATATTCCCACACAATCAAAATTTGAATGTCTGTTCAAAACTCTATGTAGCCTACGTTCGCATAGTATAGTTGAGAATAAGAAGATATTTCATTTTCATCAGAGTACTATGGTTTCTGCATTGCGTCAACATTTTTTAGCTCATTTATACCGAAAATATTTTCAAAATTAAATTTTATTTTCCGAAAAAGAATCTCTTTTCAAACGCAATTTGCGGGGGTTCTAGACATCATAAGTGGTACCATTAGAATCATTAGTAGCACCATCTTATTGAGGCCGAGAGTGGAACCATTAGAAGCGAGTTGATCTCCTCTTTCAGTGGGTTACCTTTTTGGCCGCCATGAGAACAGCATTCCTTCGCAACGTTGTCCCAAAAAATTCGGGTCGAAATGGAGATGGGTTAATAAATCACGGTCTAAAATTGGTTCTGAATCATCTATTAAAATCATCCAACGCCTACAAATTGTCGCAATGCTGATAAAAGCAGCTATGCGTCGTTTCAGGAAGCTATGTCAATGGATATTTCGATTAGTTTCAATAAGGCGGGGAGATGCTTCAGACTAGTGACATTGCACTGTGTAGGTCTACAATTTTTATATATTCTTCGAGCATACCTTGGCCGAATCTTAAAATCGACGGTATGTTTGTCTTTCTTGTTTCGAAATGAGAGCAAGTTTGACAAAAGTGATTGCCATGCAAAATAATGGTCCAAGTGACACCCGTCTTTCCTATGTAGGTCTATCATGCAGTCGGCCTTCTTTCCGTGTTGTCATCGGAGCTTTCTCCAAAAAATTTTCTAGAAAACTGTTAGGTACTCTGTTTAACCTTTCTTAACCCGCAAAATGCCTCCACCGAATGTGAGTTCTACATTTCTATTGTAGCTGTTTGATGTGAGACAAGCTTCTAAATCACACCTGGATTCATCATGGGTTGGTAGACCATGCATGGCCGTTTTTAGTTGGTGGAGCGATTTGTCTGGTTAATTCCGATAACGAACGAGACTCTAGTCTACTAAATAGTACACTTATCCATTTGTGCGAGTGCCGGCTTCTTAGGGGGACAAGTGGCATTCAAGCCATACGAAATTGAGCAATAACAGTTCAGTGATGCCCTTAGATGTCCGGGCCGCACGCACACTACACTCAATAGCGTAACGAGTTTTTCTCCTGGTCCGGAAGGGTCGGGCAACCTGATGAAACCTATTCGTGACAGGTCAAATATTGACCATGCAAAATAATTCGAAAAGACTTGCGATTACTATTTCGCCGAAATTCATCAACTATACGAATTAACCACAAAATTGAATTATCTTTCTTCCATGTTTCCCGGAAAATCGGCTGAACAATTTGTAAAGTCTGTTAAGAAACAAAATCAATCTTCTATCAGCCGTCCTGGTCTATGTGGATGGATTTATAAGTATCTCCATTGCATGATCCGCCATGTTGAAGTTTACCTACCATCTAGCGATATTTCTGACCTTAAAGTACATGAGAATTTGAGAACCATCTCTGTGTTGAAACTTACTGAATAGTGTAAAACAGAATCAATGCCAAATCCTATGCCAGGAAATCGGTCTAGTTATTCACAAAAAATCATTCAGCAGACTCATCTATTATGGTGGTGACTCGAATTTCATAAGAGAAGACAAACCTGAAGGTGATATTAATGTCACTGCAATTACTTCAACAATTCGAGTGTAATAATTATCATCGAATAACAACTCATCCCGAATCACAAGTAGATGTACTGTTCATTTCTGTAAAGGGCATCGTCAGATTATTTAATTATGTGGGCTTCATTCAATATCTTGAAATTATAGTAAGCGTCTAACCAATATTTTTCAAAATAAAATTGCAAACAATTCAAAATAATATCCTTCTTCAACATTTTTACAACTGCACTATGATATTTCCATTTTGCAAAAAAAAATTGTAGTTGTATAATGCTGACTACTTACAAAAGCATTTAAATCACCTTCTGTGGCTTCATGAAAAGCTATGATCATATCAGAAATCATGTCGATATAAAGATATATTAATTGAGTGCCATCTGATGCTAACGCAGAGCATCAATAAACACTGTCCATTTAGTCATTATGAAAGGTGGGAAATTTTGCATGGGTTCTCATTGCAAATTGTCCAACAGTATCAAATTTTAATAGTAATTTTATCAATGATCAAAAGGAGCAATACGTTTATCAAAGACAGTGTGGCACGACGCCTAACAAATTGACCCACGGGTATATTGCGATTTTAAACGACGTCACTTATTGCTATGATAGATGGGTGAGATAGATGGTGATCCCAATATTAGCTCGCTATCAACTTTTCGATGGCTCATGTAAGAAAGACCCGAATTCATGCTATCTTTGAGGATGACTGATGAAGACAGCGAGAAGAGCACCTCAGTAGAATAATCCAGACGCCTTAGAATTT
The DNA here is from genome assembly GCA_907163375.1 of Prostheceraeus crozeri. Taxonomy (NCBI): domain Eukaryota; kingdom Metazoa; phylum Platyhelminthes; order Polycladida; family Euryleptidae; genus Prostheceraeus; species Prostheceraeus crozeri. The sequence continues at coordinate 270,519 of CAJQUW010006071.1, read as the reverse complement.
GTCCTGTAATTACATATTTTTGGTCTTAGTATGCGTAAACCACAAAGGTCGAAATTTCCGTCAAAAAGTTCTTGTGAACCTTATGAATCCATTGATCTTAAACCTCCACCAATTTTTAGTAATATACATATATATGAATACACTTTCAATACAGGATGATTATGTCGGCGAGTGTCCACTTAAAAAATCTCGTTTTAGCTCTTTACAATCGGATTTCTAAAAAATCATAAAAAAATCGAAACTTCTGATTTTAATTGGCTTTACATTTAGGATTTCATCCTTCTATTATCACTGATACACGGCATTAGATGATTTAGCGATATTTGCAATGATATACAAATAAAAATACCTGCGGTTGATACTTCTAGTAATTCCGAATATGCCAAATCTAAGATTGCCTATATTTCGTGCGCCGCTCTTGCTTTTGAAATTTGCATTACTCGTGGGCATCATGAACTTCTTACACAGTATTCATGAACCTAACTTCTTCACAACATGAATGAGGTGTCCTATATCCACATAACTCAGTCAAAAAGATACTTAGATTTTATGCCTTAAGGTAATCCGCATCCCTTATGAATACAGGATTGCACTGTATAATAAGTCGACTGGTATTACAGATTTACTCACCAGGGCTTCTGAAACAATTGAGATGCAAATATCTTATAATTTCTATATAATCTGGAAAATTGAGGTGTAGGTCTACTAGGTGCTGTTATACTTGAGTAGGCCTAGCCTATCTCTTGAGGCCGTTTCACGATTGACGCGCACGATTGATAGCGTATGCCTCTGCGAATAGGTAAATCCACTGTGGATATTTGTGTCATGAGGAGATTGCATTGGGAGGCATCGCCATGCCGATCTTCCCTATTCTTGAAGGCAGCGATATGTTCGCGCGAGAGATTTTAGAAGTTGACCAAGAGTTAACTTTCTCCGCGTTGCGCGTAGCTTAGCTGTAGGAAAATATCTTACCAAATCCCAGAAAGCATACTCGCATCAACTTAAGGTCTATCCTTGATCACGAGAAAGACGCTCAGACTATGTGATTCAAGCATCTTTTCATTTAAAAACCGGAGCAGGAAAATATATTTTTTATTATGGTCCTCGGAAAAACATTGTATTCTCTCATTTAATAGCATTTATGAACAAAGCAGAATATCTATAATATATGCACATAAAAATAAAATATAACGGTCAACAGCTTCAACCGACCGTCTCATTTCACTTGTAAACATTTTGTTATAGTCTCGTCCTAAATGCAATAGAGGGAATAAACTCAAATGTTTCCCAAAAACGTTAATCAGCAAACTATTCAAGAATTGTTGCGTCATTTTACCCATTCATTTGCTCAGAATGAATGTGAATGAAGCAAATTTCTCACACATACAGTGTTGGTCAGACAGTGTTGGCACATTCGATATCTTTCATTCAATTTGATTATTGCCAGCTGTTTGTATACAGGAAGGTTATGAAAACTCATTAAAAAACATACTTGGTAACTCATGAAACGTTATTTCACAAAAACAGTACTTAGTAGTGAGGCCCTTGGCAGCCAAAACTGCTGCAACACGACGTGACATAGACTCGATTAGGGAAGAGTAAAATTCAGGTGTAATACATCGTATTCCACTTCGTGCAAATATTCAGTTGCTTTATGAAGATATTGCTTTTCTTTGCGTGATATTGCTGTGAGAATCAAAGTCTACAGTGCATGATATCATTCGTGCCATCAAAGAGACAGGTAATTCTTTACCTGCAACATCTCCCGGGCGTCCCAGGATCACCAGCATCCAGACTGATCATATGATTCGACGTGCTTCAGTGAAAGGACCAAGGACCGGATATATCAAGTGCTGAAATCGAAAGTCAATTGCCTGATGATGTTAATGTTAGCAGTCAGACACGAAGGCGTCTTCAATCTGAGGCGGGCTTACGAGCATATCGACCGGCGATGCAGCCGCGTTTGACCGCCAAGAATATTGCCGATCGCGTTAAATTCTGCGAGCTTCAAAAACCTGAACTGCTGAACAGTGGCGAAGTGTTATGTTTTCGGATGAAACGCAGATAAAGCAATTCAAACCAACTAGAAAACTTGTGCACAGGCCAATTGCACAACGGTATAACCCGAGTTTTGTGAAAACAACTGTGAGATCATGTCCTTCACTAATGATTTGGGGGGTGCCATAAAGCTCATCGTGACGGGCTGGTATTTTTCTTGTTCCTCAGGGCTCAACTGTTAACGCAGATTTATGCATTCATATTCTCGAAGAGACGGTAATTTCATGGATGAAGTTGCACCGATGCACTACATCTATGTATGACGATGCACCTTGCCATCAGGCAAGAAAAGTCAGTCAATGGTTGTCTGATCATGAAGTGTCAGTGCTCGGACCTTGGCCAGGATCATCACCCGATAAATCCGATAGAGAATTGTTGGACGAAAGTAAAGACAGAAGTTTCACGTTTAAACCCAACATCAACAGCTGAGCTAAAAGCGCAGTCATGTCGATGTATTACACCTGAATTTTGCTCTTCCCTAATCGAGTCTATGCCACGTCGTGTTGCAGCAGTTTTGGCTGCCAAGGGTCACTCTGCTAAGTACTGATTATTAATGAAATAACGTTCCGTGAGTTACCAAGTATGTTCTTTGATGAACATACATCTAAATAAAGTAATACCGTCAAATTTAATGAGTTTTCATAACCTTCCTGTATACAAACAGTTAGCAATAATAAAATTGAATGAAAAATATCGACTGTCCGGATCTTTTTGACCAACATTGTATAAGGTGTCAATTAATTGGCAGCTGGTCTTATATCATTGTTTTACTCAAGAGAATGTTGAATTTGAAGAGCTTTCGATTGAGCAAGTGAAGAGATTCTCGAATTTGTATAATACGAGCTCCTCAGACTTTAAGCTAATAACTTTAAGCATAATTAAGAGAAATATCATTGTCTTCGTATATCAGCCCTATAATAAAAATGCTGCAAATGCTGCAATAGATATGCTAAATGATTTAACTGTCAGTTTGAAAGCTTTCTTCAATGCTTTTTCACACCATGTAATCAAAGACAGTTTCAAAGTGCCAGCTTTGACAATAAGTATGTTATGAACACAGAACTTGTTCGCACCGGTGCACAAGAAAATTTTAAAAAGTGACACTAGGGTACTTATTTGTTTCGTGTTCTAGATTATCGTATGATGGTCAATCAAATCTTGAAGGTCAGGCCTCTATCTTTCATATTAGATGTTCCTATTTTCTAGAAATCAATGCAAGTTTTACCGAGTACTAGTAAAATTCTAGTAGTCCTAAGAATTTGAAACATACTTACATACAGTCGCCTTAAATAGTATTTTTCCAATACTTGCAAATGACTCTCATCATGCTTAATCTGTGCGTCAGTGCGATAGTTCTATTGAAATACTTCAAACTCAGATGAAAGCAGAAATGATGAAGAAATGCAACAAAAATAGTTAAAAAAATTCAATGACTTAACTTTGAAATGACGGACGAAGCATCAGGTTTGTAATTGATTCTTTTAAAAGCATATACATATCATTTTCATTATTTTTTCAAAATACCTGAGCATATCAGGAAATGTAGAAACATTCTACAAGAGGCAATGTTGTCTACAAATTACTATGCAAGTCAACATTTCGACATGACTCGGCTTCAAGTCATCTCTCTGCGATGTGGCAATGTTACCAGATGCCAAAAAATCTTTCGAATGGATCGATGGCTGCAGGAATCTCAATGGCCTATGTCCTAGAAAGAGGAGCAAGAGCAGTCTCAGGGTATACACAGGATTCAGTATGAGATTCTGACATTCTGAGGTCGCGGGAATTAGATTTCATGGCCTAAAATGATCTTCTATGAGCTTGAATTATCTAACATACGTCATTTTTCACATTTTCCCCCAACATCGGTTACTTTGTGATGTAAGTGTGATCTTCAAAAGATTCCATTTTCATGATGTAGAAATTTAAAGTTTGAATTGAATTAAAAACAATGGAATAAAGCTCTCCTGGTTGGATTCATTATAATGAATGATCAAAATATTTTTACCTACAACCTGCTGTCTAAGATAAACAAATAAAATGAATTGTATTTCAAACTATTTCAAAGTATCAATTTGATCGAAATTTGCACCTTTCGGTGCACCGGCAAGAGAATATAATATAATATAATAATAATCCCTAATATAATCTTAGAGAAATCTGGAAAAAATTGAATTGAAATTTGCTATCAAAATGCAATTCAAATCAACTGGGGATTAAGTTCAGTTTCATTTATCAAAATAGGCCTACGAATCACTTTCCCAGTTCACCGTTGTCGAGTGAAAATTCAAGGCATTGATGGCATGGGAGGGCAGACGCATTGCTAATCAGAATAATAGAGTAAAAACGACCAATCTGCCAAAGGAAATTATCTTTATACGCGAGTGAAAATGACTTCAGCATTGTGAGTTAATGATTTTATCGGTATTTTGGCATAAAATACACAAAAAAAGTACAATCCTGTACGCATTTGGAGAATTGTATTCTTCCACATTCCTTTCTTTACACATTTCTCTCTTGCATTTGCATTACTAATACATTTGAGTAGTGTGGATGAGGTATACACACTACAGAAATCATTATACATGTAGGTTATCAGTATAAAGTCACATGACCGATGTCCTTGCATATCAAATCAAATTAAACTAGCCGAAACTACCTACCAAAGAGTGTGAATATAAAAAAATAATCGCAATTTCACAGATGTGCTTTTGAATAAATTCCACATTTGACCTTCCAGAGTCCCGAAAACAATATATTTAAAAAGCATTTCAGAAAAATGGAAAATGCAGGTTACTATAAATACGCAAAAGAAAAAAGTGTTTCATAAACTAGAGCAAATTTTTGAGATTCCAAGGGCTAGTGAGTAAATGCATTTATGAACATTCTCGCAACATCACTGATCATAAGCAAAATAATAACATATACACATGATAGAAGCAGACCTAAAGACATTCCATGCCAAAAATTGCGGTTGTAGAGAAAACACATACAAATGTCATTTTGCCGATAACATCAGTTTCTCATTGGATTTCCATGTGCTTTCTTTGATACTGTCTGACAAGATAAGAGTGGGGTAGAACTCGGTAGAAGTGCAGATTCACAGAAGGAATATGGTGTATGTCATTCTTCATGTCTCATTTTTGGCTTCGTTCCCTACAGAAAATCGTGATGATGGTTTGACTTTGTCCAGAAATAGCCGACATCTATGTCAAAAATCACTCATTTGCTACCGGTATTCAAAGTCTTAATTTTCTGATTTTCAGTACAAGCATTACATTTTAAACCTGTTAACCCGACTGATTCTTAGTTGCATCTTTTCTCTTCTACCAAATCTGAACACCAGGCATACCGGTGTTTCCATTATCCTGAGTCAAGTGCCAATTGATGTCGAGAAGAAAAAAGTGGGTATGACTCCTAGTACGATCTTACATGAGAATGTTGACATCGGCATGAATGTTACATGACATCGGCATGCCTGTACAGTGCTCACTCGTATGACATGGCATGAATAAGTCATGCCGGTCATTTATTTTCATATGCTATTTACATACTTCATCATGCCACGAATGATGCAGCATGATTATCTATACATGTCCAATTGCACGTATATGTTACTTGCATGCGTCTTCGGATGTGTGATCACTCAGACTAACACACACAAGTATAACAATTCTGCTTCTTTTCAGCTTGAGCAAAGATTGCAATATTGAAAGTTTCAGATGCATTTGTCAAATAAGTGCAGGAAGCTAAGGTGTTGGATAGCTTTTGGCCAACAGTTAGCTAGCAGTTAACTAGCAATGGAACTGCAAAATTGATGAAATCATATCGGACGTTTGCTTGTCTTTTACTGAAAACATGCCTAGGTTGTGCACTGTAAATATGAAAACATTTCTGGATAAGGCAAGTTGTACTCAATGTCTACTCAACATATTTCATACTTGCTATCTATATATTGAATGATATTGACTATGATGAAAATAGTGATTTCAATAACCGAAATGTATTGAGTAGAACCAGTGCTGCCACTCTGATATTTAGAAAATCCCACGCAGGTGAATTTTTTTCACGCAGGCGTATTAAACAGTTACATGTAGCGCTGCATCTACTTACAAGACAAGGTTTATAAGTTCAACTTTTCCTTTCAATTTTGTTTTGACTCATCACAACTACATGTAACCGTATTTGTAGGCTGTGTGGTGGTTATGTTCTGATAAATTTGATCTTAAATTAGTATCTGTGAAACTGCTTCAATTCGACCGGACAAGGACGAAACGTTGTCACCGACATTTTTGCGAAAATGAGACTTTTGTATATTCGGAATGCGTATTGTCGAGCTGTCACGTACCCTAATTTCTGTGTTCAAACCCTTTGAAGCATGAAGGTGAGGAGCGTAAAGGAACAAGAAGCCATAAAGACCATAAAGAACAATAAAATTTTTAATTCTATTTCGACTCTCCTGAAAAATCGTCATATGGTGCTTACAACGTTTCGTCTTGATACGGCCAAATTATGCTTCAACATGCGTTGAGAATATGTTATGGAAGTACATGTACGGTAAGTCTAAAGAGTGCACAATCTATTTTTTTCTGTACTTATTCTCTTGCTTCCTTCAGACGATTAGCTCCGCATTTGAATCTATATCAATCATACATTAGATATTGCAGCTGGGCAATCCAACGAAAAACAAATGCTTTCCATTCATCAATACATGTATTTTAAAAACAACAAATATCGGTAGAGAGTATCTATCAAAAGACTTAACAAACGCAAGACTCGTAAAAACAAAATATAACAACAGAATATATCTATCAAAAGACCATAATAGCAAAAAAACAAACTCAAAGAGCTAGGCAGCTCTAGTGTACAGTCTACTAAAATGCTCATAAATGAAATTATTCGATTAAAAATAAGCTCAAACAAATTATGCTCAACTCTACTAGTTTCTATAAAAATGTCCAAACTTTCGAATACAAAATACAACAAGAGTACCTACTGATTATACGTACTGACAACGCATGCACATGCTACTACTACACACTGTACAAAATATACTGTATAATTCAACTAAAAAAAACTTTGAAGATAACAATATTTGAGAAAATGTAAAAAACCGGGTACTGTTAGTTTTTGGCAAACTGTTCAATTGTTTTCTTTATGATTCTTTCTTTTGATTTTATCTGTTCCGCTGTCAATTTCTTTTCGTCTTTTTCAATCTTCTTGCGTTTCATCTGAATAAGCGACAGTTTCTTTTGATACTCAGCTATCATCAATAAAGCAGATGATTGTTCTTCTTGGAGTTCGCTTTTATTTGATGCTATTTGCTTTTGCTTGTTCAACAATGCCATCTGCTCTTTCGATCTTTCCATTTCTTCCTCAATTTCTTCCTCCAATTTCCTCTTCCGCGCTGCTTGTTCCGATTTTTTCTTGTCGGCCTCTTTCTCCTGTTTCAGCCTCTTCTGGTATGATGCATGAGCATTGAAGCCCATTTGGACCAGGTCTTCACTCAAAGGAAAATTGTAACAACAGTAGTTAGAAGCCCGCAGATAGCCACTGATAACCGAGCATGAGTTCACTGAGATTTCATTATAAGTTTCGCTTTTTAGTAACTGTATCTGACAGACAACTAAAAGCTCGTTCTACCGCATCATTTCCGTGAGGTATTGACAAAACAGAGGTGGACAATCGTGTGAGAATCGGATAGGCTTGTTGCGAAGTGTTGCAGTCACCGATGGCAGTCGATTTCAGACTCCCGACATGAAGCCAGTGCTGAACTATATCGTTCAGTTCTTCAACTGCGCGTGAAATCCCATATTGACGCCACTCCGTTATCAAGGATGTGACATCTTCACTGCTGTACTTCATTTCTTAGGCAATGGAAACAACTGCTGTTTCATCTTCGGTTTTCCGAAGAGCAGGATCCAGAAAACGAAGTTGCCTCACTCGCTTGTCGGCCAGCGGTAAATAGCCTTGAAGTTTACTGGACAAAGTACAATAAAACTTTCGGACACGGTTGAAAAATTCAGTGCGCACTGATTCACTAACAGAATCCAGTTTCCTTCCGGTGTCTTCACCGATAAATATGGCAGAATCTGGAAGTCGTGAATCTCGATCAAATGAAATTTTCTTCAATCTTTTTGTGTTTTCATCAACAAATTCTTTCTTCAAAAAACATAAAAGAACATTTACAAACAGTTCGCGAACGTCAGAATACATTTTATGAACAAGAACAGAATTTCTTTGATAAGCTTTTTCAAATTTGTTCAAAAGAGGAAGAACGGATTGCATGAGCAACAGGTCCAAATGTATCAATATCAACGCAATGTCGTAACGATCGCAACACAACATACAATGTTCACTATCCATGCTACCGCCACCACAATCAGCCATTGGACCAAAGAACAATACTGAAAGCAGAAAACTTAGTTTTAAATAATTGTAGGGGCTACTGTATGTATATTCTTATGGAAAATAGGAAACCATGGAAAATTCATGATACGATACAAAATTATATAATATTCCTTTACAGATCATATGTATTATCCATATTTCCCTTCACGCACCTCTTCAAAATCCCACGCATTTCACGCAGAAATATTTTTTTTCACGCACTGCGTAAATTCACGCAGGAGTGGCAGCACTAAGTAGAACTCAGTATTTTCAGAGGTATAACTTAGGTTCTTTAAAAATCTTTATTAATTTCTTCGGACGTAAAGCTTTGAATCAGTAATCTCCGATCTCGACTTAAGGCTGATGTTGTCGACTCCATAATGCCGATAACTTACAACCCTCGAAACGCAGTTGAGTCAGTTATGAAATTTGCAGCTGACTTGATAGTATATCAATAAGCACTTGTGAATTATGCTGTAATTCTTAGTGTAGAAGATTTTGGTTCTTAGTATCGGGAGGGAAGCTAGAATGTAGATTTTCAGGAATGATTATTCGAAGTGTCAAATATCGAATCATCTTACCAGAGCTTGACATCGGAACCGAAACCTGTAATTAAAAGAACACATTTTAAAAATGAAATAATGGATGTTGAATTTCGGTTTTCATCACTATTACTCGTACAGGTTATATAACATGTAGATATCACCAAACAAAACAGACAGCGCAACCATACAATGTTGTTGGTTAAACCAGAGTACCAGACAGATCATGCTGTACAATAGAAGTTGCATCATAAAAGATATGCAACAACATATCATGCATGTATGTATAATGAGAAGAGCATTTAGATAGATTTCAAGTCTTCACCTACTCGCATGTAATGATATAAACATTCTATTTAACTATAGAAAAACTAAATAACTTCAAGATATTTGACAAATTCATGATTTTTAGATAGATTTCAAGTCTTCACCTACTCGCATGTAATGATATAAACATTCTATTTAACTATAGAAAAACTAAATAACTTTAAGATATTTGACAAATTCATGATTTAAACCTGAAATAATACCAATCTAAGTAGGTATTTAAGTAGGTTTGTCAAGATAGATTCAAACAAATTTGTATGTCAGGTAATGACAACAGAGAAAACTAAGTGTCTAATACATAGATAGGGCTGATAGGGCTTTGTGCCTTGAGTATTGAGCTATTTCAGATGAAGCAAACCGCCTAATAGAAATGTAAAGGTTTGTGTCAGCAGATTTTTTTTGATCAAAAAGTTCCGTAGGTTCGCAGAATTATGTCAGCTAAAATAGGTGAATTAGTTGAATTCACTTTCCAGCACGATGAAAAATCAGCTTCTCAAGGAATCAATTAAATTAAACACTACTTGAATTCTAATTGAAGCATTTTATTTTGTTCTCATTCTACATGATTACGGGTAAAATTTTATCCTTTCCCAATGGGCTATACCTCTGATGCTGTTGAATGATAACGAGAATCTCAACGTTGGTTGCTGCAGTTTTTTTTGACGCTCTTGATTTGAGTGGTAGTAGTGAATGTGAAGCAGATTGGAGTTGAGTAATTAAATGCCGAGCTAAATTCACAATCGTAAAATGGGAACAAAGATAGAGAACTACTGTATTTCATCCAATATCAGGAATTACAAGCAATCCTATTTGATATCCACAATACCATTCATTGCTGCCACTGACCTACCTAGAAGATCTAAAAACTAGATCAGCGATTATTGCCTTTTTTTACGTTTAGGGCCTATAGATCTATCTATATAGGATATGTCATTTTAAATCTAAATGCAATGTTTTCGACTGCATGCCGACTATAGACCAACCCGATTCGAGTTATAATATAGTCTGGTCAGACCCACCCTTGTATTACTCTTGTTTTTTCAAAATACATCTTGGTCACATCATCCCAACGGTGCGACATGTCTGTAAGTCAAACTAGTCACACAGATAGCCATGCATGGTAAGTTTCTTCAGCTCTGTCGAGAAATGAATCTTGTAGTTAAGTTACGAACATGAATATGCAATGCCAAAAATGATGTTACAAAGCTATTAAGTGCTCAATCTACGAATATCCGCACATTTTAGTGCCGTAGCGGAGTATTAAGTGATTGCAAAGCCAACCATTACCAGCAAAATATATCTACATGTATACGCTATGAGTTTATAATCAAAGTCACTTGATTTGATGGACTGTATAGAGGAGCCCCGACCTACAGAAAAACGCATACTTCCGTTAATATAGCAAAAATACACAATATACACATACAGTATAATCTCAAAGCTCTTGATATCAGGTGTGTCAGGTACATAGATGGAAAACGAAGGTGAAAACGATCAACTGTATTTCCTTCAGTTGAATGAGAATTTCTAGTATTATGGACTATGCAGATGCCTTTATGGTTCTGATACGTTTGTCAAATTACCCAATTCAATGCAAGTTCTTGACACAGCAGACAACGTTTTGGAGTTTCAACATTTAGGCGACTTCGATTTCGACACTTTATTCGGCATTTAATCAATATTAAGGAAACATGCTTTATCTTCAGTGAGTAGAATACAGGCACTTGGTATCAGCAGCATTGATATACACAAAAAGGCATAATTGTGTCAAACATACAAATCTAAAGAAGTTAATAGTGATCTTCAATGTTTTGTTGTTACTCACATACTGCATCAATGATTCATTGATCTTGGAAATATGTGTATAAATAATATAGTATTGAACATTTTTATTGACAATAAACTTTTATTGGTCTTCGTCAATGTTTTGATCTCCACAAACTTTACACCAATGGCGCACAATCTAGATACAATTATGTATAAATGTAGTTGTCCACATGCCGACTATCACCTACATGTAGTCAAATTAATTAGTTCCCGTCTGTCTCCCACAGATGCGTGTCAGACAGGGATGAGATTTCAAGCATTGGGCCAGGATGAAAGGTGCAATTGTAGGACAGCTTGTATTTACATAGAAGTTAATTTCCTGTGATTTCTCCAATTTCTTGCTATTTATTAAGTTTTGATATGCAAAGATCTCATTAAGAAATGACTTCGAAGTAATTCAGAAACAAGTTATGTTGTAGTTGTAGAACACATGCTTTGAGAAATTGGAAGGGGTTGAAAATTAGGTGTCTTAAGTTTTCGGAAGTTTTCAGAAAATTTCAGTTGAGCGATTTCCCTTCATGTTTTCATTGCATGATTATTACAATGAACATTTACACTGATCTCAATTTTTTCTCATAGGCGATAAATTTCTTTTATTAAAGTTCATTTTCAATTCATTTTAGCTTTTGGTCAACAAATAAGTGGCAACAGATAAAAATGTCATATTTTCAAAATGACCATAGAAACAACCATCATTTCCTGATCGTGAACAACTGTTCATGTTGGTAATATGTTAAATTGTTCATGAATCATGTTTGAAATTTTGTCCAATCTTCATGTTACATATCGACACCTGCACGTCAAGTAAGCGCTAAAGAGAACTCCATCACTTCAGAGAACTTCGCTTCATTCTATCATCCTTTATTTACGACCAAATTGCAATTTCTAAGACAATGTCTTCTTCGTCAGTAGTTTAAATATAAAAGCACACGTTAAAATCAATCAGTCATCAAAAGAAGAGAAAATTTAGTCCAATAGAAAGCTATAAACGTAAAAACTATAGTACTGAAGTAGTGTTACTGTTTAACAATAAAGACCTGTCAGTAGCGGCAATGAGTACAGATTCTGCGATACGAGTATTATTCGTTCGGGCAATGACAGAGAAAGCGGAATTATCGTTCACATGGTTATGCAAGGTGATTTCAGTTGGCAGGGGGCGACCTTTGATGTGTTCGTTAATTCTAGTTTGCTCTCACCAATGTAACACTTTGGACAGTGTTCACAAGAACACATCAAAGGTCGCCCCCTGCCAACTGAAATCACCTTGCATAACCATGTGAACGATAATTCCGCTTTCTCTGTCATTGCCCGAACGAATAATACTCGTATCGCAGAATCTGTACTCATTGCCGCTACTGACAGGTCTTTATTGTTAAACAGTAACACTACTTCAGTACCATTGCTTCTACGTTTATAGCTTTCTATTGGACTAAATTTTCTCTTCTTTTAATGACTGATTGATTTTAACGTGTGCTTTTATATTTAAACTACTGACGAAGAAGACATTATCTTAGAAATTGCAATTTGGTCGTAAATAAAGGATGATAGAATGAAGCGAAGTTCTCCGAAGCGCCTGGGCTCAATATGTTACGATCCATCAATTCAATAATCGACACAGACATGACATCTACTGTTTCAGTTTTATCATATCTCGAATTCAGCAAGTATATTTTCATTGCTATTTCCATGAATCTGATATTTATCTGACTACTACCTATGTCTATTCTCGATCTGTTCTTTCATCAATTTCCTTCTCACGATCGATCATATTTCCCCTTAACAATCCTCTTCAGAAGCAAATTCCCCATTAATTCACGGTTCTACTCTGAGAATAGTTTCCGACTTAACGCCACTTAATTCATCTGCGATTTTCTGTACAGGCTTTTTGCAGCCAAATATTTTCTATAAGCATGAGAACGAAACACGTGATACAGGAAACTACTTATAATAGAAATAAGGACGATAAAGGCTAACAGCGAAAATAATATATCATTAAATTACTCCTTATAATTCATCGTGTCACCCTGATCGAATGGATAGATTCCTTCCTCCCCAGAGAATGATAGATGAAGGCCTATCCACGTGCAGTTGATGAAATCAACAGTAAAAGTACTCTTGCTGTGATTTATTGCTTGTTGACTTCAACTAGCCAGATACGAAGAAGCTCCTGACTATAACAATGATATTTGGTAAGTACTAGTTAGAATAAGTGTAGAAACTGAAAGGACAGGAATTTGTAATAGCAACATTGTTGCAATGATGAGAATCTGAAGTTTCTGAAGCACCATCAAGAATAATTTGAGTTTTCAAAACTGATGATTATCGAAGTTGTCGCATTCAATTTTATCAGTCAAAGGATATCGGACAATGACTGATCTGACCGCAGTTTTGGACTTCAGATCGTCAAAGAAGAAAAGTAGACTCAAAATGGTCGTCAAAACGACGTTAAATTAGCACACATGAGTATGCTCCACGTGAATTTGGAAATAAATTTTTAAGCATATTGGAGTAGGGATGCAATTTCATATTGATAACTTTGACTCGTTTGCAATGAGGTCAATTTGATATTTGATTTTTTAAAATGACAGCGTTTTAAGACATTTTTATCAAGGACATTCCACTAAAGCGTCATTTTCTATTCAACCAAATTCTGTGTGCAATTAGCTTTGTGCATAGTTGCAAATTTCTTATGAACTTTACAAGCATATGCTCTATCACAGAGACGCAGCATGGTGTAGAGCACATAGTACAATATTTGAATTAGTTAAATAGCATATTTCGTAAGATTAACTTGATCCAATAATCAAGAAATTCATTGATTTTCTCATTAATACGATTAAATCATCACATGTTTGATAATGCGGGTCAATTATACAAATAAAGACCGTGTACATTAAAGAAAGCGCACAGAATTTTACTGAGCATAGCGTTGCGCCTTACCGGTTAGCCCTTAACGAAAATGACCAAAAACGCTGTAAAAATAAAAAAATGAAATTTCAAATTGATCCAATTGCAAGTTAGTTATAGATTTCAACAATCCTTTTAACACGACTGTTCTTCTACAACATAGAAAAGTTCTCTGTGCATGTAGGTTAGCAGAAATGAAATCACGTTTGTCAATATAGAATTGAAATTACGTTAAAATTGAGGTTAGCAAAAATGACTATAATTTTCCGCTTTCCATTGGACTTTATCTTTGGTCCTAAACTCCAATATGCCAATTCCAAGGTCAATTGGGGCACACCCACATTTTCGTATAAATGATAATTTTATCCACAAATATATGTCGTTATTTTACTGTCGATTTTAACGACGATCTCTTCTTTGTGAGGGTGCAGAATCCTAAGTATTTGGACTTTCGGCGAACTACTTCCGAAATCCTAGCTTCATACCCAGCTTGATCAACCCTTTGAGCTTCAGGCGAATCTGAGATGGTCAGTCACTGACCTTTCCTGAAATTTTTCGTATATGAAGTCTTTCTGACAGATTCTAGCAAAGAACAGACATCTGCAGAAAAAACGGGTCGAATTTTCAGTAGATAATGTAATTGCGCTTTTCGACAGTATTCAACATTCCATTGAAAAGCCTATACTTCACACTGTCAATCACTATTGTTTTTTATTCTGTCCTTCATCATTGTCATTTTCAAACCTATTTTCTTTTTTTGCTTTACTATCCATATTTATAGTTGTTGAAATATCAAGCTGCTACAAAATAGGCGAAATAGACTGCCATTATCTCACACATATTTGTATTTGAAGCCATATTCAATATCAATTGGTCTCGCATCGTCACCATTACATGTAGGCCTATATTGCTTTCTCGGAAGGCAACCTGTTATATTAATGCTAGATTGACCACGAAAGTGATTGAATTGTCAAGTATTCTCGCCAATTTGAAAGCTATGTCTAAGGGTACTCACCGCTAAATTGATCAATGGACAAATATTGAATGTCAATTGTTGTCGACTTTTCACAACCTTTCAAGGCTTTTAAACTTTGGTCACATTTATATATATATATATATATATATTATGTGATATATATATATCAGTGAGATCGAGAAGTCTATTCTGTTAGGTGGAAAACATAAGATAATAGTCAAAATTTAAACATAAATATGCACTTTTTAAGCATGAAATTTCTAACATTGTGAACTCATAGGAAAACGTGCGTCATTAACTTTATCAGAAAAAACCTCAAATAGTGATTCCAAAATACCTCAACAAGCGACTAAAATCGTAGCAGATATTTTTGTCAACTTGACCAGGCGTGATAATATCAATAGAACAAAGTGTTTGCATAAAATACATGCACACTTCTTTCCATGAAAAAAAATAACGAGCTGTGAAATATTATACGGAATACAAGCTGTCATTGAATCTAAGCATGAATTGTGTGTCAAAATTCCTGTCAATTACTTTCTTTCATTGATTTCACTAAAATGCTTCAAAGATTACAAGAACCCTATCAAGTTCAAGCTTCAAGTTTTTGTTTACCCTTTCTTAGGGGACTAAATGTCTGAAGTCGGGAGACAGTAGCGCAAGTCGGTCCTTGGTCTTATATGAACAATGTCCGGGAAACTGGTGGACACATACTGCAATTCCATATATTTTTGGTTGCCAATAGTAATCATTCATACTCCTAGTCTCTTGGAAGACTCGGTGAAATAGTGGTGCACACCTGAGGTCCCTCTGAAAATACTATATAATACCAAATCGGAATTAGAGCAACAGGAAGAACGATTTAGGTGAAATTTTCTACCTAGAACTGTGAAACTTGTTAACACACATAGCATTTTGACATAAACATCGCATGCATTCGCAGACCTTCGCTAACATAAAAAAAGTCCTTCGCAAAAGTTGACGAATCCCTCGTATTAACTTTAGCATGACGGATACCACTTGAAAATGAGCCCTCAATTTCCTTTTCAAACTTCGCTAGTGAAATACCATTAAGAGAACACACTTCCTGCTACAATTTCTAGAAACCTCAATTCATGAACGGGAATTTATTGATTCAGTACAATGGCAGTAACTAGAAACCCGTTCGCTCAGTTCACCGGTAAACGGCTAAAAATCTCGTTCGCTCACTCAAAAATTCGAATACATTAGTGAACACACTTCCAATACACTGACTACGTCGACAATCGTCCACCTTAAAGATCAGAAAAAATCGAAGCCTCTGATTTTAAAATGGTTTTGCATTTTGAATTTTGTCCTATTGTTGTCACGGACACACGGCATTAGAAAATTTACAGATATTTGCATTCATGTGCATATAAAAAGACTTGCAGGGTGATGCTTCTAGCAATTCCGAATATGCCAAATCTAGGATTGCCTGTATTTCATGTGCTGTTCTAGCTTTTGAAATCTGCAGTACTCATGGGTATCTTGAACTTTTCACACAGCTGTGCATGTAACTTTACCTCTTCATAACATGAACTAAATAACCTAAATTAACTGTGAATTAAAACTGTGATCACATGACTGTAAATTTATTGTTCTCTCATTTGTACACTGATGAAGGGTGGTGAATCCACCTAAAACACGTATGGTCATTTCCACAAGAGTCGTTTATTCTAAAAGCTATAAATAACCTATATCTGCAAAACATAATCAAAAACATGCTCAGACTTTAGGTAGGAATGTAGTTTTACACTGCCTACAGATATTGCAGACCTACTCACTGAAGTTTCTGAAACAATCGAGATACAATTATATAATCTGGAAGATTAAGATGTAGATATATTAGCTATTGCCCAATTTCAGTAGGCTTATCTCTTGTAAGCACAAAAAATTGGTCTATTAACCGTTGTTGACTAATAGCATAAGAAATACTATCAAAAATTTACGTTCATGAAGATTGTAGAGTGCCAGTTCGCCTGGGCAATAAATAAAAAGATGTCCTCAGACTTGAACAATTTAAGCACAACAATTCCTTGGCAGCTGTAGACGCTGCATCTTCAAAAACAATGAATCAAAACTACTTTTAACCCTTTGCGCACGATAAACGTGCACCGCACGCTGAACACCCTTCGCCAAACAAGCACCGCACGACTTTGGCTCATACTTATAATTGCTAATTGAGTTATATTCCTGCGCCGGAAAGTAACAGTGGTCAAGTATCATGAGCCGGCGGTTTGAATTTTCTTACAAAGTCATGTGATGTATAGAATGCGGTCAGTTCTGTGTTTGCTGGTATGGTGATATTCTGCTGCCTAAGTTCCATTGGACGAGTTCGTGAGCCGAGATATTTCCGTGATGTGTGTCATGATCATCCAACTTTTCATATGATGACTGCTTTGAGAAATCATTCTTCTTTATGAAAGTAACATACCGGTATTTTCATATTGTGTGACCATTGTCAAGTCAGTTTTTAGTTTTTTATTTTACACATGTTTCGTGATTCGTTAACTTGATGGAAAAGAATCACAGCATAAGCTATACAATAACTATAGAATACGTTCGAAGAATTTACATACCATGTAATGAAAATGTTCAATTCATAAATTTAGCAGTTTTTACATTCAAATTCAACATTATTGGATTATATGAGGAGCCAGAAAATTGATACTATTATAGTTTTCATAGCCGTGCGCATAGGATTAATGAGAAAGGAATTGACTGCCCACTTGATATATATCTATTTATATAAGCATATTGTGAGATTTGTTTTTAATTTTTACATGATGCTTACATAGCTTTTGATGATGCAAATTTTCTGCTTCACTAATCAGTGTAAGCACATTCTATTGAAACGTATGCATACTTCTAAACTTCTAATATTCGATTGTAAGCAAAATCAATGCTTTTAGCCGCCATGCATTGCCATGATTCAAGAAGCGCATGTAGAAAAAGAGAATAAATATACCGTATAGATTGCTTCTCAGTTATGCATTATTTATTCATCATGATTGTGTTGGAGGTCACGATGCACTCGGCGATTGAATTTTTCACTTTCCTCTGCGACGGGATTCCGGTAATACAATTATTTGCCTGACAACGACTTACAATGGTCGAGAGGTTCTCAACCTACACATTACAGAGGCGGAGCGACATTTTTGGAACAATAATTTGATACGTCAAAAGTACAGGCTCAAAGTAGTTGCTTTAGATGGATATTGCGAGCATTTCAATGATATTTGATGCTTTATTTAGAATGGAAAGACATAATTAATTATTTACTTGCTTAGACATTTCCCTCTACCTTTTTTCAGGGAAAAAGGGGTTGTTAAACTAAATAAAATAAGTTCGACGAAATTAAACTTCACAGTCAGTTATAATTAATTAAAACTTCGCTTGTCGAAAATGGCTGGTGTCCTCCCGCTTGAAATTCAGATAAACTGAAGTAATTCAATCTTTGATGATCATTGGACGTAGAAAATATTTTAGAAAAAAATTACCTAGATCTTTTGTATTCAAATTTGCTTTTCAACATTTGTCTTTACCGATCAGCATTTGAATTTTTTGGAGAATTTGGAACAATACATGCAGATAGAGCTACTGAAGCGCAATTGCCCACCCTTCCCGACGCTAAATGACGAAATTCAATGGAAGTTTCGAATCATTTAATAAGGACGAATCAAGTCAAGTATGAACGATGTTACTTTCTTGATCTAAGATCACTCGGTCACCAAGGCTAAATAGCTAACTTTTACAAAGCAGTCATTTTCTTCTAACGTTTACAGTGTATTTCATCTGTGTAATCGCCAATAAAACGATTCCCCTTGATAAAACAAAAAAATGGGATATCGCATGATGTGTCGGTACTCATGAAATGAAGCAAAAAATGAAAGTTGAAGTTTTTAATAAAATTAATTTCAAAAAACAGCATGATATAAAACAGCGCAAAATTTCGGTTTGTCTATGTTTTTCCGCAAGTGTTAGAGCATTGCTTCTCAAGGTGGGCCCTGTGGCCAAAAAGTGGGCCCCAGGCTTTTGGAAGTGCACTGGGTGAGTGACGGAAAAATGAAAGCCAGTATTTGAAAAGAACGACGATAATTTTTCTTGTTTGTGCTTAACGAATTAGTTTTATAGATCTTTTTATTGCATATATCTAATATTACTTTTATAGATATAAATAGTATTATAATCATTTCGGTTTACGAATTGCTTAAGAAAATAAGGTGACTATGGTGACTGCAAGTTATCGATCGCAGACCAGTCAGATATTGGTTGTATCTATGCATGCTTGTCGCCGTTTGAGTTCATATCATATTCTCTGCGCAAGACTCGATGGCGACTTCGAACAAACGTCAATGTGTGAGACGCTTTAAAGAGGAATTTTTGCTTCTTGGATTCCAATCATCCGACGATGGAAGCCTGAATGCATTGAATGTGGAACAACCCTAATGAACGGTTCAATGAAATCTTCGAAGTTATCAAAGCATCAAAAAAATGCCAAACATCCATTATCAGTTGGAAAAGATATGACCTACTTTCAACGTCTAGCGAAGAAACACACGGATAATGCGCTTATGAAACTGTTCGATTTTACTCGAAAAATGCATCAAAAGTCCATCAAGACATTAAAACCCAGCTATTGCGTCTCACTGATGATTGCCAAAGCCGGTTATGCCGATACTGTTGGTGAGCGATTGATAAAACCAGCCATGGACGTTTGTATTCGCGAGGTGTTGGGTGATTCGGCGGCCGACTCGATCAAAAAAATTCCACTTTCAAATGACACTATACGAAGGCGCCAAGACGAAATGGGTTCTCAGTTGGAAGCGTGTTTGGTTGACATTTTACGAAACTCTTTGTTTTCTCATGCAGATAGATGAATCAACAGTGTTTTCGTCAGCTCTATTATTCGCCTATGTCCGATATTTTGATGGAACGGACTTGCGCGAGGAAATGTTGTTCATCAAAAAATTTGACTACCGACACGACTGGTTTATCTATCTACAACAGCGTGACGGAATTTTTCGAGGAAAAAGATATTCCATTGATAAATCTAATACATGTCGCGACCGATGGCGCTCGTGCATTGACTGGCATACATCAAGGATTCGTTGCGAGATTGAAGAAAGTGGCACCACATATTAAATGGATTCATTGTATCATTCATCGTGAACATTTGGCTGCCAAGATGTTGCTGATATTGCTGTGAGACTTATAAATTTTGTGAAAGACTCTTTCAAAACTTCTGTGACGATGACTCTCATCGAAACTTGGTTCTGCATACGGAAGTACGCTGGCTATCCAAGGGAAAGTCATTTCAAAGGCTAGTTGAGCTGTGGGAAACTCTGATGGGATTCCTTCACGAAATTTCATCTGCAGGCAGGATTACCGGTAAGCAAAAACAGACCGCCTTAAGTCTTAGAAACGAGGCAACTGAGACCGCAGTCAAGTCCAAAATTCATTATTTAGCTGATGTATTTTATCATTTGAATACAGTAAATCTGCAGCTGCAAGGCCGGTGAACAAATTTGATTGAATGCTCAGATAATATCAAAGCGTTCGTTGCAAATCTCGATCTTTGGATAACATTGCTTGGAAGAAATAATTTGAAGTTCTTTCCACACCTTGAGAAAACTTCACCATCCAAGGAAATAATTCATTCGTGCATAACGCATTTGACTGGTTTGAAAGCAAATTTGCTGTCTCGTTTTGATGACATGTTGAAATTCAATCCACCACAATGACTGATTGCCCTTCATACTTTCGACCCATTGATTGATCCTGAATTAGATCCTGTCATGCCAGAGGAAATTATTGAAATGAAAGAAAACACCTTCTTCAAAAATAAATTGGCATCGGAAGGTATCTATGCTTGGCTGCATACAACAACGCTAGCACCAAACCTTTTCAAAGTCGCCTTACCCTACTTCCTTTCGTTTCCCACTACATGGCTGGCGGAGATAGGATTTCCCATGTTCACATTTTATCAAAAAAGCGGAATCGGCTGGATATTGAGCACCGTGGTTTGCTTCGGCTAAATTTGAACCAATCATTGATTGTGGACATCGATGAACTCGTAAAAAATCATAAAAATCAAGGGAGTCATTGATAAGACAATACACGTTGTTTTCGTCTTGGACAGTTCAAGTTTCATGTTTGTGATTTAGTGAAATTATCATTGAGATGTAATTGCTAATCAGGAATACACACATACAGTATCTTTTCTAAGTTCGATTTTTTCAAGTTTTAGGTTACGCAAGTGGTAGACTTTAGGGTAGCTTATATGTAAAGGATCAAGAAGTACAAATAGATTTCACGATATATAGACCGACGAGTGTAAGTATATCATTTTCAGGGTTTGTCAATGAAAATGAGAAGGCAAAAGAAAACTTACATATAAAGGTAACGAAAGACGTTTATTGTACAAATATAATATTTCCATCAAATAGTGTTTTACAAGTATCTGATCTATGAGCATATTGAGGACAATCACTTCAAAATTTGATATTCACAATAAGACCTGTAAAAACAAGCTTGATTTTTAAAAAATGGTGGTATGTACAACGTTGAGAGACACTGTGTTAGAGCAATCTTTCTATTAATTTCTATTGATATGGAGCAAAAATTGATGCTAATCAATTTTTTGGGTGATTCGCAGATTTTGGAGCTGAATCGGAATAAAACATCAATTTTCATTCTCCAAAAGTCAGAGTTGGCTTCTTGCCGGCTAAAACCGGCAAAAAATGGTAAAAAACCGGCTAAAACTAAAATTCCGAAAAATCAGTCAATTTCTTCACGAGATGATCGACAAGTGGGACGTTATTCTCTAAATATGGGAGGGCAAATTACCTTGACATGAAAAATGTTGAAGGGCAATATAACATCAACAAGAGGCAACAATGAGGACATTTGAGGGCAACAATGTAGGACATTTGAGGGCGCATAAGCGCCTGAAAATGTCCTATATTGTTGCCAGAAAAAAGCTATGTTAATAATATTGCGCGTAATTGAAATGAACTGAGCAGCAATGCCATGAATACACATGTAGATATACGCAGATTGAGATTTCAGAAATGTCTTTCACATGCATAGATAGAGAAATCATCATTACGAGATACATTGTTGCCTTCCTTTTTCCACATTGTACCATAGCTCAATTACGCACAATATTTTTAATCTAGTCCTTCTGGGAGTTCAGGATAAATTTCATAGTAATATTCGTGTAATCACAATGGCTATGGGACATTTCCCACAGATTTTGAAGATAATCTATTCTATGAGATCAGCAGGGAGGTCAATCGTAGAAATCCCAGGCCAGATTTCTACATTTTCTTGCCCTTCTAGTACCTTCTAGCATGGAATACCTGCTTCGATCTTTTACATAGAGCCAAGTGATTTCCTTCCAGCATGGACGTCTGTTACATCTTGCGATGAATGAAATTTGTAAAGCAACAAAATGCGTGCACGCTTAGAAGAATGCACAACAGCTTTATAACAGCATTTTTAAGATAGTTCATACTCTTGTACACCTATACTTGGAACATTTTCTTGATTGAAATATTATATTGATAAGGCTTGAATTGTGAAAATACAGGCCTAAAAATTTATCAAATGATGAAAAAGTAAAATGAATTTATTGCGACTAACGAAGTAAGGAGTGATGATGATCCCTTAGTACCCGTAAAACTTATGTAGTAATGGTGGAAAAATAGTTTTAGCGGAAAAATGGTGACAAAAGCTGGTGGTTTTTGCCAGATTTTTACCAGGTGGCAAAAACCAGGGTGGTTTTTACCGGCCAAACCTGCCAAAAACTGAAAATCAGTATTCAAGAACTTATGGATTACCTTCTCAATTTCATTAAACATTTTGAAATTAATAAGATGAAGTTAGTTCCACTACATTTTGTTAAAGGATTGGTTCGCAGCTTTATTTAGACCAGGTCGGTGAAATTATGGCCGATTTCAAGCTTTTGTCTAGTCCTCATTTTATAGCTTACTTTTTGTAAGTAATTTATTAAAAAAAGTTATTGTAATTTTATTGACTCATGAGACTTAAACATAAGTATTAAACATAAAGAAAAAGATGAGTGACTGACTTAATAGCGAGTAATATCCAATAAATAAACTACCAAGTCGTTGTAATTTTATACGAAAAGTATTTTTACATTAAACTGTATGTATAAAAAATCTTATGCATAATTGTCTATAACCATGTATTATAATAATATAATACATGGTACATATATAGTGGCATCATAAAAATGATTAAGCAATATCATATACTGACTGCATGTTCTATATGAAAATTGCTTCATGCAGTTACCGAGAAAAATGACTTAAGATGCCAGTTCGCGAATTACATTATTTTATACTCATGGAAAAATGTTGAAAGTCACCAATACATTCGTAGACAAAATAACTTGACAATCAAACAATGCGTCTAACTTAACACCACGTGTCCATTCAAAATTCCAATTACACCTGACAACAGTGCAAAATAATCTGATGCGAATCACAGAAGATAGCGAACAATTATCTACGTGGCAAGCAGAAGTACACAAGAATACTAATTTCAAAATAAACATGGTAGAAAGAGTAATGTTTACAAAATAAAGCATGACAGAAGCCATTTATCATTCTGAGGAACGAATGGTTACTGAAAATGAAAACATCCAAACAAGGGATTTAATGACATCTTTATCACCTGAAAATGGAAGCTGAGTATTCATGGGATATTACGGATTTAGTGAAAATTGTACTCCTGAAATATAGAGAAAGACAACAACAAGAAGTAGCCTAAGTTAAGTAATTTCGAACTTGTTTTGAATCAATTGAATGACACCGAAGAGATGGTGATATATGTTTTTGAAAACTTCAAAACATACAAATAATTTATAATTACACTATATACACATCGCAAATCCAACATAACAGATACGGTTAACTAAAAATTCCATTGAAATCCAAACTGGCATTCGGAACTTAAGCAATTATTCATTATGCATGATTTTTCTTTTTGATTTCTTGTATACTCGTACATGGAAAAAGGCGAGATAAAAAGAATCTTTCTGAAAATAAATCAAGACTTCATCATACATGCACCATTTCAGAATTTCGCTTCTGACGTTCATCTTTGCAATCGACATGACTTTGTCAAACAACTACATATGTGGCCTCAGCCAAACAATTTCAGTCAAATTATCATTATTTGATTCAATTTCTGTAGTCATTGAAAGCACATTGACTAACGATTTCTCGAAATGCCAAAAGCTGAAATAAGTTAGTTCGTAAAAACAAAGCAAATACAGACCACAAAGTAGAGAGAATATAAGCTATTAGTTTAAGATGAAACTGCAGTAGAGCCATGACATCCTCTTGGATTTATTTCTCATCAGCTGATCAAATTAGATAAGACTGAAAATATACTGACACATTTCTTTTCTATCTCATGGAGCAAGTCCTGCTTCTTTCGACTGCCATGAGAGCCTTCGAATAGGATTCAACGAGATTTTATCACGGATATACTGTTTGCGGGTCAGTTCAGCAAATAGGTATTCAAAATTAACACGCAGAATCTTCAGCAAAATAAAATGGAGAAATTCATGTCATGCAAGGAATGAATTTACATGCTCTAGTTAATTAAGATCTAAATGTACTACTATTCACATGAGCACATGAAGTAGTGTGCATCTACGTCTATCAGAGACAAAAGAGTGAGAGGTTCTTCTCCTTGGACCAAAGTTATAGAGGATCATGGACATCATCAAGGAGTTCTACGCAGATTACTTCGGGAAGAAGCAAAATCTGAAATTGCGTCTTAATTCAGTAGGTGACTATTTATCAAAATAACGCTTCCCGGTATTTGCTGAATACACTGAACGTTTATTATCGGTACACTACTAGTCATTGGATAACTGCTATCTGGACGACATCCTGTGATAATGGAGCAGAGGCTGCAGAGTGCAGAAACAGTTAGAATCGCAGCAGGTTGGAAAAAGTTCGGGGAGGAAATCTAATTGGCGGAGGCATTTCCCGAAGACACAAGGTTATACTACACCAAACCTGTGTTCAAAGGGCAATACTAAACGGCGATTAAACCTGGGCCATGAAAGAGGAAGACGTAATTAGAGTGGTCACCGCTGAGATGAGGATACTGAAAACAATTGTGAGTGAAGCGTGATGAAAGAAAGAGAACAGGGAGATTCGGGATATGCTTGGGATTGGAGGAACAGATGAATGATCGGAATGTGAAAGATAAAGATGGTGTGGACACGTAAAAAAGAAGACCAGAAAACAGCACGTTGAAAGCAGCAATATCACA
Organism: Prostheceraeus crozeri; assembly: GCA_907163375.1. Classification (NCBI taxonomy): domain Eukaryota; kingdom Metazoa; phylum Platyhelminthes; order Polycladida; family Euryleptidae; genus Prostheceraeus; species Prostheceraeus crozeri. The sequence continues at coordinate 245,151 of CAJQUW010006071.1, read as the reverse complement.
GAAAAAAATCAACGAGAGGTGGAGGAAAGGGCGTCCACTCAACTCGTGGATGGAAGCCGTGAAGGACATGCGCAGAAAAATATCGAAGACAAACCCGACAACCGAACGAGGTGGAGACAGAACCTTCGACAGGCAAGTGCAATTTTCATTCTCGTGCCCATCGAAATGTTAGGGATGTACCTATCAGTACTACAAGAATGACTAGCATTTACGCAGCAATGATATCGTAAATGTGATGTCGCAACGTGGAGATTAACTTTTTCATTTTCATCAAGCTACAAACCTCTCAGGAGTTACTAGATCTTTCATCAGTTCCATCTAACCGTCGTTGCAATTTTCAGCACATCAACTAAATGGAGCAGATTATAGATCGCAGTACACTATGTAATTAATTATGCAATAATAATGATAATTAACTATGCAATATTAATTTATAACAATTATACTATGTGCATGAAATTGTTCATCAAAGCATCGCTCTGATTTTTCCTGAAAAACGCAAGTTTCTACAAAAGGATCCAAACAGCTATCAGCTCCAATTGCTTCTTATCTCATTGATAATCTGAACTGCAGACTTTAAATTAATCTGAAATCCAACTTACTAATTCCACAAAACATCTTGTCGCAATTCTTAAGCACAAGAATGTATTGTTGATGAATCATTAATATCGGTATTACTTATCGCATTTTCTCGAAAAGATCCCGACCACGAATCGAAACCGCAACTACGTAGAATACATTAGCAACCAACACCCCTCTCACAACCCTCAACAACAACCGAAAACCGTGCGTCAACATATGTGTACAACATGTAGACCCATTGATAATATTTCCAAGAGAGCAAACCACACATGCAACATCCGTTGATGGTTCACTTCCACCAAATTAGGACAACAACAATATACCTTAGTAATCACTGACAAGGTCATCGCACAACCCCTCTTGACTTATGCATCCAAATTTGGTCATCATTCATCTAACAAACATCGACAAACTGCAGTGCTCACACGGCACTAACACAACATCTCTACAACGAAACACATGTCCTTCCCACTACATGAAAACAAAGCAATATTGCCCTCGTCAGTTGTGCTGGAGTCAACCTCAACAAGGCAGCGGGGTGGGTTGACCCCACCACCATCCCACTTCGGGAATATACATTATCAGATTTTATGACTACTTCTATGCGGTCATCATAACGCTACATTTTAATCATTTTACATTACATTCCTTCGTACATGCATTTTTATTAGCATGTACAACTGATTATTGTACACATCTATCATTTGAATCTGAAGTCGATACACAAGATCACCCGAAAATGTCGTTCTGCTGAACATCACTGACATTTGTAAAAGCAAATGAAAAGCAAGGCAATATCGATGTTACGTCATACAATACAATTTTGAAATTTTCTTCGATTGATTCTGGCACATGTAAATTATTAATAACTGTTATAATATTCTAATTCTGAATCATGGTGAGAGGACAACACGGTGAAAATACTAGCTTTTCATCATTTATTAAACATTGTCATGAAATGATTTAAGTTGGGATGGTTTCTTTGGTTAATTCATCAATTAAATCAATCATTGTAAATGAAAAAAAGAAAGAGACTCAATTTACCAAACAATCCATATTCGAAAATATTACATGAATCTTACGGGTTCCATTCGAGAAATTACAGCGTGCCCCTTCGATGATAAGTAAAAAAGTAGGAGCAGAGAGCGATATACAGATTAGCGAAGTGAAAGAAAAAAGCATGAAAAAAAGTTAAATTCATGTAGTTAGTTGAGCAATTTTTGAGAAACAAAAAAGAAAGCCGTGTTTTTCTTTTGTGATGTCTATTTCAAATATTTTCACATAATAGCTTTCGACATGATTAGTTCTTATCTTTATGATCAAATAAAATGAATAATGCAGGTAGATATCTGATTTCTCTGAAAATAACCATTAATTTAAAATATGTAAACCTCCAAAGCACAACGTCATGCTAGACATGTCATGTCTCTACTTGTATATTATGTGCTGTACATCACACCTTTCATAGATAATATTATTCCATCAATATTTTCTTAAAATCCTAAATACCATGGTCGAAGCATTGTTGAGCGGATGAAATTCTTATGGCATTTTACCAGAACTTCACTTGGAATTGACTAATCCGTTACGAAATTCTTGTTATTGTTATAATTCAAAAACTAATCACGATACTACACACATAAATAAAAACCCTGTAACAGCATTTGCTGTAGTTGATGAATTTGAATTTTTGAATAATTAAGAGAATAATATTTTTGGTTTAGCAGTTTGATGATCGACTTTGGTCATGCATTGTAGAATATATATTGACAAAAAAACAATAATATTATCATGTTATGCTTGGTTTTCCCCGCAAAATTATAGAAAGTACTTCATGACAGAGCATGTTCGCACAATTTTTTGCAAATTGAACATGCATCAAAGTATTATTGAGCAGTTACTGATCGTAGAATGTTTTTTGCCAATTTCTGCTTGTACATTGTGATCAAACACAAGGAGATTCCGAAGTTATTGGATTTGTCGGAATGTTGCTTATTCAGCGATAAATGAGGAATATCAGCATTTTGCTTTTTGCTGCTTGATCGAAGAAACAATTAGAAAACAGTTGAATAATTAGCGAAAATATGTTTGGCGACGTGCATCTTCAATCCCCAAATGCCAAGCAATCATTTCCAGGGTTCCTACGCTTTTTCTGATTCAAAAATTAAGGAGATTTTAAGAACATTAATCACTTAATTTAAGGAGGTATGACGGCTCAGTTGGTTAAGTGACCGCACCGATAACATAATGTACAGAAGGTCCAGGGTTCGATCCTCCACCTTGGGAAGTATAGAAAGGTGAATTCTCGACTCTCTGATAGTCACATTCTGCTAAGAAGAACGATTCCAAATCCGAAGTGTGCCGTCTCAGAAGTAGTCCCAAATTTGAGAAGTCATTTTGTAAATTGTGATATGAAATTCCATTGAGCCATGTATATCCAATGTTCATGGAAAAAATTTATTTCGTTTTGGAACTCCATTAGCGTCATCAATCAAAAAATATTTCTTTCTGTGTAATCTTTACATTTGGAAGTACGCTCAAAAGCAATCATGATCCTCTGTGAATTTTCGCAATGATAACAATTCTTTACCTTTGCACTTAGCTGTCGAATACACAGGGCAGGTACAGGCTCATCAATATTTGCCGAACTGAATTGTTGAAAGTTGCTGACCTGATTAAGCAATTTGCAACAATGGAAACAAGAACATATCAACAAGGAACAAAATATAAAGCCAAGTTTGGTTTGTTAAATGTACATGTATATCATAAAAAATATCATTAGACAAATGATTACAATTGATGAAGAATATTGATTTCCGCAATCCAAGAGAAAATATAAAGTAAAGTCATCTGAAAGAAACAAGGCTGGATTGCTTTCACTCTCATGATTTTTCTATTTGTTCATCACAAAGTACCTCCGAATACATCAAAAAAATCCACAAAACATGATTTGGATTCGAAGTTGAAAATCGTGGTTGTCCTAAGTAATGTATATATGACCAGTCCAGGACAAATTTAAAAAAAAATAAGATACCTCAAAAGTGCAAAAAATGTATATATGACCGGTTCAGGACAACTAAAAAAATAAGATACCTCCAGAATGCAAAAACGGAATATTTCATATACTGAAAAAAGACCTATAAAAATGAAAAATAAAATAATAAAGTCAAAAAAAGGTTTTAAGCTCGTTGGGATTTTTTCATATACTGAGAATGAGTATAGGAATATTTCATACACTGAAAAAGAGTTTTATAAATAAAAATGATATTAAGGATAAAATTTAAAAAAAGTTCTAAGTTCGTTGGGATTTTTTTCATATACTGAAAAGAGGTTTCAAAAATATCACGTAGTCGAAAATTTACGTAGTCTAAAAATATCACGTAGTCGAAAATTTACGTAGTCCAAAAATATCAAAATTTCACGTAGTCGAAAATTTAGGTAGTCTAAAAATTTCACGTAGTCGAATATTTAGGTAGTCCAAAAATTTAGATAGTCTAAAAATTTCACGTAGTCAAAAATTTACGCAGTCTAAGAATTTACGTAGTCCAAGAATTTCTAAAATTTGCGTAGTCTTTTCACATAGCCTAAAAATATCAAAACATTTATTAAAAAATGGAAACCTCAAAAATGGAAGAAACTTCGAGAATAAATCCTTCGTTAATAAATGAACGTAGTTCTACTTTAATGGACATTGAAAAGATGAACATTGAAAAACACAAAGATAGAGTTATAATAAATAACTAAGAAACGAAAATCATTAAAAAATAAACATTCTCACGTGAAAGAAGTTTATGATAAACTGCATTATTATTTTCAAAGAGTATGTGATGATAATGTTATCACGTTAGATGAGATTGAAAAATTTGATCAAATAGCTAATGAAGCTAATAAAATATCAATTCAATTACAGACACAAGTTTATGACAAGAATATACAGGATGGTAAAATTTCTAGTGAAGAAAATGATGAAGTTTTTTTAGAAGAACTAAAAACTTTATTAAACAAAACTTTAGACGACAAAACAATAAAAAAGTAATTTGTTCAGTAAAATGTTTTTGTTGTATTCCAATGTTACCACAAAATTCAAATATTATATTTTAAAAATGGATAAAATTAAAGCTGATAATCAAAAAAGAATTCAACAATTAGATGAGTTAATAAAGCAAAAAAATATTATGAAAGAAAATCATACTCAGCATAGAATGACAAAAGCTGGTATTCAATCTGATATTATAGAAAAAATGTACCTAACCGAACAAGTAAAAACTGATTTTGAAAAAACTTTAACCATTTAAAACTCTTGAAAAAGAACTTGCTAATCAGGATAACCGAGTAAATATAGCAGATCCAGTACTTAAAACATTATTAGATGATTATGGATTGTTAGAAGCAAATATAGAAAAAAAATTACCAAAATCTATGTTATTTGAACATTCTACTTTCTTTTTAGATAAAAAATCATTTGCAAGATTTTATCTTGGTGGAAAAGAAATATCTCCACAACCTTTACGGGGTTTAATTTTTTCACCAGATAAATCACCTATTAGTTTAGATAGAAATTTTGTTGATCTTTTAAGAGGAGCAGATTTAAAAAAATATGCCGAAGAAAATCTTATAAAATATAAAGCTATGTTAGATAGCGTTGGTGCAGTAAAATCTCTTAGACGTTATAAACAATTAGAAAATTTATTACCAACGGTACCTAAAGTAGGAAAAGGTTTTAAAATAGAAACAACTATATTTTTACCAGATGATCCACAAGAATTACTAAATAGATTAGAGATTTTAATATCTGCAATAAAAAAAGGACATAATTCTAGTTTCAATGAAATTCATGCTGTATTAAAAAGACTATTAGAGAAGAAGATTCTAAATGAAGAGGATTATAAAAGTATGGCTGAAATATGCTGTTTTTTTATAACAAAATATTTATTTAAAATTTTTATCTAAAAAATGTGTTCGATGCGTTAGCCGTTATCATCCTTGCGGAAAATGGCCTCCCTTGTGATACGAATCCATGTCGCACGATCGCTAGCCGCCAGCCGCCAGTTCCTTGGGAGTTCGTCTCTCCATCTCTTTTCTCTGTTCTCCACGGTTTCTTTTCCCTTCTCTTGGTATCCATACTGTCGTTCTATGGCTCCATCTGTTATCGGGTCGCCTGATGACATGACCAGCCCACTTCCATTTGAGATGTTTCGCTTCTATCACAACGTCCTTTAACCCTGTTCGTCTCCTTACTTCTTCGTTTCTAACCTTGTCTTTCAGAGTGACTCCAATCATCCTTCGTTCCATCGCTCGTTGTGTTGTTCTGAGTTTATTCTCTTGTGATTGTGTTAGAGACCAGGTTTGGGATCCGTATGTCAGGACAGGCAGAATGCACATATCGAACAAACGTTTTTTATTCTTCATCTCTATACCTCGTGATGTTAAGTAGGGCTTGAGTTTCCAAAAGGACTTCCACGCATTTTGTGTTCTTCTTAGGATTTCTAGTTCTTGGCGGGCTTGAAAGGAGATATTCTGTCCAAGGTAAATAAAATCGTCGACATAATCTATGACGTGTCCATTGATGTGGATTAAACTCTTTTGGCCGTTTGTCAAAATTTTTGTTTTCTCGTTGTTTATATTTAAACCGACCTTTTTTCCCTGCTTATTTAGCTCATCTACAATTATTTGCATGGAAGTCGCGTCATCCTCAAAAATGGCAATATCATCTGCAAATCTCAAGTTCATGAGACGTTCACCGTCGATGTTTATTCCTGCGTCTGTAGGGAAGTGACATGATCTGAATATGTCCTCTAATGTTGCCGTAAAGAGGACTGGGGATATGGGATCTCCTTGGCGAACGCCACGTTCAATGAGGAATTTCGGGCCTCTTGTTTCCAACTTTATGGCAGATGTTCATGTTCAGCAGATTTAGAAAAAAATAATAATCATTTAGAAAATCTAACCGAGATTTAAGGTTCATCAAAATTTAGTACGACGTTAAAAATTATAACAACTACTTGATCACACACTTGCAATTTAGAACCCATTCTACATTTGGAACAAAATAAAATTATCAAATTGCATTGACTAGTTTCTCCACATTTAACACTATTCAAAATGTTATATAAGATGTGAATGATCAATTTAGATATTCTACTGATAAAGGTAAAACGTGGAAAATACTAACTTTTCTTCCTGGTTCTTACGAAGTTGAATCTATCAAATGAAATTAAGAGACATTTAGGTATACCATTTAAAGATAAGAAACAATTACATTTCGCAGTTGAACCAGCAGTTAATAAATTTTCTCTTACTTTAGACGAAAATCATCAAGTTGATTTTAATCATGATAGATCATTGTCAAAACTATTAGGATTTAATGAACAAACCTATAGTTAAGGTCATCATTTAGGTGAGAAGATTCCTAAAATAACTGAAATAAATTCAATTGTTTTACATTGTGAAATTATTGAAGGAGGATATATAAATTGTAAACTGTCAAATTTAATATTCAGTTTTCCAGCTTTTACTGTACCCATTGGTTATAGATTAAATGTAATTCCACAAACATTAATATATTTCCCTATTACAAGATAAACTATGAACAGTATTAACATTAGAATTACGGATGAGAAAGGACAAGAAATAAATTTTGGAGGCGATGAGATTATGATAGATCTTTTGGTTCGGGAGGTATAAACTCCCACGCGAAGCTAGAGAAGTCTAATTTTCTTCTTCTTAAAAAATTATTATTATTTTATTAAAAATGAGTGAAGAAATTTCTACAAACCTAGCATTAAATAAAAAAGTGAAATTCAATCATCATCGAAATCTATCCAATGAAGTTTTATCAGTTATTTGCGAAAGATCAGCATGTGGAAAAACATATCTATTATTTAAAATTCTAACTACTCGAAACTTTTTAGATTATAATAATCTTATAATTTATACAATAACAGCAGAACAAACTGTTTATCAATTTTTAAAATATGGATTTGAAAATAATCTTAAAAAACAGCAATGGCTTCCTTATTCGAAGAATATGAAATATCTGAATATGAAGAAGAAATAAGTTCGTGGTGTGAAGAAGCAGCGAAAAATAAACAATTAGTAGAATCTAATATAAATAAACATATAACGATACGATTAATAGATGATAGTGGTAATATGCAAGATCCTTGTAAATTAGATAAAAGAATGAAACATTGTGTAATTTTTGATCATTGTGTTAATGATAGAAATCAGTCAGTTCAGAGAAATTATTTTACAAGAGGTAGACATAATAACTGTAGTGTTTTTCATTCAACACAAAGGATGTATTCATTAGATGCAAGTGTTATTAGAAAGAATGCAAACATATTTATACTATTTGAAATAAATGCAAGAAATTGATGTGATTTGTTAAGAGATTTATGTATAAGAGATAAAGATGAATTTAAACATTCGTGTAATAATTCTTGGTGAAAAGATTATGGTTTCATTACAATTAATATCGATAAAAAAAATACATGATAGAGTTATAGAAAATATATTCGCGGAGTGATCGAATAATTAATTTCTTTCTTAAAATTTTTCTTAATCTTTAAAAATTGAGAAATTTCAAAATTAGAAAATTTAAAAGGTAAAGTAGTCATTCCATCAGGTAAAATTTTTCTTCTATCATCAAATGGATCTAATGCTAATTTATGTTCCTCCTTTAAATACATTTTATGTTTCTTTGAATTAAGTCTATAATTACATGCTGTTTCTATTTCATTATTAAATAATGCATTCTTATAATCTTGAAATGTCATTTGGTTAGCCACTGATGCCTTTGAAATTCCCTTTAATGTTTTAGATGTTTTTTGAATTTGTCTTTGAATTTGTTTTAGATGTTTTAGAATTCGTGTTATAACAAAAACATTTAGATTTTAAAAATACAGATTCTGTTATGTACTCTTCATTTCCTTCTAGTTCATCTTTTACTTTACATAAATCAGAAGGATGAATGATATCTTTTATTTTATTAATTTCTTCATCAAGTGTAGAATTATACGGTATTGTTAATTCTAAGAAAACAGAATCGGTATCTGTAAAGTGTAATTTATAGTTTTTGCCATAAGCAGGTGCTAAATAATCATATATAAATCTATACATAAATAGTTTAGCTAATTCTAATATAGTGAATCCTATAAAATTAAACTTATCATGTTTTATAATGTTTCGTCTTAGATGCACTGCACATAGTTCATCACTGAATCTAGTAGTTCTTTTATAAGTAGGTTTCCTTGTTAAATTTTGATATCTATCTTTATCACAAACTATTTCAATATTTTGTCTATTACGCACATTTTCTAAAGTCTTACCATAAAATGCATTATTCATTAATTTAAAGAACACGTTTCCAAAATCATCTTTATTTCTTTTAGCTATTTTACGTTTTTCAATATTGAACTCCATATAATTTTTTAACCATTTAGATTTTTGATAAAATAGTTTTCGATGTATTTTGGTGAGAATCATTCCATGTTCTAAATACCAATCTAGCATTCTTCCTTCAACAACATACTTTCCTTTATTACTTTGTGTTAACATGAGTATTTTTGTTGGCCTGTATTTCTTAGGAATTAAAGATTTTTTAAAATCTGAAAAATCTTCTATATTGGGAATTTTGTTTTCGGGACAGAAAGGATGATATTTTGTTGCGCCTTTTATACAATCAGGGTATGCTAAATCAACTTCATATATATATAACCATAATTATTTTCACCATCCAATGTAGGTTCCTATTCAAGAATGGTACTCCATTCCATTTCACCTGTTGGTAATTCTTGTATCATGCAAGAAGAATATAAGCTATTAAACTCATAATATAACAAATAGTTTTCTCTCATGAATTCATCAACTGCTGCTTGACTCTCTTCATTTGATGTAAGTCCTTCTATATTTTGATTAAACAATTTAATAAATTGATCTCTTTCTTCTGGATTTAAAATTTTTTTAATAACCATAATCATCAGGATTTACTTTCTTATCATAACATTTAACATATCTATTACCTAGAACAGATGAAACACCACCTCTAATTCCAGATTCCAAAAATAATAATCTATCATAAGAACTTTCTTTATAATATTTAAGTTTAACATTTGTATGTTTTAATCCTGCTAACCATGTTAAACCTGGTGTACTATTTGTATAACATGGATCTATTCCATAATATTCTATACACATATCACGAAAGTTTTCAAAAAGATCAGCAAGGATTAATACATCTATCTGAAGATATTTCATTGCATAATCATACATTGTTCTAAAATTTAACTCTCTCCAATTCTTTTCAGCTTCTGCATAATCTTCTTCAGATAGTTGTGATTGTTTTAATGTTGATTTAAATTTATCACGTGAAGAAAGTTGATGTTCTTGCATTATTTCATTTATTCTATTTATATCTCCAGTTAAATATTCGTAGGGAAAAATACCTTTCAAAGGTTTTAAATTATATTTATTTAATATTTTACATTGTTCAGGTTTCAAAGTTTTTCCCATGACATCTAATGAATAAGGATTAAAAAATCTAAATGCATCTAATATTCTAATACAACCAAATTGCATTGAAAAATATTCTTCTTCTGTTTTACATAGTACGTTTGTTCTTAGTTGTTGTAATTTTCCAGATGAGAATAGATCTTCTATTATTAAATGGAAATCATATTTAGAACCATTGTAGAAATATAAAGGTACAAATTTATATCTAAATTTATTAGCATTAAGATTACAAGAATTATGTGCTGCACCTCTATATAATCCATTTAGATGATCATGATCTTTTAATTTATAAGTTGTAAATTCTTTTCCACAGTAATAACAATTTTTTTCATTATCAAATTGTACTAATTGGTCATACGTTAATGGAAGCATTGGTTTATTTGTTTTAAGCAATTGTGAAAAATATTTTTGTAATTCTTCTACTTTCTTTGCAAACATTTCTGAACTATCTTCACCATAGTATTGATAATATTCTGATTAAAATAATTCAGGATAATTTGAATGAATGTGCATTCCCCAACATAATGGTTTTTGTTCAAGCAAATACTTACCAGAACTTTGTGTCATGTTAACAGTATATGCTTCAAAATCACAATATATAATAAAGGGTACTTTATTTTTGTAATACCATTTATTATACACTAAATAATCTTCTTTAGTAAAAGTATTTTGAACTGCTTCATTTTGTTGACAATTCTCCAAATGCTATTCATTTCTTCTTTTGTTCTAAAGCTCGTCATACATTGGAGACATAGAAAATTAGCATTATCTGAAGTTTTTGTAAATATAGAAATATCCTTACACAATATGTAATGACCTTGACAATATAGTATATTCGCTTGTGCTGGTTGCATTAACTGCTGCTTTAACATTTTTAACTTTTGTTGATATTCCTGTTGTAATATTTCTAGCTGTTCTTGATATTTTTTTGAAATTGTTCTTCTTATTGCTTTCGACATTGTTCTTCATATTGTTCATGATATTCCTTACTTAATGGATGTTTACCCATATGATATTCTTGTAGATTTTTTTGTTGACAATATTCTTTATATTGTTGTAGATTTATTGGATGACATTCTAGTTCATTAAATTGAGAAATACATTGTTGGTAGACTATGTATGATAATTTTAAATATTCTTTATCTTCAAGATTCCATTCGTCTTCAATATGTTTGCGAAATAATATAGTTACTTCTTGTTGATATTCTTGTAGATATTGATTATGTATTATGCAACATATGTGACTCTTGTTGATATTCTTGTTGATATTGTTTTTTATATAGTTGCTGTAACATCTTTAACTGGTTTTGATAATCTAATTTCAAAAGCTCATGTTTTTGGTTTCGTACTCATAGGAAAATCCACATCCTTTGTAATTATTGTGATTAATCATTATTGGTGATAATGTTTTTATAATTTCATATTTTTCAGTACATATTACATTTCCTTTGTAAATAATATTATGATGCATGGAATTTCCTCTTTCATTGTATACTATTTCTGTTTGGCATAAATTTTTGTTATTCAATTAAAATTCTTTTAAGTTGTTATAAACAATGTTATTAACTTCAATATCTCCGGGATATAAGGGAGTAATATCACCAATAGAAACATACTTTACATTTAATTCAAAAACATTTACTTCTATTAAATTTTTATTCTTTTTATGAAACTTTATTATATATAAAAAAATATATATGAAACTATTATAATCATACGGAAATTCATCTAAGCCATCAGAGAGATCAATTTCATTTATATATTCTTCTTTATTATAATGACTTAGTCTTTCTTTGTGATATTTTGCAGGATGTAAATGTGCTATAACACTCCACAGAAAACAATATTCATCTTCATTCTGTATGTTGATTATTTGTGGAGAACTGAAAAGAAGGGGTATGTAACTACCACCAGTATTATTTTTATATTTGTCAATTACTATTTTCTTAGATAGTATTGCAATAAATCTCCAACCAGATTCACGGAACTGAGCTTCAGTTATAGCATCTTTTAATTTATTTATCATTGTTTCAAATATGGGTTGTATATCATTTACATTATGAATTTCTTGTGTCTGTGTAAAATGTCCCTGTACTATTTCTTCAGTCATTCCATCGGATCCAGTTTTTGTATAAAGTACTTCTACATTCATATAACATTTGAAAGATTTCTTAAATATATTATAGAAGTTTGTTAATACATCATAAAGTTTCATCGGTTTCATTATGTTCAACAGATTCATCAAATAAATATTTTATATCTGTTACAGCTTCGTCGGTTTCGTCAGTTTCATTGAATAAATATCTTATATCTGTTTCGGGCGAAGCACTAGAACCTTCGGGCGAAGTACTAAAACCTTCGATTTCCCCAAAAAAAATCTTCACTATTAAAAACTTTTTATATTCCGAATGTGAATAATCATCAAATATTTTTTTAACTTTTATATCAGTAGGTTATGTTTCTAGATAGTTTTGTAATTATTCAATTTTGATATATTTACCTCATCAGCTCGATCTACATTTTGTAAATGCATTTTACTTTTTAAATGAGATTGATAACTTCTTTTTGTTTGTAACTGTATTTTACATAAGACACAATAAAACTTTTTCATTATTAATTTTTTTAAGAAAAAATTTGTGTTTTAATTTTAGATATAAACATTCTAATATCAAAGTCTTGAGAGTTATTATATATTTCACGTTCAGTATCTATTAATATATTCAAATACTTATCATATACTTGCATTTGCTCAATTATAGATTAGGACAAAGTGTTACATGTCGCGGAAATTCTTTCTTCAATATAATTTTTTGACAACCTCTACACTTTACTTTTTCTTTTAAACAATCCTTACACTGATATTTACTATCACAAAACTCTGTCCTAGGTTTAATAATGTGACAATTTGTACATTGTCTTGTAGAATTTATACAAGAATTATAATGATTAGTAATTCCTTGACTTGTAAAATATTTATTACAATTACGACATAGCTGATCTTTCATTTTATATTTTATTTTATCTTTTTTAGTCTCCTCTGGTTGCTCACATAATCTTAAATGACGTGCAAAATTTTTAGACGTTATATTTTTACAACCAGAACATATTTTTTTGGTATTACATTGCATAGATTGTCGTGCATCCATAGATTGCCTAGCTTGAAGAATTTTATTTTTTTGTGACATGTGAACTTTTTCCCGATTTTGATCTACATGATTATTTGGAACTACATGTACATGATTACTCTGTACTAGATGATTATTTGGAACTACATGATTATTCTGTACTAGATGATTATTTGGAACTAAATAATTATTATTTGGACCTACATGATTATTCTGTACTAGATGATTATTTGGAATCAAATAAATATTATTTGGACCTACGTTATGTTTTCTAGCTGTATAAAGATTTTGTCCTTGTTGAGGTATAAACAAATGTTGTAATTGTTGAATATTTGACATAGGTTGAATTTGTTGAACAGGTTGCATATTTTGACCTTGTTGAGGTATGAACAAATTTTTTAATTGTTGTGATTGACGAATGTATTGCTTATGTGTCATAGGTAGTAATTGTTGCATTCTTGACATAGGTTGCATGTTTTGTTGAGATTGTTCTATAAGTTGACCACAAGGTGTATATTTCATATGTGAACATAAATAAGAACGCTTGATTTGTAAAACGCATGTTACAAACTTGACAAATTTGAGTCATTTCCATTTTTTAATTTTATGTGAGAAAAGTTAATTTTTTATTTTCATGAGAAAATAATTTTTTATGACATCTTTTATTGTTAAAAAATGATGTTACCAAATGTTGGTTGAGGTGCATATATCGCGAATAATCGTGAATCAGAAATAGAAATAGAAAATTATATCATGAAAACTGGAGACGTTTTATCTGGTCCATTACATCTTCCTATTCTTCCACAACAAAATACAGAGTTAACGAATAAACAATATGTTGACACACAAATCAATGACTTAAAAGAAAAATATATAAATGATGTTTTGGTTCCACTAATGAATGAATTAAAGTTGCTAAAACTTAATGACAAATCATTAAACGAAAAATTATTAAAACTTGATAAAAAGGATAAAGAGCTAGAAGCAGATATAGCAAAACTTTTTAAAAAGATTTCAGAACAATCAAAAATTTTAATATTACTTTCTATAAAGTTAAAATCTGCAGTCATTAAAAATAAACATCAGATACAACTATTGAAAGAACAATTAGAAAATGAATTAGAAAAACTTCCTAAAAAAAATTTAAAAAATTTAAATAAGTTACAAGCTACATTCCAAAAAAGTGTTGACGAATTAAGTTCTAAAATTACTCAAAAAATGAAAAAGATGAACAGAATAGTAAATGAAGTAAACTAACTTAATCAAAAAGTTGATAAAATGAAAACTCTTAAAATCAATTTAGAAAATGAATTAAAGAAAAAATAAAAAGGAAATAAAGAACAGTTAGATGCTGTTAAAAATCAGTTAGATGTTCTCAAAATTAGGTTGAACGGATTTAAAGATGAATCAGCAGAAAATGCAAGTTAATAGAAAAGAAATTAAAATACACCACAAGCTGCTTAACGCAACAGAGAAAGTGCAAAAGCAAATTAATAAAGCCGTCACGCGGTTGTTGTCCATTCACAAACGTAAATCTTAATCATAAACGTAAATATTTTTCCCAAAAGTCAAATTTAATCCTAAAAAATGCCTGTAATTCATATACACAATCTTAAACATATTGCTTCAAATAAAAAAATTGCCCACGAACCATCTATGAAATCTGTTTACCATTATAACAATGTAGAAACTATTCAAAAAGAAGATGGTGTAAACCGCGGAGTTGGAATATTTTCTGGTATCAGTGATAATATAGGAAGTATCGTTAACTTAATTAAAAATAATAAAGATTTGATTACATCTGCTGCAAAAGGAGCAGCTGCTATAGGTAGTACAGCTAGTGCAATATCAAATGCTGTTAAGTCTCAAAACGAATTAAAACAACTAGAAACTATTCGTAAACTTAAGAATGATTCTGAAGAACTAAAAAAATTAAACTTTCAGAGGAAACAAAAAACAAAATTGATAACATAGCAGCTGATAGTAAACATGAGGAGAAATCAGTTGAAGAAATAAGAGGTAATGGTCTAGCAAAATTCTAAAATATATTCTAAAAAAGAATCCTAAGAATAAACAAAAAAGTCAAATTATTTTTTATAAAAATGTCTTCCTTAATCAATCATTCAGATCGCTTTATCGAAAATAAACTTAAATTAGACGATCCTCCGTTCGTCAGTTATAATCAAAAAAAGAATGACTATATAAGAATTGCCATGAATCCCGGATCTTCTAGTAGAGTAAATACTGGAGGAGATTTAATCTTTGAAGTTGACAATCAACAAAGTTATTTATATTTACCTGATTCCTTTTTACACTGTGAATATTCTTTATATAGTGATGCCAATCTTACAACGCCATTACCAGATGCCGATAATATTGCATTAGAGAATAATTTCTTTATTATTTACACAAATGCGTTTAGATGTTGCAACTCAAAATATAGAAACAATAACTGATTCTCCAGGTGTAATTGATACAATGCTTCGATTTGTTACAATTGGTGAAAATAATAAAATGCATGACATCGAAGGATGGTTTCCAGATAATAATGATGGAATAACTGTAGATGATTTAACTCACATTGGAACACATGCCGCAGGAATTGCGAAAGATGTAGAAAATATTGCAAATCATTTAAATAAAACAAATAATGCTGCATATAAAGAAAGACGTGAATTTAACAAGAAAAGTAAGCAGACAGTAAATTGGTCATTGTCTCAACTATTCGGATATTTAGATTATGATAAAATATAATATCAATTAATATTTAAATTAATAATTCATCGCACAGCAAATAATGAATTAATCTTTTATGGTAAGACTGGAAAAAAGCATATTTAAAAATTGATAGACTTGAATACAAAAATACGAAAACGAAAATACAAGCTCTTGAGCAAAACTTAGCACGAAGTGAATGTGAGCTGACACTGGCATATGAAAATATTAGAAGACTAGAAAGAGAACTGAACGAAGAACGAAGGATAGCCAACTTCAACAACAAATCTGATGACAGTGACGATGATGAAGAAACAGAACCCGAGGATGAAAACGATAAAATAATGGAAAAATTGTGCAAAATATCAGAAAAAGTGGATCAGATAGAACGACAGCAAAAGCAGATGAATGAAAAGCAACAACAACAACAACACCAACTGGAAGAACAGCGCCAACTAGAAAGGCAGCGTCAACAACAACTTCAAGTAGAACATCGTCAACAAGAAGATAACCAACATCGCTGGCAACCACCACAACAACCAATAAGAAGGAACATTACCTGTTTCTACTGCGGAAGACGTGGTCACCCGATGCGAAACTGTTATCATGCACGCTGGAATCGACACTATAACGACGGTTATAGCAGAAACAGGCACAACAACTACATCAATGCGAACACAAGACCAAGATACGAACAGCAACGTAGAAGATATGACCAAACTAGATACGAAAATCAAAACAGATACGAGAACCAAAGATATAGAGAAGACAGAAGACGCAATTTTGAAAGAGAACGAAGAGAAAGAGAAGAAGATAGATATCGAGTATCCAGAACGGACAACGGAAACGGTCCAATTCAATACACACCAACACGCATCCTAAATCAACAAAACAACAGACATCACTCACAAGCAATACAACCTCATTTTTAGCACACTAAAGGAAGGAGAGGACGATGAACATGATTTTGATAAAATCAGTGACCTCAAAATAAGTTACATAAATGTGAACGGCTTGAATGAAAATAAAATAAGTAATTCCGATATGATCAAAGATATGGATAATGCTGATATGCTTTGTTTTGTTGAAACGCACTTAAAAGGTGAAGACAATCTGCCAGTTATTAGAAATTACACAGACTATCATTCAATTGGAAGGAAATCTTCAAAATTTGGAAGAAATATCAGAGGTATATCACTGTATGTAAAAGATAATATAAAGAATTTAAATCTAGAAAATATTGTCAATGAAAACGGAAGAATATTGATCGTTAAAATAAGGGAACATACATCAAATATTTTCATAATCATATGTTACAGAAGTAACAGAGAATCTAGATATAAAGACAAAGAATTCTATGAAAATATAAAAAGCTACATACTTCAATACAACATGGAAAATGTAATATTAATAGGAGATCTAAATGGACGAATTGGATTAGAAAATGATAATAAAAATCTTGGTCTTCCAAACAGAAAATCTGATGATTTAACTCTAAATAGCTATGGACAAGAAATATTAAGGTTCTGTAATGAAACCAAATTAATAATAGCAAATGGAAGATTTGAAAATAAAGACTCCATTGGAAAATCTACGTATCACTGTATTCAAAATGATGAAGTTAAAAAATCAATGATAGATTATTTGATCGTATCCGAGTCCCTTTTGAATAGGCTAAATGAGTTCGAAATTGGTAATCCA
The DNA here is from genome assembly GCA_907163375.1 of Prostheceraeus crozeri. Taxonomy (NCBI): domain Eukaryota; kingdom Metazoa; phylum Platyhelminthes; order Polycladida; family Euryleptidae; genus Prostheceraeus; species Prostheceraeus crozeri. Next base: position 227,515 of record CAJQUW010006071.1, on the reverse strand, counting down.
GTGTTGTACACTGACCATTCGCTTCTCAAGATAAAATTGAATATTGCATCAGATAAAAAAATCACTACAAAAAATAAGAAACATCAAAGTAAAAAAATAATTCCGTTTAAATGGACAAAAGAAAAAGCCTCAAAATTTGATATAGATAAATTTGACTTAAAATGTACTGCATTATCAAACAAATTGATTACTCAGAATATGAACGCAAATGAAATATATACTGAATTACTAGACATAAGGAATAACTCAACTGATTCCAATTATAAACCTCAGACATCAAAATATTCTGAAAATGTTACAAACTTACGGAAAGTTTATAGAAAGGAGGTTGCCATGTTCAAAGAAGATTAATCAAATAATAATTTGAATAGATTGATGTTATTGAGAAAGCAACTACAAAAGCAAATAAGGACAGAAGCAAGAAAAATTAAATCTAATCATCTGAATAAATTGATGATTGCAAAAGAAAATAATAATCACAAAGAATATTGGAGCTTAATCAATGGAAGGAAAAGGACCACTATTACTTCTACTCTGAATATTAATGATTTCAAAATCGAAATGATAAATTCTGATTTATCTAGACATGTTGAGACTTGTATTACCGCAGTAAATGAAACTTTCAATATGGTAGAACAATCGGATGAAATCCTTGACGTTCAAATTACTATGAATGAGCTCCAAAGTAATCTTAAAGATACAAAGAACTTAAAATCAAGTGGTCCCGATGAACTTGTAACAGAAATATTTAAAATAAATGACAAAACATTGCCTATACTACTGAATTTGTTTAACGAACTCTTGCACAATCATAATGAGGTAATCCCATTTTCTGAAAGTTGGGTAATACCTATTCATAAGAGAGGCGACAAAAATATGGTAAAAAGTTATAGGCCAATAAATTTAAGTTCGAATATAGAAAAATTGCTAACCAAAATAATGAATAATAGACTGGCTAAGTGGTTGAAAAAGAATTGTATCATCCATCAATGCCAAACAGGATTTATGAAGGGAAGCTCTACAATGGATAATATATATATAGTTAAAGAAATAATGCAACTTTACAAAAACAAAAAATCTCCTTTGTGTATGTGTTTCATTGACTTATCAAAGGCTTTTGATACGGTTCCGAAAAATATTCTTATTCACAAGATTGGCAGTATACTTCCTCATGGCAATTTTCTGCACCTTTTGAAACGACTGATCAACGAGAAAAGTTTCAAAGTTTTATATGATGGCAATGAATCCTCCAAATTTACTTTGAAAAATGGAATACCCCAAGGCGACAGTTTGTCACCAACGTTATTTTCAATTTTTATAAATGACTTGTCAAAGGAGATTGATGCTAATCTTGGAAATTTGAATGCAGTGAATATCGGTGAAACTCAAATACCTTGTTTAATTTATGCTGATGATATACTTCTGATGAGTAACGATATAAACAGTCTAATGAACCAAATACAGATAGTCAATGAATATTGTAAACGCAACAGCCTGGATATGAATTTCGATAAAACTAAATTAATTTTTCAAAATATTAGATATGAAAATGATCACATAGAACTTAATTTGAACAATGAATTGAAACGAATTGATATAGTGCGCGAATATAAATATCTTGGATTTTGGATAGGAAATAACACTAAAAAACATTTGTCTTCACTAACTAAGAATGGTAATAAATCGGCATATCTAACTGCTAAAAAACTAAAAGAAATAGGATGTGCGAATGGAACAATAGTGAAAAATACCTTTGAAATGTTGACATTATCAAAAATGCAATATGGTGGTGAATTTTGCTTCTACAATAAATTATCCGAATTGAATAGGATACAATTTCAATTCTATAAACGTTTCTATCATCTGATAACTACCACTGCAAATTATTGTTTGATAGGGGAGTTTGGACTATTTCCTCTCGAATATCATTTTGAAAAAGCTGCAATCAACTTATGGATTAAAATTATCTTTAATGAAAGTAGTACCATCATGAAAAGATGCTATAATCATGTTTCAAATAATTTAGACAATAGCAATTATTCATATACATGGTGCTGGAGAATAAAGCATCTTTTAAAGCAAATTAATTTATCACATCTTTGGTTAGATCAAAACAGCTTAGAGATAAATAAGCGCAAATGTAAAATTATAGTAAAAACCAGACTAATGGAGCATTTTAGAGCCATTTGGATAAATGATACCAAGAAAAGTAGAACCGGAATAGACTACTTGGAGTTAAGTCAATTCGATTGCAGCATGAAAAGTTATTTGACTCTGAATCTAAAATTAAATATTATGGCACCTTTGTTGAAATTGCGATGTAGGAATCATGACCTAGCAGTTAAAACTGGATGTTATAGAAATCGATTGAGCTATGACGAAAGATTGTGCAGTTTATGCGATGATAGAACAGTTGAAACTGTATACCATTTCATTTGTAAATGTGCATTGTACAATGATATCAGGCTGCACTTCACACCATTCTTTGTAGATATCTCGAAGCAAGATTTCTATGTAATGCTAGAAACTTTGGAAATAGGTAAAATTGTGACATTAACCAAATACATAAACAGTGCAAATAGTATCAGAGCAGATAAATTGCGTCAGCGACCAATGACATCGTGATAAGTATTCAGATGTATTAAAGGTTCTGATAGCGCAACATATCATTCAATGCGAATTAGTGAGACGAACAGCAAACCGAGGTCCGGAACGTATCTAACAACTTTACGTTTCTCATTAATCGATTCTATTACAGGTAAGATGATGCGAATTACTGAATTTTCTTATGATCACAATATGATGTTCTTGTTTCATGCATGTATATCACCTATCGTTCCGGACCTCTTAATAAGTAGGACTTAATAATTAGGCAAGACGAATGCTGGCGTGCGTTATTAATTTTGAATACATATTCCGATCTGCTTTGATATGCCGTTTTTATCAAACTTTAACATTTTTCATTGCAAAAGTATGATGATGCATAACTTTAAAAGATGAAATCATGACTTGCTTAAACATATTAAATATGAATGAAAATGTCCTCTCCTTCCAGACAGAGTCATCTCGTATTTCAGTGTCATTACTTAATCTCACCTCCATTTTATCATTCTGTAAATTTCTCAATCGCCTTGTCATCAATCATCTCATTCTCTTTTGTATACATATACGTGTTTTTCAATTGAAAAAATAAACGTTCTGATATTCTGATATTCTGAATGGAGGATAAAACATACTACTCCTAGTTTAGAGGTTGAATCAACTATTGCAAAAAGATAAAATACTAACAAACCAATTCCAGTAAATTTTCTAAAGCGTACTGCAGGTTCTGTAACTTTTTCTGAACAAAGATTTAACTGGCATTTCACAAGGACATCAAATACTCCAAGATATTTATTACCAACTTTTCAAAGAAATGATTCTCCAAGTTTTGATAAGAACAATAATCTTTTCCATATTAACAGAATTCGAAGTTTACAGGTTGCTTTGAATCAAACCCGATATCCAATTGATCCATTAAGATTCGATGATACCAATAATCAATTTATGGAAGGATATGATGCTTATAGAAATCTTTGTATAGAACTTGTAGTTGAACCACAACTAACTCCTGGAGATTGGAGACATTTATATCCTGTTTTCTGTTTCGATTTAAGTGCACAATCTGAAGATATTATCAAGACTGGTTGCGATGTAACAATTAATATTGAAAAGAAAGATTCCACAACTTCATTGATGGCTTATGGTTTATTGTTAGAAGATGTAAAATATTCTATTGAAATTCTTAATGGAAAGATGGTTAGAATAAGTTAATTAGAATTTTTGGTAACTTTTTCATTACTTACATTTTTTTCCTAACTTAGAATCTTTTTATTAACTTAAAATTTTTTATTAAAAATGTCGCAAGCGAAAAGTAATAATAAAACTGTTGAATTAAAACTACGTAACATTGTTGACAAAAATACACAAAACTATTGCGATTAACAAAAAGAAATATTACATAAGTAAACCAATGATAGAGAATATTAAATTACAGGAAGAAAAGAATGGTGGAATTCTTCCATTCCTCTAACAATAGGAGGTATAGCAGCAGCAGGAAGTGTTGCAGGTGGGACAGCTGGTGTTGTCCAAGCAGTAAATAAAAATAAATCAGAGAAGGCAGCATCAGAAGAACAAAAACGTCATAATAAAGAGTTGGAGAAAGTTACTAGGGGTTAAGGAATAGTAGATCATTTTATTAGTAAATTAAATTTAGTTGATGAAGCAAAACGACTTCTCAAAAACATTCTACATAATGTTGATGATTTAATAGAAATAAAAGAAACTAAAGATGGTTCTGGAATAAATATGCAAGTCCTAGTATGATTAGGTAAAACATTTATTTTATATTTAAAAATGAATTCCACAAATTCTACAAGTTCTACAAATTCCGAAAATTTAATTAAATTAAAAATTGCTAATTTAGATTTATTGAATTATCTGGTAAACGTACATAAAACCTCAAATTGTCAGAGTCACGAAGGTAACGACATACAAAAACATTAGAAAACTTTCCTGGATTTATTTGGAGTAAATATTCAAAAGAAAAACATCTTCCTGGTCATTCATATACCGGTCCAGGAACTCGATTAGATGTAAGATTAGATGAGAATAATAATCGAAAACCAGGTGAAGAACCAATAAACAGAGTTGATGCAGCAGCTCATAGACACGATTTAGCTTATCGAAATCATGACCTAAAATCTCGTCATGAAGCTGATAGGAAAATGATAGAAGAATTAGATAATATTCAAAATCATTTCTTTAGAGAAAAAATTGAAAGAGTGTATGTTAAAAAAGCTTTACAAGCTAAAATATTGTTCGGTCAGGGTTTAGACAAAACTCATAACTTTGAAACCTACGCGTCTGAAATTGATAAAGAATATAGAAAGCCGAAATATCTATTGAAGGTAAAAGTATTTAATAAAGATGATATTTGGAGTGCTGATCTTATTCATATGCCGAATGAGTCTGATTTTAAATACGCATTAACCGTTATAGATTTATATACTAGATACGCTTGGGTGAAGTCATTAAAAAATCAAAGTGGTTTATCAGTTAAATATGCGTTTGAAGAAATATTCAAAGAAAGTAATAGAAAGCCAAAGAAATTGTTTGTTGACAAAGGCTGAGTTTTATAACAGAAATGTTCAGCCATTATTTGAAACTGTTTATTCCACTGAAAATGCTGGAAAAGCTGTAGTAATAAAAGGGTTTAATAGAACGTTAAAAAGTAAATTATTTAAGAAATTTACAGAACAAGGTAATCAGAAATGGTTAAAAATATTACCAGGAATTGTTGATGATTATAACAATAAGATTCATTCAAGTATTGAAGAAACTCCCAAGAATGCTTCTAACGATCCAGATTTAATAAGAAAGAAGATATTTGAGAATAATTGTGAGAATGAAAGTAATGTTAATTCACAAAAGCGTAAGCCGAAATTTAAGATTGGAGATAGAGTTAGAATATTCAAATATAAAAATAAATTTGAACAAGGTTTTGTTGGATATTGGACTAAAGAGATGTTTGAAGTTTGTAAAATAAATCAAACTTATCCGACTACATATGAAATAAAAGATTTAGATAATGAAGAAATAAAAGGTAGATTCCATGAAAATGAATTACAAAAGACTGAACTTTAGCCATTGGAACCAACGTTTCGGGAATTGAATTCCCTCATTCAATTCTAACATAATATCAAGAAATGGTACTCCTTCCTGTAATTTGAATAAAACATTAAGACATAATTGTCCACAATAAGTAGTTCCTGGTTTTTGAATTTGAAAAGTATTGTATGTTCAATTTCCCAGTATTTTTATTACTTCATTTGTAGGGGGAAGTCCGTATGAATCGAACCAATAGTTCTCAGCCTCCGGGCGATCAAAATAAAAATTAGAACCGTTTTTATTTTTTTGCCTTGCTGACCAATGTACTCCTTTTTGTTCTGATGTGTGAAGATTTGTTACAAAATTCACTTCAGATACATCTTTCATCAACTGCAATTCATCCCTCATCAACAAGTGGAAATTTTTTATTCCTAATTGATTATCAATTTTCTTTAGGTCGAAATTTGTCGTGGTTTGTTTGCCGTATAATTCAAAGAACTCGGTTATGCTAGACATTTTATAATAAAAAATTTCTCAAAAGAATTGGCGTGTAGCAGCTGCTAAAATTGTGACAGCTGCTAGGTTTGAGGCAAATCACAGACAATAGCGCATAATGCGGGTTGTGAAATCTCATTCACACTATGGGAACAAAAGAACAAATACAATCTTAACACAATAGACATATGAGAGAGGATAAATGAATGAATAAATGAGCATTTCTCTTCCTTTTAGTTTCCATAACAATAATTCATGCGACATTGTTTTGAATGGAAAAAATACACCAATTGTCGAACCATGTCGGCACTTTTATCGACAGCCATGTCGACAAACATTCTGACACATTTTGTGGCTCCAAAACTGGTTCTGGTGTAAATTTCCATTAGCGTTCAAGGTCATTCTATTAAAAGCATACGAGAATTATTCTCATTGAAGACAAACAATTGTTTTAAAGAATGCATGTCATTGTGAATACAATATTCCAGTAACAGACAGGATCGAGAGAGAAAGAAGTCACGCTGCTCCATAAAAGTTTAATTGAGTTGTCCAACCGAACAATGTCATGGCATGATATACAAAGAGCTCCATTTACAAAAGTCAGTGATGAGTCATCAGCACACAAAACAAGCTAGTCATTACAATTCGGATCAACAAAGGTAATGAATAGACATCAGATAACTCAGTCAATTAACCGCATCACGAGAACAATTGTCAAGTGCGATTGTCAGCTACGTCGATGAGTAAGAAGAAAAAGAGATCTCATCACGAACAATTCCAATTCCTTGTGTTGTGTTTCCTCATTTTTCATATAACGTACTCTATCTTTATGTTTTTCTTTATTCATTTCACTTGCTTTTAATTGTGATAACGAAGGATATATTTTCGAAGTTTCTTCCATTTTTGAAGTTCCTTCCATTTTGAAGTTCCTTCCATTTTTGAGGTTTCCATTTTTTAATAAATTTTTGGACTACGTGAAATTTCTGGACTACGTAAATTTTCGACTACGTGAAATTTTTAGACTACCTAAATATTCGACTACGTGAAATTTTTAGACTGCCTAAATATTTAGACTACGTGAAATTTTGATATTTTTTGGACTACGTAAATTTTCGACTACGTGATATTTTTGAAACCTCTTTTCAGTATATAAAAAAATCCCAACGAGCTTAGAACTTTTTTTAATTTTATCCTTCATATTATTTTTATTTATAAAACTCTTTTCAGTGTATGAAATATTCCTATACTCATTCTCAGTATATGAAAAATCCCAACGAGCTTAAAACCTTTTTTTGATTTTATTATTTTATTTTTTATTTTTATAGGTCTTTTTTCAGCATATGAAATATTCCGTTTTTGCATTCTGGAGGTATCTTATTTTTTTTAGTTGTCCTGAACCGGTCATATATACATTTTTTTTGCATTTTTGAGGTATCTTATTTTTTCATTTTTTTTAGTTTGTCCTGGACCGGTCATATATATATATTACTGTCCTAGTCACAGCTATTGGCTTTATACATGAAATAATGTTTGCCCCACCTTATCAACACGAAGAACTTGAAGTTATTCTGGAATAAAATTATTATAAATTCAAAATACACGCGTACTATGGTAAGCTATAACTACACGGATATGTTTTATTTCATTCATTTCATTATCCAGTAAAAGAGATACAATGAAAACGTTTTCAAGCAGAAGTATTATTGAAATAGGTCTTAATAAATATAATAGGAATATGAAAATAGGATTTTCCGAAGATTTGCGCAAAAAATCGACGCTGAGAGTGAGAGACGGTACAGTTTACTATGTTACTGATTCATCACCCACCACGCACCGTCACGGAATTAATCCTAAGTCCAGAAATTTAAGAAGATTTTCAAAAAATTAAGAAGATTTAAGGAGGAAATTAAAATTAAGGAGATTTAAGAAGCGTAGGAACCATGATTTCTCAGTTCCCAAGATGTGACATTTGTGGCGTTCAGAATGACCTCATTCAATGGCGTAGTCAGGGACGCAGCAATAGGAGCAGAGCAAGCCGACGTAACAATCAATGGGAGAAGAGGCGCCTGTGAGCTCAAAGTCAATGACCTACTATGACCATCATGTGCTCAGCAGATACATGCATATTGCACTGTGCACCGTTATGCATGTATTAGCAATTTTCTTTTACAAAGTAGTTACATGACTCAGAAATAAGTTTCTGTTTTGTATGATTGAGCAAATTGAAAATATATCGACTGTATAAACTATGATTACAATGACTTTGTATTATAATACTTAGCATTACAATTCAACTCACCTTTTGAGATGCTAAAGTAAGACTTTTCAAAGTAGTTTTCCTGCAATAAGTGCAATGGAGCCTAAATTCACTCTATTCTACATCGCACACAAGCATTGTTGTCAAAAATAATGTATTGACCTACATTCACTGTAGCCTACAGTCCTAATCAATTGTCCTATTAAGTTGTTCACTTACTAATTTAAGAAATAATATTTGTGTTGAACATGCATTTCTAATATTTCTACTTAGACTAAGATGTGTAGTAAATTAACATGCCAGTTAACAGGTCTCATTTAGCCCATGGAGACTGTCAAATAATTGGTATTGTGATTTTAATATCAGATAAAATAATACAGGGCATTCATAAAGCAAATATGAACTTTCTATGATGGAAAAATTTCTGCATGTAAAGAGCGGTATTTAATAGCGCTTAAAAAGCGGCGGAATCTCCTTGTGTTTGATTGTGATCACTACAGATAACACGCGAGTGAGGATGATGCACGATAGTAAACATAAATTTTGAAATTTTGCCATTAATTTTAAAAAATTAGGACATTAGTATTCAGATGCTTTTTTTAGTTTATGCAATTGATTGTCATTAGTCTATACAAATGAATATCAGTCATAATGCTCAAAGACAATGTTACACTTTCATTCAAATCATAACATCGGATTCAACAAGAAACACTGCTGTACGTTTCCAAATGAGATATTAGTTTATCAACCTTGTAGCTATTTGGCTTCAATTGATGATAGATGACTTATAATGTATAGCACAAAATATAATCAACTTGCTAATGTAGGTAAATGGACGGATTGAGAGGGGGAGAGGACCGACACAAAACAATGGTGAAAGTACAAAAGCAGAGTGCTCACTGTGTCTAAATCACTTGCTCTTTTCGAACCTAAGCATCATAAAAGTTAATTTTCAGTCTCTTGAAGGTATGTTGACAAACCGAGGGGACCTTCTCATGAGTCCTGTTGACTAAGGGGCCCTCCTCATCGAGCTTATTGAACAAGGGGCCCTCGTTATCAATCTTGTTGAACAAGGGCTCTTTTCATCAATTTTGCTGACTAAATGTCTTCTTCCTCATCAATCCTACTGAACAACGGGAACTTCTCATCGAGCATGTTGACTAGGGGACCCCACTCATCAATCTCACGACAGAACACTTTTAAGGCAAGTTGTTTGTTAAGGAAGTCCATTGTTGGCAACTTAGTTGACCAAATGAGTTCTTTTAAGTCAAGTTTGTTGCTAAAATATGCCTCGAAAGTTGTTAAGGATGAGATTTTTTCACATATTATCTTTCGTTTTCTATTTACTATTAGATCCGCGGATGAATGATATGCCCGGAGGTAGTGCAAAGCATCATTTTTCTTCGTATACATAATTTCCTAACTACCTTGTATTGATTGTGCGTGTATCTAAAACTTTTCCTTATTGATGCGTGCCAGAATCGTAGCCAAGGGATTTTGCAAAATATAAACATAGCGTGGCGTGAGCCGCGCGTCGAATGACATGCGGTGGTGAAGAGGTTGGAACAGCGGTGACACGAGCGAATGTATTACGAAACACTGAGTAGGATCACATTGTGTTGCAGCATAACAAGTAGAGCGACCAGAAATCTGAGCTTAGAGCAGACTTTTTAATGATGTTCATGAACACGCTTTGATGCAATGTTCACCCAGTTATTTCATTAAAATGGATTATTTTACTCACAAAATATTTTAGTCAGTATCAACAGTGTACCATTTATGCAATTATGCTATGTAGTGCTTTCATACATTGAATTGATCTTAACAATTTATTTAAAACTAGTGCTTTCAAATAAATACTCCTCGTGCTTCTGTGGCAACGGAGTAAGTGAAAGAACCAAGTTGAAAAATCTAATTTCATTGACCTTGTAAAACATTTTGTAGTTGCGTACAATCTAAATGAATGACTGGAGTCCACTCTGTGTTATTGTGTTTTTATTTGTTAATATATTTCATTCGGTTTTAAGAGAGCTCCATAACTAACAGTACACCAGCATATCTCACCAATGGCAAGGTTTCTTAATAAATTTATTTCCGCGCTCCATTTTTATCGCTTTGGTGATCACAGTGACTATTTCACTTTCACCTATTACACCTAGGGATTGTCAACTTTCCCAAGCAGCTGGGACAGCTGAAAATGGGATTGGTGATCTAGTTCCTATCTCTAACCCACTTTCTTCTGGGGGACATGACAGCAATTTGGGAAGAACGTCGTCTTGCAGGCGTGCAATGTAACCTACTAGTCGTAGTCTGCAACATTTAATGTGTGTTACACATTTCTTCATGCTTTAATGTGTTGTGGAATCATTTAAATCCGAGGATGATTTTTGAGCAATTGCGATGGATAGCGTCGGTGCACTGCTCCTGTGCGGCTGTGAATGAGTGTCCAAGCTCCGCATGAGCATTTTCTCTATTTCTTCTTAACATTTGCAGGCCCGGGATGCCTAGATCGACAAGCATACAACAATAGCATCACAATCCATGCGGAAGACCATGAGTTCACTCAAACATACAAACTGCACATCATCTACTTAGCACACATCAATGGACAACACACAACCACTTGGCGATCCATCTAAAACTCAGACGTTTCTTTCTCAATCTCGACAACAGCAAACATAGCGATCATTTGCGATTAGCAACAACTCGAAAAAGGCACTATTCAGGTTTAATTTCTCCAGATCATTCAAAATACGCCGATCATATTGCAAAACGCACATCAAATACTGCACATCTCTTACGCTACAATCGCGGGCATTCGAGAATGCAGGGATTGACCCAGGACTCGGCCAAATTGGTTCTTTTCGTGTTTCCAAGGTCATATCCATCAGGCAGCTCGAAAAGGGTGCTTGACTACGACAATAACACGCTTCTACATCGTAGGATGCTCTGAATGCCAGTCAACGATTATTACAAATGAATCCTATCTGCTTTTTGCTACCAATGAGAGCATAGGTTTCTTTAGGTGTTTTGCTTTAACCTTTCTGACCAGAATCTAGATTTCTTTATGTCTAGTTTTGCACTCAACCCTTTTCTACAGATTGATCAAAGCTTTGATGCTTCAACTAGGGGTCATCTATCTGAATTATTGAACAAAAATTTCTGGTCGCACTAATACGCTTCGTGAGAATTTTATTAAGGGTGTCCAGGGTTATCAAACAAATATTCTACAAGTTAGCGTAAAGCTGAATTGTTTGAGTACTGAGCAATTTGAAAATCGTTTCACGTAATTTCTCTGATATTCCATATCCTAACCAAATGCTCGGTAAATCCAATTGATGTGTACTTTCTGAGACTTACACATGCTTATGTCGCTATAAATCCGCTATACATAAAGTCGCTATAAATCAATATGATTGTCTCAATTAGGGTTCATACCTCGCATAGGCATGTCAATTCATTAAAAGCGACCACTGAAGATACTCCACCAATTGATCAGATTTCTCTACAAACTGTTGAGAATGAACTTATATTGCAAGATGAAATTGTGCATGCAAAGATTTACGAAGAACGGTGAGAGCTCTCTTTCTGGAACGCCTGTCTTAATTTCTTGTTGATTGAACATGTTTGGTTATTTCTGGGAAGAATCTTGAGATGATAAAGTGAATGATATTTTCCAGTGTTGAATGCCTTCGCCTGATGACATTTGATCCTCTCTACCAAAAACGAAGTTACATTTGTTAATATTACTTAAATTATTGTTGATGTTGAAGTGTTGCTTTAAAATTATTGTTCATATCACTTGTTAAATCACGTAGCGCTGTGTAGAATAAGTGTTACTAGTGTAGTAGCAGCAGGAATGCGCATTGATGGTGTTGCAACAGCAGCCTTAGGACTTCCATTTTGTACTGCTATTGGACAGAAGCTGGTCAATTTCAATTCGTTGCCACGAGAAAGCTGCATTGAGTTCATTTAACTACTGGTTAATCTAATGGTTGCAGCAGCGATACATTTATAAACCCGCGGATTGGAAAGTCATCATTTCTCACTAGGACTGCTTCAATTAATTACTCAAATGACTACGAACAAACTATTCTATCACAAAAGAATGCTGGGATGGTTTTCATCATCGCATGATAATTGCATTATGTCTTCATATGATTACATATTCCGTATGCCGTTGTCATTTCTTGTTAAGCCTTTGTTGTTGTTAAGTAGTGATTTCAGGGTAACTCGATTTTCATAGTGATCGTTCATCATTGGGTTGGGCGAGAAAATGTTCGATGCTTGAATTATTGATGTTTGCATCATGATGCAGACTATCTGTAGACAGCTATGCTATCGATCAAAATATTGCAACTTTGGATTAGGATGTCTAAGAATATTTTAAGTTTGGTCAAATTAAGTGAAAATTAGACGGAATTCATTTAAGCTTCCCACTTCCTGTTGTTGACTGTGCACCAGTAAATTTGCATTTTATAGAAAAGCAATAATAATTCAGAAAGCAAACATTTTATGTACGGTGCATGCATGTAACATTTAAGCCATTTTTGACACAATTCATTACTGATAAAATAATATTCTAGATTACTTTTTGAAGAATTTAGAACTTATTAGTCAAGTATTTTCTCATTATATAATTGCATGAGAGCAACATTCACCTATTCTAGAGAATATTGCATTACTTGTGATAACTGAATCACGTCAACGTCGGGACGACATATACATGAGGACATGGTAGATCTTTTGTAAAATGTGTTGTATAAATTGCAAGCTAGTTCCAGAATAATAAATATATTACTACGGGCTATCACTCGCTCAAAACCCATTACAAGAAGCCTGTGTTTGATTTATGAATACAATATTTCATCACCAGAAAAAATATAGAGATACATAATATATGAAGTTTAACATGAAACCGCGTTCATTGCAAAGTTGGTTGAGTGAATGATTTTAGTCGTCCAATCCCATGGAAGGCGCTGGAACCACAGCTGTGGAAGCGTGAATGGTAAAATCTCATTTCAATGTTATAAAATAAAGTAACTTAGCTTACATAGGATAAAAGCATTCAGATAAGGATGATGAAAAAAAAATTTTCCTGGGCTGTAATCTACCGAACACATTTTGCTTATTTAAACAGCGCCAAAATTTACACCACGGTAACATAGCAAAAAACCAAGCAATAAGTTCTGACGATGGTATGGCTTTGTGTTGGAAGAGAAAGAGGCGACGTGCAAAGAAGCTTTGGGACGACCGTTGCCTGCATGAATTGACACTTAAAAAACATGTCCGCTGTCGTACATATTGAAGATTCAACACAAAGAAAATTCTTATCTTAATGAAATGGAGAAAAGAAAAATGAGAGATTAAGGGCCTCCACGCAGTAGGCGACCAGGTTACGGTGGCCACACGATGAGCTACCGAGGGAGGGTGACCACAGCGGCGAGCAAAATTACACCATTTTGAAAATGATCTCGGAAGAATTCGGAAGAAAAGTTCTTTTGCCTCGTTGATGATTTTACTTCGTGTTGGGGTTTTATGATGCATCTTCGATGTCTGATTGATCAAAATTATTGTTAGAAATTGATTTGTTATGTTGCGACGAATTTCTTAAGTTTGAATAAACTATCCCAATGCAGAAAGGTCAAATTCAATCTTACTAGCCTGGACACCCCGTGCTCTCCTACAGATTTCTTACTTTTGTGTATACATAAATAGTCTCTTACAACAATTGTCTTCTATTGATGTCTTCGTTAGTCTTGTATCAATTTATCTTCCATGGTCTACAGGAATATCACAGAGAATGGGTTTAGCACATCTCTATTCAAGACAACAAAATATATAGATATCAGTTCATCAAGTGAAATGAAATCCGATCAATAATTGTATAGTTATGAGACATTCCTTCAATTTGCTGCACAGCGATAATTATCAATACAACTTACACTGTCGTGGGTCTGCATCCACTTCTCCATTTCGTCCAATTCGGCTTGAGAGTCAGGAATTCCTGGGATAAAGTTCTGCAAATGAAATACTACGTGGTGAGAATCAAATACAAAACAGAAAATGAGAAAATTCTTCCCTGCTTTCAATCAATATCAGTATGAATTTTAACTGTCATGTCAAAAAAAGTCCAACCAACTTCATAGGACATCATTAAACACAAATCCTCTTCACCATGTTGGAGAGGTAGTCGCAATGTCGCACGGCATGCCATGAACCATCCATGACGAACACCTGCTGTTGTCTTTGTCTATTGCTATGTTGTCATTACACGCGTAATGGAAGTAAGATCCCAGAAACCCATAATTCAACTGAAACCGTCATGTAATTGACTCTCATTGACGTTAGCACAATTTCTGAAACAGTGTTCGCAGTCCGTCAGCTAAGAATCTTCGGGCCGCTAAATTTTTCTCGGGCCACGTTTTTGGATATGCTTTAATGAACGTATACACAAACCTATGTACTTTCGTAGATGTGCGTTTATGCTGGTCATTCATCACAGTACATATCGATTCTCATTTTACGAGCAAGATAAATGTGAGTGAGGAAGAATGAGACAAATTACTTATTTCAATATTTATCAAAAACAAATCTTTGATACGCATAACTGCGAGTATAAAACAATAATCAGAGAGTCTTCAAACATATTCATGTCTTTATCATATTCGGCCGAAAATACACGTGGCTGATGATCACCAATGGAGGTCTATTTTATCTTATAATCCTCTTTAAGCACCATAATTCGACAGTTTTCAACCAGGATAGAAATTAAGCCAAATAGAAATTCAAGACAAGCTGGTGACATTTTCATAATATGAAAAAATCAGCACTTGGATAATTTCTATCTTGATTGAGAGCGATTTCATTATCGGTTCACAATGGTACAGGAGCTCCTTTTTCTGGCGTTTTTCTCGAATGATGCTTTGCACAGAGGAAACTCCAGACCTTTTCTTTTGAGCACAGATACCCCTTCTTGTTGCTCGTTGCTCATTCAACTTGTCTTGCTGCTTCTTGAAATTATTCGGCTCCTCTTCATCTTGCTATAACTCTGCCATAAGTTTGATGTGTGCATCACGCTTTTTTTCATTTGCTTCAATATATTTTTCTTTTTGTTTCAGTTTCTCCTCAAATTATACATGAATTTTTGATTGGTATTTTTCTCTTGCCACGTGTTAAAATAATTCCCTTTTTAATTCCTTTCTGCTGCAATGCAATGGTATTTTTTAGCATAGTTGAGATAGTTTTTACATGCATTATTTTGGTATAGTTGGGACGTGATTGAAGACACAAATCCTTCAAATGCATAAATTTTAGCCGAAAATTCTATAACCACTGATAGTTTTCTTATAGATATATTTCAATGTTTCATGAAATAGACATGTCTTCCAACTCAGAGGCGATTGCTGATGCTCTTAAGTTTTGAGAGCTAAATTTTAAGATTTTTGTCACTTAGAATGTTCCTGTTATTCAATTGCTTTGGGCTTTCCCTTAAACAGTTCTATCATACTTCATATAGACCATTTTTACGATGACCACTTTAGCTTAACAACCATCGAACGAATAGAGAAGTCTTTGAACGATGAGATCGCTTAGATCGAAGTATAACATCTTCGAAAGCAAGAAATAGACATTCTGGTAGAAATAAAGAAGAATCCCGGCAATACCTAAGTTTCCCCCGATTACCAATGGATCTGTCAATGCTTACTGAACGGAAAAAATCATTCCAGCTATGAACACTATCACTGAGACTCCATAAATACAGACGGAGAAAACTACAGATTTCCCTGATTCTATCACTGAAAGCCACTGAATAGTGCTATACGCAGTAATCCACCGAATTCGGGCCGGACTACGAACACTGCTCTGAAATCTTTATTCTCAATTTCGGACAGCACCATCCCTTTTTTGGGTGGTGCTATTCGAAATTAAGAATAAAGATATATAATGTCAACCTTGAACGAATATAATTTCTGAAGCAATGATTAACTAAAATAATAGAATTTGTGGCACAGCACAGCCAATATGCATCCCTTGCATATTATATATGCATCCATAGTAACATAGTCCTTCATCGGTGTTGCAAGGCTGCCATTAGTTTGGCAATTGGTGGATTGGGCTATATTGTTCAAACTCTGGGTCCCACTTCGCACTTTCGGGTGCTTCCTACCAGTAGTGTATTCTAACGAGGCCATCCTTTCAGTTCAATTCATTCCTTGTTCATTTGACATATTTCTTAGTTCACTTAGTTCTCCGATCACTTTAACTTTGAGCTGAGCTGTTCAGTTAACTGAAAAAAACTCAACTCAGTTCTCTTCCGCTCACATTGCAAGAATGCATGTTTGGTAATGTGCATATCGAATTGCAGACAGATACGGTACTTGTGCAATCAATCATTGCAGCATTATATAGTGCACTTTATCATTCTGTCGATTTCAAAACAATTTGTTTTGCTTTCACTGAACCGCTCATATCTTTATTTGTAGAAATATTCTACAAAATAGGCGCAGTAGGCGTAGTAACTTGCAACAGAAGATAGTTGCATTAGTCAATATCTCAAGTAAAATGCGATGGAGATGAAAGGCATCCGTGCACAATATTCATAATAAATGCAAATTTACAATAATTAGGTTAATAATACATTCAATCATGTAATCAATTTAATTCAAGCTAATTTGATTGATTTCATAAGCAATTACTCTCAAACAGCACAATTGGCATTTTCTTGAAGGATGGTCTAGAGTACAGAACGATGAAATTTGTCACCCGCATCCGGATTAAAAGTTCAACCAGGTCAGAAACGGGCACGTTTTCAGTTCTGATTACTATAATGCACACAGTCGCAGAGGTCTTGCTTGCTTTTCTATTGATTATCAAATTTAGACTCATGCTTCGTTCTCTTTCGGGGATTTCGGCACTAGTCCTTGAACTCACCTCTTCACCAGCAGCTTTCTGATTTATGGAAGCCGAAAGACTGCCACTCGCCGGTTCAGGAGCGTAGGCTGAGTCCCCGACTGGAGGTCGTCGATCTCCCGAGTGGGCCATCGTGCGGCTCTGTGCAAATGCGTCAAATTCGTCCACTTGTGCGTTTGAGGCTGTTGTGGAATGCAGTCGATCGAATTGAGACCCCGCACTCTCCCCACTAACCCGGACATCTGCCAGTCGCTTTGACAGATCATTGGAATCATCCAAGTCGATTAGACTGGATGGTTGCTCGGTTGATACGGCCTGCAGCATAAATGAAAAAGATGGCAATTTTTCTATTATCAGACCAGCTTTCATTCAATCTTAGTCTCATAAGGAATGCAACGGATTACCAAATATAAAATCCGACCAGAGGTTGAGTGCAACAATTCATGCCGTGCAGTTTCAGAAGAGATGATGAAGGCAATGATGCAACTGGATAACGGGGCTATTTCGGTCAAAACATTGCTCATGGTCGCCGCGATGGCGCGGAGTGTAAAAATATAATTGCAAGGTGAATTTTAAGTAATGACGCTTGGTTAATAGTAGCGAAATCGTTGTGGCAGCGATATTAAATAGAATACAAATCAGAACTGCGAATTTTGAAATGCGGTGCACTTCTAATCCTCTGTAGAAAAATGTTCCATGATAATTCTTATACGAGGGTACACGAGGGCTTTGACCTGCAATTTTAAATCTGATTCTGATCATAAAATTTAAGAGACTGACCAGGAAAGTTGATTTTTTTCATTTGGAAAAACAAGAAACGGTTTAACTAATGAAAAACTTGATCTCCTACATAAACTGAAATGTTCGGACTCAACTCATTGTTTTAAAACAAGACAACGATAAACACAATAATTTCTTGTGTCTATTCATTTTGCGAAGTAAGAGAGAGAAGAAGAAGAGATGGCATTTATGGTCGCATTATTCGTGACTGAACAGACCTTAAAGCGCTGTACTTATAATCCGAGAAAGAACACAAATCAATCAAAATTAATTGCATCTCTGTCAATCAATCTCTCATGCTCTGCAGCTCAGTTTAACAGAAATATTTTATGAAGAATTACGCAAATCAGCTACAATGTGAGGTGTGCCAAAAAGTTTTCATCTGAGTAACTAGCACAACAACAATAATATACAAGTTATGAATATGCAAAGCAATACTTCTTTTGTTAAATTCTAGGCCGATATGAATTCAATGGGAATTTCTAGAACAAGTGAGCATGTGTGAACTACATGCACAGTTCACAGTAGTTGTAGTGATCTTTACTTTAAATAAATGGAAAACGAACATAACACTGGTTTGCAAATTATACACAGCAAGAAATTAAAACATCAACAAGACACTCAAGCAACTATTGTTTGGTCGAGATTTACAATGCAAGTCATAAAAGAAAAGAAAGAACGCGAGCGAAAGTCAGTTCTAGAAAGACGCGGTAATGTCTAGAACGTGGCAATCGCTCCGGGAAAGGATGAGCTGGTATTACGACTAGGATTGATTCTGATCAGATCAAATAGCCTTCCGAAATACGAATTCGTCTAGACTGGATGTTCTCCGCAGAGCATGAGTGTGATATGTGACTGTCATAAAGGAACATGACTTTATGAGCTCTCTTGTCAACTCTTTGTAACTGATCTGATAGCTTTTTATTCAGACCACATAAGGATGGGCAAATAAACTCAAACATGGAGCAACATGAGCAGCGTAGATCGCATACAAGCATGTATGAATGTCGCATATAGGAATCAATAGAACCGTTCTTCTGCTAGCACCGCCTCCCATAGAAGCTCTTACGACTGATATTGTGGTCGTCTGTTTATAATTATCTACAGATATGCTTACTAAGTCAGCGAAAGGCCATCAATCGAGTATGTAAGAGAATGATAATTTCTCTTGTTCAGGCCGACAAAGCAACATCTTGTCTAATTTATAAGACTGATTAACTTTTGTGAGATAATTTGCAGTTATATTAATTTTGAGCCACCCCATTGATATTCAAATTGAGAAACTATTGACATGTTTTCCTATGCATAATGAATAACTGACATCTCCTTTACAACTATTATACAACAGAAGATAATAACAGGAGAGTTTTAAGAAATTAGGAAAACAATTATTAATGCCTGTTCTTGGGAACGGTGGAAATAAGCAATCGCAAACTAGCTTAGAAATTACATATTTAGACACTATTCTAGCATCACAAAAGTCATTGAAGCTGAATTAAGTGGATTTGATTTAATTACTCCTTTCAGACACAATTATTGATCGCATATTGATATCAACAAGTCAGCAAAACAGAATTATTTGATCACACATAACTCAATCTGAATTACTCCAGACATTTTAGTGAGCATAAAGCATCTCTTACAATTTACATACAGTACGTGTTTGATCATTATATCACTAATAAATGAAAAGTGTTTCTTCGCGAGCTATTTATCATGGTTGAACACCAAAGTAAGTGCATACGGGGCTGGTCCACAGACTCCTACCTGATTGTAGCTAGGAGGAGGAGGAGAATTATTGTTTTGGTTCTGAACTGCGGGTGGGAAGGGTGACGCAACTGCTGCTGGAGGTTGGGAGGACGCGGCCACTGATGCCCCTTCTGCGGTTCCAGTTTGCTGAGATCGATAGCGTTCGAATCTACCATACCGCACAAATACATTGTTAAGATCATCGTTGATTCTCAGCAACTCCGATGTCAATTCTTCATGAGATAGCTGGAAATAAAAATAGCGAAAAATAGAAAAATGAAAACTGAATTTCATCGAACAGTAACACTCAAACCTGTTGAGCACAATATATGTCCCGGCATATATAAATTTCCGGCTCGTTGTCGTAGTGATGTCATTGAAGAGGGTTGGTGCCAGGGTTAATCCTGATAAGGATGACCATTCTTCTGCAGCCTTCGTCTGCTAATATGCTCTGCCATATGAGCGCAGTTTTGCATAAAAATCTCTTCATCAGGCATGAATGTGATATGTGATATTTTTGCACCATACTATTTTCACTCTGGATTCCAAGACCTATCATTATGTTCTTTGTTGAATGCTACGAACTTCGTCCCGCGTTTCTTTGTTGCAGTGACATGTATGTCATGATAATGATTCATGTGATTCCTGTACATTCGATTCTTGTCTTGACGATCAAAAAATGCATGACTGCGTACTGTGCTGACGTGTTCTTACTCTACAAATTTAACATCGTGGTGGCAGTGCGGTGTTCACATCAATGACTCAATCCATGCAACCACCAATTCTTCTTGCAAACCCGAGCTGTGATGACTCAAGTGGACAATTATTCTCAAATAGTAGAAGCTAACGACAAAGTGAAGTTACGGATACTTCTTAATGCTCTAGATCAAGAAGGATTCAAAATAAATTATGATGGAGTACCTTCTCTTTAAGATACATACAAGAATGCGATTGATCGACTGAATGATTATTTCGATGGGAAGAGCAGTATAGGGTACTGCTAAAGAGGAAACGATTTTTCCAATCAACTCAATCGTCCAATGTATCGATATAAGAATTCGCTTGCAAACCTAGATGTTTACGAAGGATTGCAATTTCGGAAACAACACACGGATGATGCTCAGAGATATCTTTTTTATTGAGTACATAATGATCATCTCGATGAACGATTACTCTCTGAGGATGAATCACTGACATTTGAAGAAGCAATACACAAGGCTCAAGCGTTCGAGAGGACGAGATCCGCACGACGAAGTGGTGGCGGAAAAGCACAAGTTTCTTCAATCTCTACAATGCAACCGAGATCTAATTTCAAACTTTGTCGATAGGCTGTGACACTGAAACGCAATGGAACTCTACGAGGCATCAAAGGGTACAACAACAACAACAACATTGATCCAGTCAAAAGCAATCCTAAATGGAGAGAGGCTATGCTATCGGTTCGGAGAATATGCTCACTTGGCATGGGATCCTAGATATCCTGCCAAGCATGTTCAGTGACCAGGATGTGGTAAGACTGGATATTCAAGTCGCGAACACCCTCGATAGATTATTTGATAATGTTGAAAGGTTCGTCGAGGAACTGATAGAAAAACAAAATTAGCGTCAATTTTCTGAAATTGATGTTTCCGATTTTTGGTTCAGCTGCCTTTACAAAGTGTGTAAATTTTTCTACAGCAGCCGGAAAAAATTTAATTGTTATTTCCATTTAGTGTGTCTATCTATGCATGGCCTACTTTCAATTTTGACGAAACCTTTCTACACCTGCATCCAGATCATGAAAACTACGCCGTATAGTGTGGATCTCCCTAGAGACGCTAACTGTCAAGGAGAAAAACTTTGACAAGCATGATTTTTTTGCACACGGCCAAAGACATTGTACTTTTTGCGTCCATTGTCAGTTATCATGCCGACCTCGGAGTCCACCTAGGACTCATGGAGGTCAAACGTTCGCCTTAGAATGTGGGCAATTCTAGAGAAGTGTTGCCTTTAGCAGCTGAGATTAGTGATGTTGTCCAGGTACTTGTGATAAGTAGTTTGGGAGCATTGTAGTGTGGGCTCCGAGGGCTCCTGCCACGATTGGTACGACGCTCACCGAGATATTTCAGAATTTCTTTATTTCTAGTCGTAGATCTTGATATTTATCCACTTATTCTTTGTTGCTAATGTTGTGGTCACCTGGTGCCATGATATCTATTGTCAAACCTTTCTTCTTCTTATCGACGAGGACAATGTCCGGTCTTCTTGCTGTAATCCTCCTATCTATACGGATCTCAATATCCTGAAGTATTTAGACATTCAGTATCGATGACTGAGGTCGGTTCATGCCTCCATGTTTGCTAGCTTACCTTCATTCAGCACTCCGCAGTGGGCATATATGCTTCTATGAATCAGCCTTGCGACCTCGTTGTGACGCTTTGGACATTCTGTTGCAGCAAGCTTTGAATAAGCCGCTAGTATGTGCAACAAAGTTTTGTCTGCAGACTCGCACATTCTGCATTTCGGGTCGGCTTAAGTCTCCGTTATATACGTTGTATGAGTCTTGGTGTTTATGGCCCATTCTTGGGCTACAGTCATTTCTATTTTCAGATTCACCTTCCTCAACCATTCATAGCAAGTTGCTTTGAGCTATTTCTTTCATTTGTCTGTTGCACTGACAAAGAAGCACCTTCTCGTTCCACTTTGAGAGCCTACCCATGGTTGTTTTCCTTTTTCCGATCATCAAGGCGCTCTAGCTTAGGCCTGTACAAACCACCATATTTCACCACTGCCAGCAGTGGATCGTCGTTCACGATTATTTTTTATTACAATTGCAATTTATTTACATCATTAATAAATAAAAAAGTGTCAAATTACATCAAGTCACGACAACGTTTCGCTATGTTAGATAATATTATCGTTATTAAGAGTGGCAATATGTTAATAAATTGAGTGGTTTGGTTTCAGAAAATAAGACACAGGCTTGGGAGCAGTTGTCAAAATTGATCCACCAATGTCGTGAATTCAAAGTCCAAACTCTAAATGCTGTAATTAAACTATAAATTCACATGAAAGTAATAGTAGCCGGGTTATTTATAGAAATACAAAACAGACAAATGTACCATATCAAGTGTGATAGAAAAATGATCGGCAATCCTCTTACTTGGTTTCCCGACATCATGTTTCCATTTAACAGGTTCGCTGCTGGGGCTAAAGACCTTGTGTAACGCTCATTGCCAAAGAAAAGTATTGAATCATTTTCATTGAAAATATCCCTAAAATTTGTGTTTGGACTTAGTAATGATGAATAATTAACAAATGAAATAAATGGTTTGAATTTGAAAGGTGCGAGTTGACTTGTCAATGGCAATGGAAGCAGGCATCCTGTCTCCATGACAAGTCACATTAATTCGCGCTTAACCTAATCACGCCTCATTGCAGATTAATTCTATCTGCTTAGTAATTTAGAGACTTGATAGTATGTATCGAGTTTCATTATCAAATGATATAATGTAATTATCAGGCGATTCTTCAGGTCAGGGCAGTTAGAACTAACCATAGCATCAAATGAGTCACCAAATGATATTCAGGTATCGTTGCAAGAATAGCATTCATTTACATATACTTGTATTATGCCTATAGATTATATGATTTATAATATACACAATGTGCATGTAATAGTATGTGATATGCAGATATCATTATTGCAATGTATCAATGTTGGAAAACGTGAAAGACCATGTATAGGCTATGCACATATTGTCGAAACATCAATCTCATCAATTCCTTGCTTGCACCGGTGTGTACTGCAATGAACAGTATGTTGCATGTATAGATGCATGTGTGTAGATGTGTGTGTATCAGTAATATCCATCTATGAATTTTTGTTCTTTGTGCATCTTTCATCCATGCTACACACATGAAATAGCAACAACTGGTTTACTATCAATTGTACTACGTCCTAAGTTTTTCACAGCAGTATGTAGGTCTACTAGTCCATAATCTTTTGTATTACTTTTCAAATACGATGATTCTTAAGATCATTTGGAGATGCGAATCTAAATCTCGCAAACATAAACTTTAAAAAACATATTGCTAGGCTTTTGGGTTGATCTATGTTCATACATAATGAGCATCTAATTAATTTGAAATTTTCTCGAAAATGCACATGTGATACACGACCATCAACCCCAATGAAAAGGCTGTTATTAGTAAAGCAAATACCAGTCTCCGAAGATGTAACTGAGAAATTCGTATGACAAGTAGTTAAGAAGATGGAAGTGAATGCTGTAGCAACGAGTTAATAGGGTGCGGCGATTTAAATCGATCGGGGAAAAAATCGATCGGAATTGAAAAATCGAAAATCGATCGGTAATCAAAAGAGATCGCGATTTTCAGTTCGATTTTTTCGTTTTGATAATAAATGCTACATTTCCCAATTCAGGTCAATACAGGTATGGGAAGTGGTTAAACCCAATTCATTTCATGTACAATACACGAGAACGATTTCTTAATTGAAATTATCTGTGATTCCTCCCAGCTAGCTACATGTAGGATGGCTACTTGATCATCAAACAAGTTGCTGTGCTAGACTGCTACTGCTATCAGCCAGAATCGGCTCAGGCAGTCTATTGTGTGACTGATCTGTGATGTCAGTTGAAGTCGATTCTGTGGTTGAAGCTAGAGTCAGCGGCGTTGGCATTGTCCTTGACTCCGTGCACTATTTCTTAGTTGATAGATCACTATAAAAAATAGTTGATTTAAGGTGAGCAGCAGGTGACGAAACTCGTTGGGACGCTGATTGGTTTAAAGTTAGACATTGTTATCATGATCGCCTTCGATCGAGAGGGATATGCTGTAGTCAATTTCGGCATTCTACGCTCTCCCTACCGTCGTTATGTCCACGAAACAGAAATCACAAATACATCGTTATTTTACTTTAGACAATTGCAAGACGTCAGCGAAATGTCTCACAGGTGGCTGTAGGAATCCGAGTGTAAAGGTAAAGGATGGATCGACTACCAATATGTTCAGATATTTGAAAGACAATCATCCGAAAATCTACTTCGATCAGAGGAGAAAGCAAAGAAGGCGGTGAAAAGAAAGCCATCTCCATCTCGTCAATCAACCATCGAAACTTCCTTTGTTGTTCATCACAAGTATCCACATGGTAGTGCCAAAGCTCTAAAGCTCGATCGTCTACTTGCTCAAACTATATCGCTGAGGGATGTCTATATATTCGTTTCGTCGAAAATGAACATTTTCGCAAGTTTGTCGAATGCTTGAACGACAGATATGACATTCCTAGTGAGACCAAAATGCGGCGCACTGTGCCTCCGACGTTGGAACGAGAAATCGATGTGAAAATGCAGAACTTTTTCCAAGAGAATGATTTCCCGTCATACGCAATAACTCGATTTCTACGACGCTAAGAATCATGAGAATTTCTTAGAACTGACTGCATCTTCTATTGACGCCGACTACCGGCTACATTCCTATTGCATCGGAGTTGAACCTTTCAATTCGTCGGATAGAGACCATGCTGGAGAAACGATATCACATTGTCTGCGTGGATTAATGGAAGAAATGTCCATCGATGTTAATGATCAGATACTCGAAGCTGGAGTGACCGACAACGCTGGCAATGTTCGACGAGGTATTGAATTGACTGGAATTCCTTGGATGCCTTGCATGGCTCACACACTACAATTGTGTACTGAAGACTCCTTCACAGCCTGTGAGGCAGCTAATGATCTTCGGAAATCTTGTCGAGCGATAGCTGGCTTCTTCCATCGTAGCAATCCTGGAGTTCGACTTCTAAATAATCTGCAGCAAGAATCTGGAAAATCGGTTCAAAGAATTCCGCAAGATGTTCCAACACGATGGAACTCATCTTTCTATACTTGGTCAGTGATGATAGAAAATCGTCAAGAAATCAATCGCTCATTGCTCGAAATTCGGAATTCACGCAATCCTCCACCGATTCTCCAAAACAGTGAGTGGGAATTACTCGAAACCTTGACATCATTGTTGGCACCATTCGAGGACGTTACTCGTGACTTGTGTTGTGAACTGTCTCCTTCGATCAATCTTATCCTGCCTCTACTGTCAACCCTGACTGAACTCATTGGATCTATCGACGTCCCCACCGCCTTGACTTCATTCAAAGTCACAGTATTGAACTAGATGAAATCCAGAATTGAACAAGTGACACCTGGTACTGAACAACCAATTCTGTTGGTCGCTTCTGCGATCGATCCACGATTTCTACATATTCTCTCTTCCACACAAGTTGATGTTGCGAAGAACATTATCGTCGCGCGTATTGTCGACTTAATGCAGAAATAATCTCACACAGAAGAGAAGGTGATTACTGCAGGAGTGAGCCAAGAAAAGTTTGATGAGAAATGACAACGTGTTTCCTTGTGGTCGCAGATGAAAATTAGATCTCCGGTGGAATCAGATTGCAAAAACATCAAAGACCGAGCTATGATGGAGTGGCAGCGATATGTCGAATTGGTGGAGTAAACAAATCCTGCACCCGACCAGAAGAAATTTGACGTTCTTGCCTTCTGGAAGAATCAACTGCAGAATCTTCCAAATTTGGCCAGGGTTGCCCGACAATTCTTGTGTATTCCAGCAACAATCACGGCTTCGGAAAGACTAGGAAGTGTAACGGGCAATACCATAACGCCCAGTCGTGCAAATTTGAGTGGCTTGCGCGCACGGCAACTGATCAAAATCAGACGCAACAGTAAACTTTTGAATGAGTAGGGGGTAATGCGTTTTTCAAATTAGACTTCACAATATGCTTTCATATGATTCAGTATTGTTTTGAGACGTCTGTCATACATGTATCGCCCACTTACACGTTATTAGAAAATAAAGCTCAGACTGTTTTGAAATGATTTCTTTTTTGGTTTACAAAAAAATCGAAATCGGAAAAAAAATCGAAATTAAATCGATCGTTGGGGAAAATAAAACATCGCCGCACCCTACGAGTTAACTCGTCTTGGTAATGCAGACAAAACGCCTTGGGCGAGCTAGCTCATCGTTGGCAGTGAGCGCATAAGCGAAATGAGTAGGGGCCTGATCACCGAATCAATCATGCAAGAATGCAAGTGACTGAAACAATGGAATCATATTCTTAGAGCAAGATTCAAAATTTCAATACTTTACCTGTTCTAGAAGCTCCATGATTCGTTGTTGCATAGCACGACAAGTCCTGTGCAACTCTTGCATCAAGCTCAGATCCTCAGGGCTTATTCCCATTGGACTCAATTCGTTCAACATTTCATTGAAAACGCGGACATTTCCGGTCACAATTTGGAGGTCGTGATTCAGCTTGGCTGACTGCTCCTGTGTTGGAGTAATAGGACCACTCATTTCTGCAGGAACACCTTGATGTGGTATTTGAGGATGTGGCTGCAAATACAAAATATGATTGGCTGTGCGCTAAACATTTGTAAACATTGCATTGAATTTCGATTGCTTCAAGGTATCAGAGTTGACAGTCCTTCTGATGTTAGGAAAATCAATTGCATGCACATTGCCTACAAATTTTCTATCTCTTTGTATTTCCAGTGGTATGAATTTGTGCTTTTCATATGAAATTTGTGTCCATGGAAAAGTTATATTGTGTTCTAATGCAATGTAACTTATTGCTGATCATGTACTTGACATAATCTTACGCAGAGAGCTTTCTATCAGATTGACGAAAAATCGATTAGCGTTCTGCAGATTAGAAGGAATGGAAAAAAATCAATGTTCTTTCGCTCAGCATTGGCTACATAGACAGATTATGTGGAGTAAATTATGAGGAAATGGGCTCTGTCAGGGTGGCCAAACAAGATTTCGGTAAAAGTGGAAATCAAATTTCACTATCGAAAACCCATATTTAGGGTGCAATGTGATCTATTGATAAATGGACGACATTCATGTTGAAGTTTAGAACCAACTTCATTGCCTAAAACCTATTAAAAACCTTGTCCAGTTGACATTGCACGATGTGACCATACCTCGCTGCGTACTTTGACTGAGGCGCCATTTTGCCTCGGGGGAGGCAACTTGCTTTCAGCGGAAGGAATTAGTCTTTGGATGCGGCGTCGCACAGCAATTGGATTTAAATATTTCTAGAGTAATTCCTTTTCAGGGCGATTTCGTCAAGTCATGATGTGGTAATTCGCTATACGGGCACGACTTCATGAAGTAGGGCGTAGTTTACGAACAGCTTTGTTAAGCAATTGGAGCAAAATTTTGGCTTTGAAGAGCGGCAAGTTGCTTTTCAGAGGTGATTCGTACAGTAATTGGGGTGAAATTTACTTTTGAAAGCAGCATCGTAGAGTAATTAAGGCGGCAAATTTCGTTAAGAAGCTGATGCTTCGTAGAACAATGGGCCTACCGTTCGCTATCGAATGCGACTTCTTTAAGTAAATGGAACGGAATTTAGCTGTCAAGAGCGGTGATTTGCTAAGCCTTTGGGCGGGTACGTTGATTTTGGGAGCGACTTCGTAGAATAGGCCTGTCTGGGACGGCATTTCACATTTAAGAGCGGTAAATTGATTTTGCATGCAGTTTCTCAGATTGATTGGACAGAATTTGGCTTTCATTGGCGGCGGCTTTGTTTCTTTGTGGAATTTGCTATCGAGGTAGACACCGCTGAGTATTTGAGACGAATTTGGCTTTAAAGGACTACAATTTGCTTGTTAAGGCAGTTTAATACTGTGACTAGGATGGTAACTTGCTTTCATTAGCACCTTCGCAGGGAATAATTGAGGTAGCAGATAATTTTTGGCTGGCTTTGTAGAGTATTTATAGTGGCATTTGTCTTTTGGGGCGGCAATAGGTTTGACTGTCTTCGTTAAGTATCTGGTTGACTTCATAAAACAATTAAGGCGGCAATTGACGCGCACACGAGTTCATAGTGCAAGCAATATGGGGAGCAACCTGGGTTTGGGTAGGATTCATATAATTGGACACATCTTGCTTTTGGGGAAGCTTTGATTAGTAAGAATTGGGACAGCTATTTCATTTCGGAGCGGTATTTTAAAGGCGGCCTCGTGACTTTTGGTTTTAAAGGCGCTAGATCAATATTCAGCTGATAACTTTGCTCGATGATCGAAGTGACTTGCACACAAACCACATCACAGTTTTTGACGCCTTCTTCAAGAAAAGCAAAAGCCAGAGGACTCACATCCTCAAGTAGTAACTTACGTTTGTGACATGCTACATGTATATAATCAAGGTAATGATCATTAGATTATCATTGTGATTGTCTGAAAGTAAATTCAATCATCATGAATTCTTCAGTGCAACATTGCTTTTTTTCATTAAAGAGAACGCGGCGGCTCTATTATTTCGCTTCTCCAAGCCTGAAACGTATCCACCCCTGTGGATAATTCCGACAGCTTTCATTGTATACTTGAATGAAATTTTTTAATATTGTATTTGATATTAGGAGTGATCCACTACAAAGAATTCATAATGAAAGTAAAATGAAAAAAGCAGTTATAACTTTATAAGTAAGCCAACAGTTCTCCTTCTGCACCATACGAAACATCGTTCAGGCCTCCCACGCTTTGGAAAATTTTTTTTTTAGATTTCATAAATATGAATTTGTAGGGATAGTACATTGAAATAGCAAAAAATCTGACTGTTCATCAATAAAAATATATTCTCCTTCTCAAAAATAGGAATCAAAATGATAAAGTTTCATATTAAAAACACAAACTTATAAACTTAACAAAGTATAGATTATTAACAATATGCTCAATCAATCAAACGAGTATAACGCATGAGTTACGAATGTAATACTCTATGTATTCGAACACAAGCATTGTACACTCGTATTATGATTCTTAGGCATATAATTGTTTAAAATGTTCGCGCAATCAATTCAGAACGTCAGTCAAGAATAGAAAACCATAACGAGTTCTATTATTCTTTTTATAAAACAAATTAACTCTTATACAAACGATTATTAGAAAAAATCTAACCTTCAGTCTTGTGAAAACAAATAGGTAGAAACGGAATGTAAATCCAAAAACTTGAAGTGTTCGAAAACAATGAGTAATTACAGGAAGGGAGTACACTTATATAATTCATCACTACTGCTTGTCTAATTCTAGTCTTTGTTTCTTTAGAAGACCTATCTCCTGCTGAAGCTTTCTTTTTCTCTCAGCTCCCATTTCAATCTGGGAGCTTGCAGCTTGCAATTTTTGGGAGCTCAGAGGCTTTGCGCTTAATGCAGCTTGTAACTTCTTGTTCCCGTCTGACATGGCCTCATCTGCCATTCGAAGTCCTTCCTCTTTACTCATAATTCTCTCATCTATCTCAGATAATCCACTTTTCTTTTGTCGTTCAATTTTGTTTTTATCTTTATTTAGTGTACTCTGTTGTGATTCAGCTTCCGCTAATCTTCGTTTGGATTCAAGATCATTGTGATATCGCTGTCTTGAATTTTTAACAGATTGCAGTAATTCGTTTGTTATGATAAATTTCGTGACCTTCCCTGAAACGATCAGTTTGTCACGAACATTTCTCAATGCAACGAGCGTATCCTCATTAAGCGACGAACCATGAGCCTGCAAGATAGCTTTGTTTCGAGAAAAACCTTTCTCTGGACCGGAATTTCCATGTGACAATGACATAACACATTTAACCAAAGCAGCCAATTGAGGAAATTTTGCCCGACCATTTTCATTTTGAATCTGGAAGACGCGAGCCCAGTACTCATCAATTGGTACAAGGGTTTCATTTTCATCCTTTTTGTCAATTTCGCACCATTGAGCTTCTACCTCTTTCCAATAGGAATGCTGGTTTCTTCTACTTTGATGCTTGTCCGTCATTGAAGTTCTGTGCCATTCTTTGGGGATATCCTCAGTTTGATATTCACGCCACTGACATCGAATAATATCGCATATGGCTTCATTGGTCAAGTTTTCATTCACGGAAAATACCCTATGCATTTCTTTGGACATACGGTGCAATTGTGAGTGCCAGCCTAGAAATTGCTTTTAGCGACCAAGATTCTAAGCGATTGTGTGAGTGTAAAGCTCGGGCATCTTTGATAATCTCGTTTGTTATGGGCAGTTGTGCTTGCAAGTAACCTGCAGCTTTCACAAAAAACTTCAAACAGTTCGATTGGACATCATGTTTTCCCTTTTCAGATACATTATTCTCGCACAGCAAAACCAAAGCTCGTGTTCCTATGTCAACTTTGTTGAGATGTTTAAGATGTTTCGAGAAATTCATGGTGGAGAAGTCTGATTTGCTATTAACATGAGACGCCTTCATGAATTTCTGGGTGACGTTGCTCATCAGTTTGATCATGTTATCGTGCATATTTTGTATCATTGGCTCACTTGTTTGATGCGCTGTGAGATACCTCTCAAAATCCGTTGCAGCATATGCGACGAAGCTGATGTAGACATGTGCGATCGGATCGGTCAGAGCTTTAACAATCCTTTGGTGTCGAGGCGTGTTTTCAATCTCTCTTTTGAAGGATTTTTGCTCTGGGAGATAAACAAGGATACATTGCTTCAAATTTGGATACTGTTCAAGTATTCGCAAACACACCTTCCGAAGAGACAGCCATCTTGAGGCAACGTGTCGCAACGCAACTCGTGGGGTTATATCAGTGAATGTCTCCATCATTTCATAGTCTTCACGACGAGCAGCGGACAATTTGAAGTAAGACGAAATGTCTATTACGAGTTTGTCTATGTCAAAGCCCAAAACAGTCAAACCTTGACGAAAAGCATTATGTAAGTAAGTAAGTAAGTAAGTTATCGTTTATTGTTCCACTACAATGATTCGGTGGACACTTACAATAGAACAGTAACAGTAACATCGATGTCAAAATACATTAATACACAGAATGAGAAGCCAATGGTTAATGAGGTACATAAAAAGGAAGGACAAGAAAGCTTATTTACAAAATCTGATAAAAGATCTGCTGAAGCGTACTGCTCTAGCGAGAGGTGGACACAAGACCGAGCAACTGCGTGAAGACATCTCCCTCACTGGGCGGATCAAAAACAAATCTCTGAGGGGGTGGGATGGATCTGAACTTATAGTGTCAAATAATTTCTCACAGGTACAGTTCGCAGATTGAATAAGCGAAGAGTTCACAGAATGGGACAGTCCAATAATGCGATATACGCGACGCTCAATACGCAATAGGTCATTCAACAAGTACTGGGGTGCATTGCAGAAGCATGCATAGGCATACGTCATGATGGAACGTATAAAAGCCTTGTAACATTTCATCATTAATGCTGCAGAACAGCCAGCACGACGCAGATTGCGAATAATAAAAATGCGCTGTGAAGCCTTCCTCACAATGTATTGAAAGTGCAAAGTCCACTTCAGGTCATCAGAAAAAATAACACCAAGGTAAGAAAAAGAATTGACTTTCCTAACAATCGTGTCACCGAGACGAACTGAGTTTGTTACCAAAGACGATTTAGTTATGATATCCGTAACAAAACATTTTGAAAAGTTTATTTCCAGAGAAATAGAATTAGCCCAGTTGATAATGTTGTCACACTCTAGCTGCAAATCATCATCACCAGAATTTCTGAGAAAATGGAGTAATAGAATATCATCAGCATATTGTATGACAAATGAATTCGAGCACACCGGGGTTAGACTGTCAGTGGACAAGGCAAATAATACGGGTCCAATGACGCTTCCTTGGGGAACGCCACTGGGAAGAGACATCCAGTTAGAGCATTCACCATTAATGGTTATACGCTGACGGCGTTCTTTCAAAAAATCAACAATCCAATTTACAACAAACGATGGGACGGGAAAAGTTTTACATGCACGAATGATGACATCATGATTAAGTCTATCAAAAATGCCTTGGACATGTCCACTGATAATAGCCTTACTGCGCCTGATGAGGGATCAAGATGTCTCAATACTTTATGTAAAGTACATGTACCAATGTCTACAATAGTTGTCTGCTTATTTCCACAATGTCCCTTAAGCATGTCCTGGAATGCTTTGTTCACATTTGGACCATCCATACCGATGTGAATCAGCAAATGGGAACTCAACTGCATTTGATCTATCAACTTGAAGAAATGCTCCAAGAGTTGTTCACTGGTACAATGACCGGTAAACAGTGAACCACAATACACAGAAACTATATTGTTTTCTTTTTCGGACCAGAATTGGGCATATCCATCGTACTGTTTCTTGACCTGTGATGTTGTAGTTTCGTCAAATTTGAAACTATACGGACTGTTTCTCAAATCTCGAATATTTTCCTCTCGTATATGAGGTGATATCCCAAACTGGATGACATACTTCATCTTCGTTTCACTCATCTGGCAGCTTTTAACAATTTTTGAATCTGGAAATTGTTCTCTCAATATTTCTGTATCCTCAGTGGCACTCGAGAAGGAATAGTTACAATTGACATATTTTAAAGCTTGCAATATTTCTGCTCTCAGAACCTTGTTTTCCTCAGTGAGCAGTATCGTATTCGGCAATTGAATTGTACCTTTACCACTCATGGTAAAAGTTAGTTGTCTTTTCCTTCCAGAAAACACATTCGCGGCAGCTTTGTGTTTGTCACCTCTGGCATGAATCTTAATTTGTGCAATACCGGATTTATCAATCTTGATGATTTTGTTACAAAATATACATAATGCAGAGTATTTATCAGAAGCTGGCTTGATGAAGTCGAAATCATTCTCCCATGATGTGCAATAAGAAGTAGTACTATGCTTGCTCTCAGACATTTATGACCTGAAAATACGAAAATAAAGAAAACATTAAGTAAAAATTAAGACTATTTAATTTAATAATAGCAAATCACGATCATTCTCACAATTAATGCAATAATGAAGGTTCTCCGTTTCATAAAGTTGTATTTATCCTCAACTAAGATTTAGAACTCATCCTAATATGGTATAGCGGCCTAAGCAGCTTCGTGTCACAAGATAAGCAAAATTTAGAATACTAAATGAAGAGCTGATTTGAAGTTCAGACTTCAGACAATCAAGGTAGGTGTTAGGATTGCAAGCAGTCAAATGCTTTATTTAAGTCCTTGAAAGTTTTGTGAATTTGTGTTTTTAAAATCACAATCGACTGTGACTGAATGCAAAATTAGTCACAAATAGTAAGTTAATTTGCAGTACATGTAAAATGTTGCCGGTGAAACATGATAATCAGTGTACAATGACAATTTTTATTTTATTTAAGTTAAGATAACTTACAAATGATAAGTAACCGGCTTAGGACAAGGAGAACTTTCCGGAATATGAAATGCATACATAAAAGCCAGGGGTGCAGAGCCTCGGAAAAAGGGGTAATTTGATAGACAAATTATAAGTTAAGATCTGTAAGACCAACTGATAATGGATCTAGGTATTACATACATGTTCTGAAGCAATTAATTATCAACATCATTCGATAAATTTTTACGCTCTCAGATCACATCGCAGATTCGTTAAACTAAAAAATGATCACTGAAAATTATAAATCATAATATCAAAATACACTCTCAGGGAAATGGAAATAGATGAATATGGAAGATCAGTTACAAAAAATATACCCTTATAAATGAGTAGCAGTGGATGTCGATGTAAGTCGATGTAAATTACCTCGAAGTCGAAAAATAGGAGGACCTTAATGATTGCAGTCGTAGTTTCATATACATTTTTGTACATTTAGATAGATTTGGTGGCTCTATAATTCGCATCCCTGGCTGCTATCACCTTATATTCTGAGTACAAGTATATCATAATGTACATTGATATAAATAAAAAAAGGTCTGAATTCAACATATGTCTATTGCACGAGCGCTTATTCTCAAAGTAACACATATACGAGTACAAAAGCAAATAAGAAAAATCAGTAAAATTACATTTCTGTCAAGAAGGTTGACCCCCATAAATACATTCCTTGAAAAATAAGCTGTAACAGATTGAACGTTAAACCAAACAAAAAAGTCACAAGAATCCATAAACAGTTCTATTCAATTTTTGTCCGCTTGTAGAATTCGAATATTGATCAATCAAATCAAATATATTCACAAGTCACTCGATGTTTTTCTCCACTTTAGGATGCACATTTTTGACATTTCTCACTTAGCATATCAAGACCATTATCCAATTGTTTGATAACTTGGGTATCCTTAGAACGAATTCTCACATCGGCAATTGTCGAATAAAATATAAAAAACCGGACGAACAATTGCATACCTTTTAATGGATAATGGATTTCCTTGAAATAAGCTGTAAAAGGTGATTTTTCTGTAGAGAACATATACATGCGATGGAGGATAAATTGAGGTGTAGTCACTGAAATAAAGTTCATCATCAGAAAACATATATTTAATTTATTTAGGTTTTTTAGGTTTCTTATAAAAATTTAGGCCATTTTTAGGTTTTTTAGGTTGAGTGGGAGGCCTGCATCGTTACGATTCCATGATGAGTTTGATGGGCTATCTCAAATACAATATCGAGAACTTCATCGAAGGATACAATGAAAATTGTCGAAGCTGATCCACTGAGGCAGATATAACTCATACCTGGAGAAGCGAAGACACCCTTAGAACCGAATCCATATCGACTTTGCCCAATCGACATACCGGAAATTCACTAGTGATGGCAGAAAGTGGGAATCCACTGACCAGTAGAAAGCATGAATTTTAACTACATATATGGACTTACGGGTTCATATAATATGGACCATTTGGACAAAAGTGCTGATAATGCTTCTTTTTAGATTTCTGAAATTATAGAATGTTGGTGTCAAAGAACATGATTTTCAGCATCACTCGAAGAACCCGCCACAAGAGTAGTTGTACAACAGCCTGCTGATCAGCGGAGCATGTCCCTACTTGGCATGTGATCTTCCTTAGACCCTTTTTTGAGAAGAAACTCTTTTTGAATGTTCAACGTATTGAATGCATAGAATTAAAATGTAGCTGACAGCAATGAATGGAACCCAGCATGTTCAACCAGCTACTTTTTAAAGAACGCGCCCTGGAGACATATTTTCGACTGGGTTTAGTAACCGGAGGATTGGAGACAGGGCATCAAATCAAATTCAGAGATAGAATAAGAGCTGCCACCACCAGGACTGCTACTATTGAGATTTATGTTTTTAAAAAACGCTTCCTATTGAGTTATGTAAAAATCCAACACTTTGGGTTGCTGGCGAAGAAATTCCTACTTGCAGACCTAGGTTGACGCCTGAAATTATGATTGAGCTTA
Organism: Prostheceraeus crozeri; assembly: GCA_907163375.1. Taxonomy (NCBI): domain Eukaryota; kingdom Metazoa; phylum Platyhelminthes; order Polycladida; family Euryleptidae; genus Prostheceraeus; species Prostheceraeus crozeri. The sequence goes on along the minus strand of CAJQUW010006071.1, from coordinate 191,458 downwards.
TGGCTTGAATCAGGCTGGTCGCCGGATCAGCGATACAGACCATGATCTCCGAGTCATCGCGCTCCCGGGTCACGAGTTTCTGTAATTTGCCAGGTAACTTAAGGGAGGGTGACCTGGCAAACTCTTCATCTTGAAATTACAGTGCTTGAAGTTCTAAGACTAAGCAATTCCAGACTCATGCTGTACTCTGGACTGCTACATTGGATCAATATTTTTAAAGTAAAATAACAGGATGCGGAAACTCATTTAATAAGCTGCTGCAATTGCGTGTCTGAAGGCAGGGGGCATTGGGTTGGAGGCAGTAAATCGGAAATTTATTGGTTCGATTACAATCCATGTGGCAAGTCATCACACCAAAGAGAAGCCTGTGTGGTAAGCGCTCTGTCAGCTGAAAATTGGCCTTTGAATACTGGGATCTTTAATCGCAAGTCATCCAATGAAGATCGTGAATGTCGAACAGGTCGATGTGAAGTCAACTGCGCACAGAGGTATGAAGGTATCATTTGTATGCAAGCTTTATAACATAAACACAGAGTTTTGAACTTAATTCTGCACGGCACCGGTAGCCATTTTCATCTACTCAAAGTTGGAGTAATATGGTTTCGACGAGGAATTTTATGAACCAGTCCCGCGGCAGAATTCTGAACTTTTAGCAATTTGTGGATAAGTTTCTACGGTGCATCAATAAACAAAGAATTTCCATAATCAAGGCGTGATAATACTAGAGTAGATTAAGCGATGTGTTGCTGAGGTCGATAGATAGTGTCTCACAGAACAAATGTTTCGAATTTCAAAATTACAATTTCTGCAGATTGTGTTGATTTGCTGTTTCATGGTGAGCGCTTCATCAAGAATAACTCCGAGACGTTTCACCAGTTTAGAGAAGTTTACAGTCTCAGATCCAATTTTAATCACGCAACCCCTGTTAGAATGTTTTTATAAACACTAAATTTATTGCACCAGTTGAAGTGGTAGCGAAACAATTCGCAGATTTAAACTGACCTATTGCCTATTTAGTTATTAAGACAGTTTATCAAAACCACTTACTTGAGCAGTAATGCGGCCGTTGGCTATCCGAAACAGATGCACTAGCTGTATAACTCAGGTAATAACAGACAGAAAAGATCAGAACTCAATTCTACGACGTTGAAGTAGGAGAAGCACAGTGAAAATCAGAGCAGGAGAAAATATATGTTGATAGTTTTACCCGACACGCACTAACTCACGATCAATAAAATTGGGCAAACAGGTAATTCTCCATTTCCTATTGGTTTTTCCTCTTTACATGCGACAGTACACGAACCACGAACAAACACGTGAGTGACGACATGATCAATCCCATCATGTGCCAGACCTAATCATCAGACACACCCAATTCTACGTGACATAAATGCAATGTATGTAATTACTGATCATTTGTTCGAAGTTTGATCCTAAAGCGAAGACAGTAGCAAAACCTAACTGAAGTGACGCTAAGTAGGATATAAAAGCTGAAGATAGAGAGTGAGGAATTTTAACCAAAGACTGCACAGAATGAAACTGAATGAAACTACAGAATATTCAAACATAATGATCGGAGAAATGAAGGGAATTTGATACGAGACGGAGGAGCGTTACCTATGGCTACCGTCATGAACTGTGATGTCCCCGAGACACTACACCAAAAGTATCGATTTCAGAAGGTTCTAAAATTAAATACAGTATCTTACATATAGTATCTTAATTGTTCGCAAATCCACCGTATTTTGATCTCATTCATGTTGGCAAGATCTAAATTTTTTGTAACATTTTTGCAAATGAAATTTCTGTCATGAAAGCATATTTATTTAGAAGAAACAGCGCTGCCATGTCGATGAACAAAATTTTGATGAAAATGCAATTTGATGCATTATACGTTGCATCATATGTTAAATAAATCATTTTTCACATATGCATTCGAACTATGCCGGCCTCATGGATTTGATAAATATCGTAAACGTCCTTTATGACAATAGTGAGGGCACGTGATGGAATGTTCATGATTTATACTTAGTGTTAGTGTAGTTAACATCTAAAGCATGTATTATGTAAATACCGTATCACATTATCAGGGATGAGATTAGGTAACGAGGGGGGGGGCTAGCGGAAACGCATTTTAAGGGCAATCAGGGGCCATTGACGGGCAATATCTACCGACCATATTCCGAGGAATTTTCATTAGCATCAAACTTCCAAACAAACAAATCCAAATTCATCATAAATTTTGCTGTTATGTTCATTGGCATACTTACTTGACCTGTTTCAGATGTTCTAATGAACATTGTATTTTACTGATGCTGTACAAACAACTGCGCTTAACGACACGCTATGAACAGGGTCCTGCGCGGCTTCCTGTCAAAAATTCCAGGACATTTTCAGGATTTGTTTGTACATGGACAATCTTCGATGTTACATTTACTAGTCATTCTCTAAACACCATACGAAATTTTTCAAGTGATGACAGGTGAATAAAGGTCTTGACACTAACAGTTGCTTTCCTTCACACGTAGGCCTAAGTATGTCTATCATCTGCATATGTCAGCAGCTAGCAATTTGTATCTTCACAACGACAATCGATTGTGATGGCAGAAGCATCATCCTAAATTATTATTATTATCACTGATCTCATAACAACGCCACATTTTGTTTTTGAAAATGCTGAGATTACTCAGGGTCCGAATATTACAGTAAATGGCCTTTTAGCAAGGGCTGAATGGGGTTTGATCTATCTCACAACTGCACATTTTTTAAAAGAGAAGTCAATGCATTTGCACTGTTGTCAGGCCTCTCATAACACAGGAATTAAGAAATGAAGGAAAGAAAAAGCTTCCCACAATTTTCCGATCAAAATAAAAAATTCTAAGTAAATCAAAATCTTTTCGGTGCACCTGTGCCTTCTGTGGTATATGGCTTTATGGAAAAAGCTCGTAAATTCATGATGTATTTTCTTCGTGTCTATTAGTCAAATTCGAGCTTTCTATTCTTCAAGCACTTGACAGTTATTCGAAAGCGACTATTCACATACCTAGCGTGTTGACTTTTGCAGGTCGTCGACACTGCAGCTATATAAAAACTATGTGCAACTATGTGAAACTTATAGGCTGACTGACAAATGGGACAGTCTTTAACTGCGCTATAGGAAGAGCACAATTTAAAATTGAGCACACACTCAAACTCGGTGGCTACATGCCACAGTCGGACTCTGAATAGACCGAGTCCGCGGCCCTGGTGGTCAAAGTTGTCTTAAGAGCAAAATTGTTGTAGTTGCGTAATGTAATCTGCCATGTTGAGTATTTAGAGCCGAGAAACCTGAGGCAAATAGATAGGAATATTTTATCTTCTTTTAACAAAGGGACCTAATTATTTTCTCATCCTGCATCGAATACCGGTACATAGTAGCAATATGATGACGTCATTTTCCTATGTGCGTGCGTTTTACGATAACTAACCCTGGATATATAAAAAGGGAATCAGGCAAGCGTCTACCCATATGGAGCGCTGCGGCTAACAGATATGACAAAAACGCTGATGCACTGAGTGTCACATTGGCAAGATATTAATATCAGAGTTAAAGTCTCTATCGCGGGAGGTCGCTCCTTATCCTAGAAGGACCCTTCATCTCTGTTTCGGAAGGGCCTTTTTCTGTTTCTGAAAGTGGCCCTTTTCTATCTCGGAAGGAAGGGCTCTCCTTTCTTTCTCAGAGGGGCCTTCATCTTTGTCTGAGGAGCCATTCTCCATCCATGATAGGCCACCACATAAATTACAATGGGAGATTCGAGCAGAAGCACTATGTGTTTGTTCAAACTAAATTTCTGTGACCACTTTGATAAAATGCAAAAGCATAATTTGATGTAACCAGACTTCCTAAGTCAAAACTGAAGGGGTGCCCCCTCCCATCTGGATTTGTGCATATTTATAAAACTCGAGGGAATGAAATCTAAAGAATGTCATAGCGGACTTCTTCTAAAAAGAGGAAGATTCTCACGACTGTGAAATATACTGGTATATTAGGTTTGTTACTTACTATGCGAAATTACTAGTTAATTTGTAAAAAAACTGTTTTCTAGAGGTGGTTACACACGCTTTTAGTCTTGTTTCCTTTTGCATTTTCTGACCATTCTTACGAGACTGTATTGCTTGTTCAATAGAAATTTGCATTAGCAAAATTTATTCGTACTTTATTTTAAAATTTGATAATGTGAGCAATTTTGTTGCACAACACTGTAAATCAAAGTGTCTAGCGGCTTCAATCGGTCGATGGTTACGCTAGCCAGGATCACGAAGTAATACAATCATAAGGAAAGGAAGTAGATAAATTCATAAAAACGAACATCATCACATGAACATTTGTTGCTATTCAACCACTGGGGTTGGAAGGTGAAGTAGTCAGTCTGTGGCTGCGGCTCTTCCTGCCGGCTCCCAATGACAATCAGTGGGCTCGATCTCACTACCTAAAGATCACTAAGCTAGTTCAAATTGCTAAGTTGATTCATTGTTATCATTCAGTGAATACAAAAAGGAGTTATAAATTTCTTTAACGACTACATTGACGGATAAATTATTTTGAATGTTTCATTAATTCATATTAAATAGATAAATATTAATACTTAATTAGATAAATAAATTAATATTTATGGAATGACACTGCTTTTCTAATACACATGCATCCCATTTTTTCCGAGGAGTGCGCAATGACCCACGATCAGTTGGCATATTCACTATATGGAGATTAAAGTGCAGGTGCCAGAAGACAATGCGACGTTGAATTATTGACGTGTGCACTCACCGTGCAGTGAGAAACATAAAAGAAAGTTTATCTGCTTCAATGTGTGCCTCTACGCATGCTTCAGGTTCAAATGTAGCACTGTTGGAAAGATATATTTAGATGAATACTTGCAGCGACTAGGTAAACCACATTAAACTGAAGAGAAGAGAAAAGTATCGTTCTGATGAGCAACACTAAAAATGAATTGTTTAATTGTTTGACCAACCCCAATTTCTTATCAAAGCTCAGTGCAAGCCATCTCTTCGCCATATTCGTTGGATTGTATGAATAATTTTTCTTTTAAACGACCATTTGGATTCATGTGATTGATAAATTTCTTATTGATTGAAGAGTCTATTGATAGGAATCTCTAATGTAGACGTAGTGACAATTATCGATCATTTGTTACAACGCATATGCTAATTTCTTTGCAACATGCATGTAATCATATTTTATTTTTTTAAGGCAAGGATTCAACCAAATCTCGTAGGAAGACAGTTGGCGAATATTGAGTTTGAGTCAGTAGCATTGGCTTTGAAACGAATAATGTCGTGGAAACTGATCTCGAATATCAACAAGAGCATCTTCATGTAAAGCATCGTTTTGCCCTCTGCTGCCAGGAAACTCATGCTTATGTTTCTCTTGGTTAGAAATTACATGAAAATAAAAATAAGTCAAACTACTAAGGCCAACTTTTTTGTAATTTTTGTTCTAGTTTGCGAGAATCGATTATGTGAATTGAAACTCTTTACTTTCTACTCGCCGGCTAAGGTACAAGTTAATATTTATGTACCAAATGATAAATGGTCTAGTCAATCTCGATCCTAGGAAATACTTCCCTTTTTCTGCCAGAAATCTTTGCCGCAAAAAGTCTTGTATGATCACAGCCAAGGGTGAGAAAAACAGTGCGCTACAGCGTTTCACATATGACGTAATAAGATACTGGAATAATTTGAGTCATCATGAAATTTTTTTGCTCCCACTTTGAATGAATTTAAACGCCGGCTATATACTTATTTCTGCATAAACGATATCTGGTAGAGAACTTTTTGAGTACACCACGGAGCTTGACTTTTTCACTTTATTTCTTAACAGTTGCATATACTCTTTGTCATTCATCGGCCCCTGGTTTGCCTCTGTTACGCGCATAAATGAATGTCATCATCTGCATGCATTGGTAAATATATTATCACATCATCCATTCTATAACTCAAAATAGCGCTATTTGTGATTTAAAAAGCAAACACGTATTCATAATATCATCGATGTGCCATCATATCCATGTGTAATATGAATTTGCCTATATATATATATATATATATATATATATATATATATATATATATATATATATATATATATATATATATATATCCATGATGCTCACCTGCATGCTTGAATTTGCATTTGAACACGTGAGTTAGGGAAGCACTCGATTTGAAGCACAATACTTCATATTTACAATATTCGATTTCTCATCGCCAATGACCGCTGAAGGACCTATCTTTTCTTCCTTTAAAGGCTTTTTTTCTCAGAACTTGTAACAAATTAGCAATGAATCACTGTAGGCACATGCACGAAACAAGGCATTTTTCGTAGTCGTCAAACCAGATGTCCAGACTCTTCAGCATCGTCCATCCAACTTTTCCTCGATGCACACCAGCTTCCAACTATTTAGAGTTTATTTTCAATTTTCAAGGTCCTGTCACTCGAATACAGTCAACGAATTTTAAAAATGTCGCTTGCTGTCTTTACTTTAGATAAAGATGGAACTATAAAATGTAAAAAAAATTCGGAGATGTTCTCACTCACCATACGAGCTGCATGCATTCCAGAAGCATGTTGCTGCGATGCAATAGGATGCTGCTGCAGTTGCTGCTGTTGTTGAACAGGATGATGCTGGATGGTAGCAGCTGCAGGAGGTTGCTGTTGCTGTAGATTTGACTGCTTTGGAAGGACAGCCATTTCTGGTACAGTCTAGAATAACAGGTCATGTTGAATGGTTTGATATTAATCAAAATACACATCAATTCTTACTCGACGTGGTGTGTGAATTGGTGCCATATGGTCCAGATCCGTCATTGGAAATTCATATCCTTTCTGTCGAAGTTCAATTACCGTTCTTTCTACCTCTCGAAGTTCGACTTCGCCGCGAAATGCATCCGCCCAAGACTAAGAAGGGAGTAAATAGTACACCAGCCTCAATAGATTGATGATTTGCAGAACATTTGCCTCATGAAGGATCTATCATTGACGAATCATACTGAGGTACTGCTCTGTTACTGTTTACATCACGCACAAAATGTATAATCAGCGGAAGAACCGCATAAGTAACATCAAATTTAATCATCACCACAAAACATGCTTCATCAATTTCAATACTCAGTGTTCATTAAATTTAATAAGTAACATCAAATTTAATCATCACCACAAAACATGCTTCATCAATTTCAATACTCAATATTCATCAATACTCAGTGTCAAAAGGCTTAGAATACTTTGGAGGATTTAGCATTGCAAGGAACCATTTCTGGAAATAATTTTTAATATACAATCCCATACCAACTTCAGAAGGTCCTATTGGTGTTGAATATAAATAACATAATAATATAAATATTGGTGTTGGTGGTAGGGTAGCTCATTTGCTCAAGGATCGAGTTTTGGGTGCATTCATAGCTGCATAAGGCACGAGGATCGATATCGCGGTAGGTACCACAGCTCTTACTATGGTTTACAAAATCAAAACCTAATGAAAGTCACAACTTCCAAAACTTCCCATTTCCCACATTCACCCACTTGATTTTGTCCGAAACAGATAGTTTGAATAATCGATTAGTTTTCAATATAGTTTTCATGTAGAACACATGTAGCTACAACAACACTACATTCACAGCATCACTTGATCTGATTTCAATCTTACACATCTCTAGTACAAACTATCACTAAAGAATAAAGGAACACTAGAATAATGGCCTCTTTGAAGGACTTCTTCGTTAATTCACTCAAACGAAGTTTATGGTCCTCAGCGACTTTAAAGTTCATTATACTTCGTTACACCACCGAAGAAGTATTACTTCTGTCAAGTTATTTTTTGGCTGTGAATTTGGCACATTTTGTCACACCAACAATGAAAAACAAACATTTTGTCAAATCATATTTTGAGATGAAAATTTGTCACATGTCACATCGGCCCACCCCTGTGGAAATCCATCACATTTCAATATTTAAGATACTTCCTACTTTTCATGAACGAAATGCAATCTTCGAATTTTGTAACCGACACTGATTCTCTGTTAAGCCTTTCTATCGAATGGAATAACACAACATGTGTCTGTATGCTAATGATTACATTGTCGCTGATGATAAAAATGTTATCATGCATTGAAACGCGTCATGAAACAATGCATTGCACAAAGTAGCACATATCGTTACACGTCGATCCTTTTACCAATCATTTTGACAAGCAAGGACGACTTAACGTCAATTCTTAGGCGTCTTTGCTACAAACATGGAAATCAGACTGGGGAAGGAAATGCTAATATCGGCGAGAATAGCTTCAATCTCCCGGTGTATATCACCATGAATGGCTGAAAACGTGTCGCCTAGTTTAACCAGTGTTCCCAACAGATGCTGCCGCAAAACATCTTAAGACAGGCACCGATACTGCCAATACTTAGACACGCTCTTACTTCAGTTGCATCATGAGAAAGTCATTACCACTCGCCAGATTCAATGTCCTTCGAGACAGACAAACGACAGTATTGGCAAATTGATAGAAATGCTGATACAAGCAGAATGATCTTGAAAATGACAACTCAAACCATTGAGCGCACATTAAATTTGTCGGACAGAATTATTTTAATGTACTATCTATGGCGATATTTTGAATAAAGTCATCGACAAATTTGCATTTTCATCATGCTTTATTGAATTACAGATGAGAGAGGATCATAATCGCTAAATTAATGAAAAATATAGAAACTTTTATGAACAATTTACTGCCGATTTGCAACTAATTTTCTCAAAATAAATGTTATTTGCTTCCATCATTAGTGAACATAATCAATTATCCATCAAATTCTAATGGTTCAAGATCAGCATGTGACATCAGCTTGCTTTCGATAAGCTCAGCTCATATCAGAATCATGCCCATTTGCGTTGAAAATATCAGCCACTTCGCCATTCTCTCAATGCTCACCAGCAACATCAAGCGTCTTAAATTATGGATTACTTGCACAATACAGAAACATGGTGTAACAGATTAGGCTTGAAGCTTAACCACAAGAAAATTAAATACACTGTTTTACACTTTTTGAATACACCGTCTATTACTGAGTAATAGTGAAAATCTCTTGATGGCAATTAGTTGGTGTGTTTTCCACTGTAAAAGACGCGTAATATTTGTCAGTTCGTCAACTTGTTGCGATATGATTATTTCTGTAGCCCTTTATGAGAATAGATGCGATGTAGTTATTATTGTCGTTTGTTGCATGCCATGACACCGATGTTCAGCAAAATTCGCTCAGAAAGATTCTCGCAGCTTTTGTGGACTATTTTGAAGTGTTTTCTCTACTGAAAAATTTCATCATTTTTTATCTTATTTTCAAATGTTTGAAATGTGATTTTTCTGACAATCTCGCCGTTGACCATCAATAAAAACTGCTTTAAACATTTGAATTTCAAACGTTGAAAATTTTGCTTTCAAAACTCTTCAAAATTGCTGATATATTCTTGCCGATTGCTGATATATTCTCATCTTACAAAATTTGAGAGAAAATTCAGAAAACGCTTAAAATCAGATTTATGTTGATGCATTCTCACACGGTGTCAGCTACATTCTTACGCAATTTTTGAGTCACAAGCCAAATTACATTGCTGATCTAAAACTACAATAAGAACGATAGAACTGTTGTTGATACAGTATGCATAATCTTAAGAACTTGCCAAGCGCTCACATGAATTGAAGATATTGAGTTGAAGCCGAACTTTTTAAAATTAATTAGGACCTCGGAGATATTCGCCTAATTATGAATTAATGAAAAGCAAGAAAAAGAACAGGTCAAGTGATTATTGATCGGCTGTCATATTATAATTGATTACAAAAATATCACGATGATCCACTTCTTTCATTTCATTACAATTAAACCGATTTCACTGTTGTTGTGAAATTGGGGCTATCAAGTTATATTTTTTGCTTTCTTTCCATTGAAATGCTAGGTGTTTCTTATTACAATTCAGCTTGTTCAGCAAAATTGACCACATTGATGGCCACGATAGTTCCTCAGGCCATCTACATGGTCAACAGCTCCGGTAGGGATAAGTTTAAAACCGAACGCTTAAAACTGTACATGTATACTGAATATCAAGGTTTGCATTGTTTTTCAACATCTTCACAGGTGGACCAAAGGCTTGTCCAGCATCGATAATTCGTTAGTCAAAGGCTATAGCCTACAATGAAATTTGTCAGAAAAATTCGATACAAATCCATAAAATTATCCTTTCACGTCACTGCTTAAAATTGTGCATTGTGCTTTATTTCTCCGATGTTCACAGTATTTTCTTTAGTGTTCAATATAAGAATTGAATTGAGAGTTGCTCCATATTTGTTTTTCTTCACACGAAGTCAAGAATTCCCTTTCGTGTGAAGTTTTTGATTCAATGATGACCTCGTGCAATCAATCGAAAATTTTAATTGATGACGATAATATCAATTTCTACTTCACAACGGAAATGAATGTAACAACACAATGAAATTCAGCCGACCTATCAGTCGACTTCTGACACTGAAATAGACTAACTAAAGTAGAATTAGACTGAAGTTGCGCTAATTCAGTTCGCACTGAATAATTTCAGCCTTATCGAGCTATCATAAGCATGTTGACGACATCAATATGCAATTGTGACAACAACAGTTGTCATGGTGTGAAAATGGATAACTAACTAAGTTTATTATTACGCACTGACTGGCCAGTGAGTCATTCAGTCAACATTAATTTTATGCACCCCCTTCAAGCGCATTTTAAATTTGAACATAAAAACTCTTTGTTACAATTAACCCTTAGAGACTTGAGGAGGCCATATTTTTCAGTTTAACGTTCTCTATTTAGGATATATCAAACGCTTATACTAGGGTGTCTACAAATAATCTGAAACTCAATTTTAAGACTTTTATGACTTTTTGTGATCAATATTTGGGACTTTCATCTATCTAATAAATAAAAAGGCCTCCCACCACTAACGAAAAATATATTTTTAGGTTTTTAGAATTATATTTTCCAATTCAAACGCACTAAATTTCTTAAAATTGACGTCATCTGAATAGATCAATTTACTATTATCAATCTGCAATTGAAAGAAATCTGATTTAAGGGATGAGGCCCAATATTTTTCATAGCATTGTACATGTCATGACCTGCGATCATGATTAGACTTTTAGTACTCAACTTAATTCATGTTTATCGCTTCTTGTTATAGATAGACTTACATGTAAATCATGTTCGGCAATGGCAGTTTGTCTTGGCACCAACAAAAGCAGTGTGAGTAGGTCCTAGTGACCTCGTGATTTATTCTTCCTCGGGATCATAATCCCAGGATCATGGAATTGATGTCATTTTAGGAAAGTTAGAATCCCGGATTCAGTCAACCTGGATGTACCAAATGTTACAAGCCACCACTGATTTTCGGTATTTCTTCCTAACACACACCAGCTATTGCATGATCTAATAAGATAAAAGATGCGAAAAACAATGTTTATGTTTATGAATGTTAGAACTACCTATTTATATGCCTGTAACGGCATATGCCCAAAGAGAAGAAGATAAATATTTCAAAACAAAACTATTAAAGGAGTTTGGTTGGAACGTTATTGTCACGATAACAACAAAATAATTCTTGCCATTAGAGTTCGATGATTATTCTATTATCTATAACTGCATTCTGTCTTTTGACATGAGACTGCTGCTGATCATCTGCAGTTTTCGCTTCTTTAGATTGTCTATTTCCTCAGTGAGCTGACGTGTTCTTTGCTATCCCATTTCGATTTGCAAACTGGCACGTTGAAGAGCCACTTGGTCCATAGGTTTCATCAGCAGCTCTTGCAACCTTTTGTTGCCCTCATTAACAGTTTCCTCTGATACTTCAATAGCCTTTTCCTTCTGAAGAGCTTCAGCATTAATCTCAATGACCGATAACCCTTGTGATACACAATTACTGTCACTGCGTGATTTGTTTTCGTCATGGGATTTCATCCTTCTCTTTGACTCTAAATCGCTTTCATATCTTTGCTTGGATTGCCTGACATTTGCCAATAAAGATCGATTGATCGGGAAGTTCTTCTGTCCACCGACGCGGAGCAAACTATCTTTGACTCGTCTGATAACTACCAAAGTATCGTCCGATAAGCTGGAGCCGTGTGACTGAAGAATAGGTTTGTTGATTGAGAAGCCCTTTTCTGGTCCCGAATTGCGATGACTCAATATCACGATGCATTTGATGAGAGTTTCCAGTTGAGGAAACTTTCGAGTTCCACTCTCATCCTCGATGCGGAAAACTCTGTTCCAGAAATCATCAATCCTCTAAGGTTTTGAGTCACTTTCTGTTGGTACAAGATCTACCCAACTTTGTTCCATTTCTCTCCAATAGGATGTTTGAGGACGACTTGATGATGCGTTGTTATTAATCATGACAAACCATTCTTTAGGAATGGATTTCATTTGATACAGGCGCCACTGTTGGCGCACCATGTCACATGTCTTTAGAAGAGGCACTTGAATACCTTTTGAAGATGATTCTTCATACAACGAGATGTTGCAAGTGCAAGTCTTCAGATATCTGGCAACGACTGCGAATTAAGCTGTTTATTGGGATGCAAGTACTGTGCATCTATGGGAAGTGTGCTCTTCAGAGGTAGATTGTCTTGTAGATACTTGGTTACCGTTCTGAAGAACAGCAAACAGTTGCGGCGGAATACTTCTTACTTTTCTTCAGATATTTCCTCCTCATGCAACAGGCTATTGGCTCTGGTACCGACATCGATCTTCGATAATTTAACGTATCCTTCTGTAACATCGATTCCGGCAAGTTTATCACCATCTAGAAACGATTCATTGTCAAATGAAGTGATTGTCTGTCTCTTCATTTATGTACGAGTATTAGTTCTTGACAAATATAACATTATTATTATAATCAGGGCTCCTGGTACACCCAAATGAGTAATAATTTGGGCGTTTGGTACAAACGAAGCAATAATAGGGGCGCTCTTTACACAAGGGCCCTACGTACAATAGTTAAAGAAAAGGGCTCTAGGTACATTTTCAACAAAACTTCATAATTCAAAAAATTATTCATGAGAGTATGATAACAGTGCGTTGACGACTATTATAATCAGAGCTGGAAAAATTCCATTGAAATTTTTTAATTCCAATTCCAATTCCAGAGCAGAAATTTCAATTCCAATTCCAGTCGAAACAGTTCAATTCAATTCCAATTCCATAATGAGATTCAATTCCGATAATTGCATGACGCGTATATGTTAATGTATCTAAAGTTTCCTCAATTCAATCTAACCCATGTGCCAGTATCCTATCCTCGTTATTCCTGTGTGCCGTTCCCTGCGTCGTTCCTATGTGCGTTCTCATGTTCATAGTTCATATTTCTTGTGTACATGTACATGTATATATGTAGCCGGTCAGCCTACGCCATTTTCGTTTCGTAAACGAGATATTCAACATCTTGTGAAAAAGAGAAAGGAAAATTAACGGTCAGCTAAGAATCAAACGCTGAGAGAGAGAGCATAGAAATTAACAGTACCATAGAAAGTCCTAGAATGGAAATTGCATGAAAATTATGGCACACGCCGGGGGAACTAAGTTGGGGCAAAACGCAAATTGTGCGAGCTGGTTTCCATGTTTTCTTATTTGTATTTACATTTATCAAGCCAAATTGTGATCTGGATTGCTGCCCCTTGTCCAAAGATCATACACAAAAGCGATAGTGAATTTACAAAATACTGCGGCGACAGGATGACAAAGAAAGAAATCCTTTAAAACGTTCTGTACGTTCATCATTTTGAAATATTGCTCCTATAATCTATCAAGAGTATTATCAGTCACATATGCAACTTGCAATGTCGATTTACAGAACATACATTGCTCCAGCTTGAAATCAGAGGCCAAGAAATCTTAGAATATTCATTTTACTTTAAAGGGTTCCCCTGTTCACTACATTTGAACAATTTTCAAAATCTTTACATGCTTTCGAATATCAGCTTCCAAAATATCATCACACTATATCACATGTGTCATTTAATGATTAATTGAAAAGTTCCAGCGACTATTCACTTATCTGAGAAATTATTGTCGGTGAAGAAGCTTTCAATGTGTTTATTCGACAAATGCGCTAGGTTTCTTAACCGCATGAAGGAGAAATCATCCTATAATTAGAATTTTTTTCTATTGAATTCTTACAATAGAGATATTCTTACAACCAGTGCACCGCCCACTTTCAATTATGACTTTGTGGACCAATTTTTAATTCGAATTTTGAAAAATAGTTGTTAATGACTGCTGCAAATCGACACAATATACCAACCCAGGGAATAGTAGGCTATACCACATGAAACAATGCCACCATCTCACTTAACATTATCTTCATAAAAATCCTGTATTAATTTGCTGCCAACAACTTCCACAACCAACTTGGCAAATAGTTTGACTATGAATCAATGTTTTAGATCGAATCTGATCTACAAACCGTAGATTTTTCCATGTGCCATCATTGTACATAGGCAAGATATCAAACTTCCATTCTAGTGTACTATTATCTACTTCTATGAGAGAGAGAGAGATGCGAATAAATCTATTAATAAACTGACAGAAGAAAGAAATTCAATGTGCGAATAACGTGATTGTTGATGGAAGAAAAAACGACGATAAAAATGATATCATGAAAACTGATTAATGGTCCATGTTAAAAAAGAAGATTAAAAATTCCGTGATAAGAACGAAATGTGCTCGGGTCGAAAGCTGACGAGCAGAGATTAAAGGAAACTCTTTCAATTTTCAAAAGAAAGTGGATTTATCGTCAAGTGTCAAAAATTTGCATAAATTAGAGACGACGAGAAATTGAAACAACAGCAACTACCAACAACAACACATACGACATCTTCAGTAGCTGTTAGAAGAACTACGGACTCTCGCGGTGTAACTTGACTACAGAAGTAACAACTACAACTGCCTACCAGCGAACAACAACACAGTAGAGTATGCGGCAACACATCAGCGAGCGCGATTAAAGATTGACGGTATAAGTGACACTGATATTTATGATATTATTTTGGTATAAGTGAGTCCGATCGAATTGAAGTGAATTCAACATCAGGAAGGGAAATGCAAGTTTAAAGTTTTTCTTTTATCGTTGAGTATCGTATTTGTATAACTATAGTCTTGAAAATTAATGTTGTCAATTGTTGTGATTGGAAGTTGAATAATATTTCATGTCATTGCCATTTTAATTGAATCATTAATTATTAGAATAATTTGTTGACACGGTCTATATTGTGATTCGAACTGACAGGCTGCCCTTTAATGCAGGGTTAATTTTCCTCTTTCCAAACCGATTGTTTTTCTTGTGTACAACAATTAAGTTAATCTCCAATTTTTGTGCTTATCTAATCAATAACTAAATTCAACAATTGCTTTATTTTGATTAATTATCTTACATGATAAATAACTAAATAACAGATTGAACAAAGATGATTATCTTCTCATTGTTTGCTTAATTGTTGAATTAACATTGTCCGGGGACTGTAGGCCCATCAAAGTCACAATAAGCACCCTTTATTCAACAATAGAATAAAACTAGCTGTGTCGATCTATCTCTCTCTCTTATCTCTGCGTGCAGTTAAGACAACGGCCGAATACTGTGATTTCAATTTTTGTACAAATAGATTTATCACAGGTCTATCGAAAAAGTGGAATTGAGCTTTATCAAGGTAAATTCCAATTCCAGTAGATTTAAATATCGTCAATTCCAATTCCGACGAAAAATGGAATTAATTCTGGGTCGGAATTAATTCCAATTCCGACTTTTCCAACTCTGATTATAATATGAGTTTTCAATTTCGAAATTCAAACATTTTTCTAACAATAAGGGCTCCTGGTATACCGTTGTACCAAACGCCTTTATTATTTCATCAAAATGTACAGGGAGCCCTCATTATTTTATCATGATGTACAGAGAGCCCTTATCATTTCATTTTATTTAAGTAATTATGTCTGCCTTTCAGGTGATAAAAATCTTCTAATCGGCATTATTTAAAAGTCATTTTTCTAAAGCCCACTTAAAGACTAATAGCATTGCTTGCTATGTAGAAAAAAAGCCGATTATTAGCAACCTCGATTTCAAAGGGAATAACACCATTTTTATGACTCAAGGTTTATTTCAAAACTACATAACAATATCTATGTATCAAAGATCAGAGGAATCATACACATAAATCAATAGCAGTGTAATCAAAGATCATATTTCGAAGCTTTCGGAAGTTTTCACGTAATCAAAGGTCCTCATCATCAACACATTCATATGCAATTTTCCGTTTGCAAGTTCTGTTAGGTAATAGTCTCTTATTGCTCTCACTCACATTGACTCTATCGTTCATCTTTTCTTGTTTCCCCCGCGTTTTCAAGGTCCGAGGATTTTGCTTGCTGCATGTTGGTTTGTCGACATTAACAGGGACGAATTCATCTTCCGCATCTGTACTGTCATCATCATTATCCTCATCAACTGTCATCTTTTCCAATGTGCCTGCATAAAAATCTGTTAGTTTTATAAAATTTTCCCTTGATGAGTTCATTACATAGTATTCGTCTGCCGTCTCTTCACTATGAGCCGTTTGTTCAAAGTGAGTCTCCATGATGTCAGCTGGTAGATCTCTCTTAGATTTAGCAATTAAGTTGTCCCAAACTTTTCTTAGACTGGTAGGTGAAAAATCATGTTCTCTTGCTAGCGGCACATGCTTTTTTAATGAGTTTTTGATCATCGCAGAAATCTGGTTCTCCTTTAGTGTTCCCAAATATTAGTATCGGCTTCTTTCCGTAATTCTGTTCATAAGATTCCATCAATCTTTCAAGCCAAACTATTCGATCCTTTTGAATGATTATTTGGACGTTAAATTTGTAATCCGTTGTGTTTTTTGGACACAACTGGAACGTTCTTTTTCAAATCATCAACATCTTTTGTGTCAAGATTCAAAAGAGGACCTGGTCTGCAATTAAGTCTGGTTTGCAAAATCAAAAAATTCAGAGCCTTTTTCTCTCGGAATGTCAAACCAGAGTCTTTTTCTGGAGAAAGCAGTGACTTACATCTTTTTATTACTTTTGAAAGCAGTTTAGGCGGTGGTATTTTTGAAAACATCTTATCTTGTTCGCCTTTCTACATTCTCTGTGCCTTTTTCATAAATCCTTGCTTGAGCTCTTTTATTATGTTGAACCAGCGTGTAACAGAAAACTCTTTGAACTTATGATAACTCTCGATAAATTTGACAAAATTAGTCAAATGCGCCAGGAATAAAACGATTGATACTGGTTGGTAGGTTGATATCTTTGGATACTTGTCTACGATTGATGGCAAGCTATTTGCATTTTTCATATTTCCGGATGACACATATACATGCTCTAAGAATGATCGCAGATATCCTGAATATTTACGTGGTGTGATCCAAAATGTCCCGGACTAACCTACTTGCAGATAACCTGTGATAACGATTACTACTTCAGATGTAAATTTAGGTCTTTAAGGCATGAGAAATATGGTCGCCGAAATTTTTCCGGTCAGTTTTCTATTTTTAAAAAATATTTTTACATTTTAACATGAATTTCTGTATTTTCTGAATTGATCGAGATCCGATTTGTCTTATTGTTATAGTTAGATTGATTTTGATTTGTACCTTATTTGACGGATATCTTTGCCATGAATATTGCACGTCTTTTGTTAATTGCTTCATGTGTTACGATATCAATCAGTGAAGTTCATTCAGCACGCATTCATTAAGAAATCCGTGTCAACGATGGTTCTTTGTTCTATCAGTTTTCATGATGGATGTGACAAGCGTGTCTTCAGTCGAATATCGCAGTGTGATACGATACCTCCTGATCCGCGGCTTCGCTAATGGTGACATTCTAAAGGAATTAAGCCTGGCATATGGAAGCAAAGCTCCATCGAGAACTACTGCTTATTTCTGGATAAGCGAATTTAAACGCGGAAGACAATCTGTGGAGCAAGATTTTTCAACTGTTGGTCGGCCGCAGGAGATTCCGGAAGAGAAATCGAGTCAGTGCGATGAAGTGATTACAGCACACAGAAGGATAACCATCCGTGAGTTGTCAAGAGAGTTGCGAATCAGTTATCACTCCTGTCATGACATCATCGAAAGACTTGGATATCGCAAACTGGTATCACGTTTCGTACCGAAGTTTCTGTCACCTGAAATGAAGGAGAACAGACTTCTGGCGGCACAGTCAAATTTGGATCTCCTCGAAATGCACGGAGATCAGTTTCTGAACTGCATCCTTACAGAGGATGAAACACCTTTAAGTTTGTATCTGCCTCAAAGTAAGCGAGAATCTGCAGAGTGGCGAAAATCAGGCGAGTCTGCCCCTTTGAAAATGCGATCCGGAACATCACATCGCCGGTCGTTGATGCTGACGGTCTTTTGGAACGCTTCGGGAATCCAACTGGTTGACTTTGCGGATAAAGGAGTAAGAATCAATAGCGAATATTATTCCAATCTGTTATCTGAAGCGAGGAAGAAAATAAGAAAGCCACGAAACATTCCCCTCCACTTGCTTCATGACAATGCTCCGATTCACACCTCGCAGGAGACAACCAATGCCTTAACGAGAAACGGATTTCAACTATTGAGCCATCCTCCTTATTCACCTGACTTGGCCCCAAGTGACTTCTATCTGTTTAGATTCCTCAAAAAGCATCTTCGTGGACACCATTTTGAATCGCCAGTTGAACTGCGGGATGCAGTTACTGAGTTTTTTGATTCTTTGACACCGGAATTTTTTCATAAAGCTTTTTGTGAATTGAGACTTCGTTGGCAAAAAGTGACGAATGCTAACGGCTCATACATTGAAAAGTAAACTGTTTTCTGGAACAAAACATTTGTTTTTCCGTTAATTATTAGTCAGGTTATTAGTGATAGCTTAACTGTCAAGTTAATCTAAATATATTAATTCTAAATCGCTAGAATTTATAGGAAAATCTTGAAATTCAGACAAAAATGTTTGAAAATTTTGAAAAAATAGAAAACTGACCGGAAAAATTTCGGCAACCATATTTCTCATGCCTTAAAGACCTAAATTTACATCTGAAGTAGTATTCGTTATCACAGGTTATCTGCAAGTAGGTTAGTCCGGGACATTTTGGATCACACCACGTATTTTTCGATGACGATTCATTTACTCCTGAACTAAGCAAGAGATTTATTTTATGGGTAATGAAACCAGATACCATTTCTTTTCCTTTGGTACTGCTCATCAATTGCCGTTCAGCTACTACCCTTAAACGATGTGGAAACTGATCAAATGATCTTGGGTCTTTAATGTGAACGATAGAGTGAGTCTTACCATGCCTACGATCATTCGTGAAACGTAAATGACAATCGGAACAATAAAACACTTTCTTACTTTCTCGAGTACGGTAAAACGATAATAAAAATTTTCGATCCGATTGGATTAATTCCTTGTGAATGGACGTTTGAGATAAATGGTTTCGAATTTTCTTCACGTTACATTTCCACAGTACACACTCAAATGTCAAATTTCTTATCTGTCTTCGACGATGAGATTTGAACCATGTTTGGTAGGACTGACGTTCAATTTGGCGACCCCTTTTCTGTCGGCTTTCGTTCGCGTTATCGGTGTCGATGTCAACGTTCTCATTCTTATCAGCAGCGGCTGTTTGGCTTTCATACTCATTCACTTGAGTTAAGAAACCGTCCCAATCAGAAAAATCACTGTCGTCGTCCATATTTGATGACCAGCGTCAAATTTCTTACAACCGTGTAGTCGCAATTCTGAGAAATTATGGACTCAACATTTCTAAGAATAAAGCACTTATCCCAACGCTTTGGTTCATTCAACAGCGAATCACAGTGCGACATATGTTACGAAGTGCCATATGTCAACTCATGTGTTGAATTATGCCATTTCAGCAAGATTTTGACATAAAATTCAACCAAGTATCCTTTTTCATTTGTGTACTAGACGCCCTTATTATTGAACTATATAAAGTATGACAGGTGTACCAGGAGCCCTATTAAGATTTCCAAATTTCAATAACTCCAAAAAAATCGAAAATTATATAAGACGTTCAACTTTGAAGACATATGTGTTTTGTAGTAGAAGACCTTCAGCCAAACACACACAGTGAATTTGAAGATTTAGAATATGATAGTTACAGAATGACATAGCCAGGGCGCTTGGTACTATAGAAGTGCTCCATTTGAGGGCGTCTGGTACAAATTGCCTCTTCTTTGTATAGTACCAAGCGCCCTTATTATTATTATTATTATTCATAAACTTAGACATAACGTCTTGGAGGAGTTTTGTCATGCTGGTGAACACTGTGTGAATCATGGGTACATCTCGCTGCAGTTTCAACAGATACGCTTCAAAATCAGTTGCAATAAAAGCAACGAAACAGATTTTCACTTTCGAAATGGGATCTTCAAGGGTTTTAGAAATCCTCTTATACCTTGACGTTTATTCGATTTCCCGTTTGAAATTTTTCTGGGTTGGTAAAAACTTCAAGAAATACTCTTTCAAGCTGTTCCATTGCTCGAGTAGTCGTAAGCATGCCCTACGCACTGACAGCCAACATGATGTTACATGACGCAAAGCGAATCGAACAGACAACTCCGTAATAACCTCCACTGCCGCCAAATAATCTTCTCTTCTTGAAGCTGATAATTTGAAGAAGTAGCTTGTATCCATAATGAACTATTAGATCAAAATTAACAGATCTGGTTCGTAATATGATTACTATGGTCAATGGCACTAAGATCATCATACGCATATGAAAGCTTAGGTACCTCAAGTTAATGCTGTTCGCCATAGTAGCACGACATCTCGTCATTTTCATCGATGTAATCAAATCAGCCATATTTAATTCGACCTAAGTCGTTGACTGCAGAAAACACGATACTTCAGTGGAACATTCAAAATTCAGCAACGTCAGATCATTCACGTCACGCATTTTGCAAACCAAAGATCGAATCTGTAAAAATGAATATCGCGATTAATTATCCAAAAAAAATAGCAGGATATGGAAAAGATCACTCAGAACACATGACTTCGCAGAAGCAATTTTCAATTATCCAGGAAGGTCTAAATAAATTTCAACGCTGAAGATGAAATAACAGATTCAGACCATCCAGCCGATTCAAATTTAAAAAAAGCCAAAAAAACGTATCATTAGCTTAGGAAAGCGAAAGTAGAATAACGTTATAACGACATACATATTATAATGACCACCAAACCATAAACTACCACGAATACCACGAACCTGTGTAGATTGCGAATATTACTTGCTAGTACAAAAATGATTACTTGACTGAGTATCTCGCAGGAGGTATTTTTTGCGTCTTGCTAAACGATTCGCAAGTGCACGAGACCATACTTATACATAAACTAGCTTTTGTATTCTATTATTGATCAGACATGCAAACAGCAATCGATTTAGATTGCTTCAATTTTAGACAAATAATGCCTCGAATTCCTTGACTGATAAGTACGATAACATATATTTGTAGCATGCAACCCGCTTGTACTTTCAACATGCATCAATTCAAACTCGTGTAAAAGCTATACGACCATAGCATCAAAGCTACTGCAAAAACATTGTGCATGTACCAGAGCGCACTACGACAAGGCAATGCCTTCAGGAATAGCGACATCACTTTTTTTGCTAATGAGGGTATATTTTCCAATTCCTATATAATGTATCTTAGCCTATTACATAGAGATTATGCAATTGTCAACAAATGAATGATAGCATGACTAAAGTAAAGGGCAACATGACAAAGTCACGTTGTCAACATGTAAAAAAGCCTCTACTACGAAACACTTTCTTCGTGCTTTAATAAAAAAACGAAAAATAAACGAATGCCACTCAATAAAAGCGAAAATTCAGGCATATCTTCGAAAAAGCGAAAAACAGCGAAAAAAGTGAATGTCTGGGTGGTCTGCAGATTTTAGTTTTTTTCGGAAGAAGCCATGTTTATATGAAGAATTTAGGAAACAATTCTCTTATTTAGGTTGAGTGGGAGGCCTGAATAAAGGACTTTAACGGTAATCGAAATCGACTTATACACTGAATCAGTTCGATATCTTTCAAGAAACTTGATTAAATGTTGGAACAAATCAAATTTCCAGAGAAATGCAAGACCATTGCAGTCCCGTCGTGTGTTACGCTCAGAAATTGAATGATTATTAATGAAGTTTAGAGGTGGGCATGTGCTTGACTCTGCCACAACCAGGTCACAAGTGTCATGACAATGGCACAAACAAGACATGCATTGCGCCAATGCGACCGAGCAAGGCTAAATTGTCTATATACCATCTAAGTCTGAAAATACTGCAGGTGTTAGAAAAATTTCCGTATATAGGTTTAGCATTATAATCCACAATGAAAAGGAAACTGTCTGGAGATTGTCTATACCGGCAGGCATTCATTCATTGGCAGGTACATTCCATATTGCACTATGCGAGAATGGGACACGGATACAATATCCATAGATGCGAATATTGTATTTTTGATGCTATAATATGCAGATCCTGCGGCAAATAGAGCGGCGAAGCCAGCTATCAAAGCGGGTCAGCTTTGTCAATTACGCTCTCCAACAAAGGCTTCGCTTATGTAGGTTTTACAATCAAACCAATGATGACAATAAACCGCAAAAACATAAATCAAAAATAAATGGCTAAGTCGGCAACTCCGTTGAAATACAAATTCTCCTAAATCGATCTCATAAATTCGATTTTAAGAATATAAGACACCACAAAGAAATGAAGTGCGGTTAAATGTGTTGAGTTGACGTAGGTACATACTCGTAGATCTTGTGACACATCAAAATACTTGGTTTCGCAGCTAAAACTAAAAATCTGCAGATGAAGAGTGTGAATGTAAATGAATAAAATACAGTAGAGCCTATGTCGTCTTAATAGTAAAGTACTTTAGTAACCATAGCAAACGTGAAGCAGCTTAGCAAGAGAAAAATGAAATTACGCATAATATCAGAGCTAGCTTTGTTCAGGAACATATCAAAAAATGCAAAATGCCGGTATCGAAGGCAAGTGCAGGTAGCCAACTGAAAACTAGTGATTAAAAGAGTCATGTCTTATGTAATCGTTTAACATAAAGAGAATATGCTAAGGTCAGGCAAAATTGCTAAGGTCTGCACTTTCGTTACTTAGCTAAGTTAGAAACTACGTGTGCAAGGTTAAGAAAAAGTGTGCTTTCTGTAGCAAAAACAGTCAGACAAGTGCTGGAGATCATCGTCACGCACCGAATAAATTCCCGTCATTTACAAAACCTTGCTATAGAACATGGCTGAGCATGAATTCTAGAAAGTTCGGATAAACTGAAAAGAATTCGGAATATGCCTTTCAGTTTACATGAAACTTTTATGTTTCTCTAAGTCTGACCGAATTGGGGCTGACCTAAGCTTTTGGAAATGTATGTTCTTTACAATTTCCTAATGAATATGCAACCCTTCCAACCCTCAAGCCTCGAACGGAGGTTGCATATGAAAGGCACCCATCCATCAATGCAGGAAAAGTGGCATCTCTATTGTATAAAAGGTCCCTGGTCATCAAAACAGGACCTGACAACCTAAGATCCTCGATTTAGTATAGTGAGCACCACACTGCTGTGATTCAGATACCGACTTATTCTAGCTCACCAAGCCTTCGCTCTGGTAGTCCACGGTATCAACAAATTTTCGATTTTCATTTTCCGGATTTTGCCGGGTAGCAGCAATATTTTCCAAGGGCATTAAATTTGCTTTTACAAATTACTGATAAATATGAAAAGTCAAGTATCTAATGGACTGACTAACCATATCTATTTGCAATGCTCATGAACTCTTTCCTCCATGTATATGCCCATGCTATAAAATTAGAGATCAGCGAGGTGTGGGAGAGCTGTAACTCCTACCTCACGGGTATCGAAGGGCCATCAAAGGGATGGTTAGCTGCGAATAAACGCCTTGCGTGAATAAACAGCCCCGAACCAACAGCGGCGGTACCCTTGGGTAACAAGTCAAGGCCTGGACTGCCTTAGATCTTGTCCTCCAGCCTGCTGCCTTGCAGGTTTTCCCTCTGTTGATGTGAAAAGGCTAGGTCCACAACCGATATTTGTGGTTAGTGTCAGCAAGGGCATGCGACTGTGAAACTTTCTGCTCCACCTATTTCAATATGCGATGACTCATATACAAATGGCCCCGAGTGCCCGGGAGTCTTTTGGTAGACTAGGGGAGCGAAGAATGACCGGGGAGAAGAATAAACCTGATACGTATTTGTACCGCAAACGTAGGCTCGCTCTGCGGCAGAAGTAGAGAAGTGACAGAAATGCTGGGTAGAAGAAATGCTGACGTGTGCTGCATTCAAGAAACCCAATATAAAGGAAATGGATGCAAAATATTGGGCGACGGAGATGAGCGATACAAGCTTTGGTGGTCTGGTGGGAAGACAAGTCGAGGAGGAGTCGGTATTCTTGTAAGAGATCGGTTAATTGGCAACGTGATTCAAGTAGAGAGACCAAGTGCCGCCTTCATGAAGGTGAAAATGGTTTTCGAAGGAAAGGTGTTTCACATATATTCAGTATATGCCCCCCCAGACAGGGAGATCTGCTGCTGAGAAGGATGATTTCTGGGATAGTCTGGAAGATGATATCTCTAGCGTTCCATCAAGTGAACCTGTATGGATTGCGGGGGATCTAAATGGGCATGTTGGCGCGGACAGAGGAGGTTTTGAAGATGTGATGGGTCCTCATGGTTTCGGTGAGAGAAATTCCGAAGGAGAACGTATTCTAACTTTCTGTCAAGGACACGGAATGTTGGTCATGAATACGAAGTTTCATAAAGGTCGTGAAAAGTTGATCACATACAAAAGTGGTGATGGCGCTACTCAAATAGACTACATGCTGTTGAGACAAGATGGTCATGTGACTGTCAGGGATGTGAAATGCATCCCTGGAGAGGCCTGCCTAACACAACATCGGCTATTGGTCATGGATGTATATATGCAGCAAAAAGTGAAGGCATTTAGGAAAACTTTCAACAGAAAATTGAAAGTATGGAAATTGAAAGATGAAGAAACGAGAGGAAAATTTGAGGAAGTTTGCCAGCAGAAAAATGAAGCTCAATCAGAGATCGGTTGGGACCAGCTTCAATGTAATGTCATTCAGGCAGTAAAGCAAGTTTTTGGGGAAACAAGAGGACGGCCGCGACAAGTGCAGCGTGAGACGTGGTGGTGGTCTTGTGAGGTACAAAGAGCTATAAAGAGCAAGAAATTGGCTTTCAAAAAGTGGCAGAAGTCAAAACTGAAAATGACCGTAAAATGTACAAGGATGCGTCAAAATTGTCTAAGAAAGCTGTTGCAAAGGCCAGAGAAGAATCGTGGCAGACATTGAGCAGGAACATCAGTAAGACCGAAACGCAAAACAAGATGTTCAGGATTGCGCGACAAATGAAAACAGAAGGGAAAGATGTAGTTCAAGGAAACTTCGTGAAAAGTGAAACAGGAGAGATTTTAGTTGAAGAAGCAGACATCAAAATCCGTTGGAAAGAGTACTTCGAAGGATTGCTAAACAAAAGCAGCAACTTCACCATCGATGAGCCAATTATAACTGAAGGACCCACAGAAAGAGTGACTGAGGACCATCAGGCCTCTCAGTTGAACTGCTTAAGGGAGCTGGTGAAGATACTGTAATGAGACTGGTGGCAGTATTTCAGGAGGCAATCGACAGTGGCGGTCTGCCGTCTCAATGGCAAAGAAGCCTGACTATCCCCATTTACAAGGGGAGAGGTGATTCTCTGGAATGCGGCAATTACAGAGGGATTCGCCTGCTGGAACATGGTATGAGACTGTTTGAGAAGGTCATAGAGAGGAAGCTAATTAGCATTGATTGCCGGCAGTTTCGTTTCCGAAGAGGGAAATCTACAACTGATGCTGTCTTCATCCTTCGTCAGTTGCAAGAAAAGTACAGCCAAAAGAAGAAGAAGCTCTACCATGTGTTCGTCGATCTCGAAAAGGCTTTCGGCAGAGTCCCTAGAGAAATCATCGAATGGGCATTGCGCAGACAAGGAGTTCCTGAGAGATTGGTTTCGGTTGTAATGTCCATGTATTGGAGTTCAAGAACGCAAATCGTGACAAAGTTTGGTCTGTCGGAGGAACTGGACGTCGGCATGGGAGTACACCAAGGGTCAGCGCTTAGCCCCTTGCTGTTCATTACAGTGATGGAGGAAGCGTCCAAAGATTGTCGAGGATCCGGCCCATGGGAGTTGCTGTACGCCGATGATCTGGTTTTAACAGCTGCCTCCAAGCAAGAAGCCATTGATATGTTTTCAAGGTGGAAGGATGGTTTAGAGCGTCGTGGCTTGAAGATCAACGGGGCGAAGTCCAAGGTCATGTTAACTGGGAAGAGCAAAGAACGCACCAAGTCTGGAAAGTGGCCGTGCAGTTGTTGTGGCAGGGGAGTCGGAGCAAACTCGATCTTTTGTGTTTTCTGCAAATTGTGGTGTCACAAAAAGTGCTCCCGACTGCGATCATTTCAAGGAATAACAGGCTTCCGATGTCCGAAGTGCGCGGATGTTCCCAACTCGCCTGAGGATGATTCACTTAATGTGAATGGGATCGTCCTACAAGAGGTCCAAGATTTTTCTTACCTCGGAGATGTCGTGGACTCAGAGGCAAGCGCAGAAGGAGCGGTTCGGACTCGCATTGGGGTTTCATGGACGAAATGGAGAGAATTGGCCAGTCTTCTTACCAACAAAGGCATCCCATTGAAGTGTAGAGCCCATGTGTATGAGATGTGTGTAAGATCAGTCCTCATCTACGGCGCAAAAACGTGGCCCCTCAGCCTAAGGCTGGTTGAACTTCTGAGAAGTACTGACAGACGAATGCAGAGGTATATGGCAAAGGTCAGGTTGAAAGACAAAGTTACAAGCGAAGAAGTAGCGAGACGCTGTGGTTTGCCCGAACTACCAGTCCGCCTGCGGCAAAGACGTCTGCGCTGGTTTGGCCACGTAAGAAGAGCCAATGGTGACGTCATCAATGAAGTCTACAACTTGTCAGTCGATGGTTGCCGTCCACCTGGAAGACCTAAGAAGACTTGGCAAGCCTGTATCCATGAAGATCTGGAGTCTCTGGAGGTGTCGGAAGACATTGCTCTAGATCATTCGAGATGGAAACGGGTCATCGCATCTACGTCCAGCCCCGGAACCGGGAAGAAGAGACGCAAAACGAGGAAGTAAGTAAGTAAAGCTGCTACATATCTAACCTCGTGTAATTGTTGATATGTTAAACTTGAAATTTTAGACTTCTCTTCTGTAAATTATGCTCACTGAAGTAAGATGCGTACTCCAGAATTATGACAGACTTGATTTCATGTAATTTATGTTTGAAGTTAACATACCGGCAATTATTCAAGCCATCACTTCAGTAAATTGAGTAGAACAGTTTTCCGATTCTCGAATCAGGCCTACACATATATGAACATCAACATCCAATTTCCATCATTCGTTGATTTCATTGGTAAGTCCAACAGTTTATGACAATTTCGACTACCATAAAAATGCCGCACATCTAAATTATAAATAAGTTAACAATTCAAATTCATTCGCTTCAGGAACTTGAAAATGAAGTAGATATCATTTTGATTAAAAGCTCGGATACTAGCAGATTCTTTGGTGTTAAAATGTGCGAAATGCAGTGCTAAGATATCGAATTCCAAAGGCTCATTTAGTACTTTTGATGATATTTAGGACTTTCAGACCGGTTTTCGAGTTTCAGGACTTTGTAGACACCCTGTCATTCACATACAGAATTGTCATTTTTTGACAATGATCACGCATGTGATATTTCATTTCAATTTAATCAGTAGAAGTATGATAGATAAGTCAAGGAGGTGCACTAGACCCCCTCAGGTCTCAGGTGTAGAAATCCCTTCATTAACATTTTACTTTAGGATGAAAAATCATTTTGTTCATGATGGTACATAATGCTTGAAATTCATTTATTTATTGCTTACATCGTGCTTCTGCATGCGCCTTGTGTCACAAGATTGCAGAATAAGAATATTTTGTTTTCGCACGTGTTCGCACGTGACTGGTTGGCCCACATGAGCAGCTCAGCACAAATCAATGTTCAAGATGAAAGCTATCACAATATTCATAGTTCGACATCAAAAATAGACAAAGTTTCCACAGCAGCAATTGATGAGCTCGAGATGTGCACAGTTGTCTTATGAGTCTAGAACTGTAGCAGTTATGGCTACGGTAAGCCTATTTCCGATAGGGATGGATAAAGTTAAAACAATGAACAAATGCAAGGGTTCTGCTACACGGAATGAATCAATTTCAATAAATGTGACTGAGGTTTTACTGTAGCAGTAAACATTGTGAAACCACCTCATGCAACTGATATTGTGGCAAATAATTGTTGACGTGCGAAAACACCATATTTTCGTAAATGTTTACGAAGAAGGCTGAAGGGGAATTGCAGTTGTGAGCGAATGACGTCACCTCACGTTATCAGTTGCTGGAGCAGTGTAGCAGATTCTAGTCAAGTCTATCTGACACCACTGGCCTGAAATAGGGTCATGAATCCTATTTTTCTCAGTCCTAGCCGGTAGTTAGACAGATAGTTCAGATTATAATTAAGCAAAGAACCCTTTCCTATAAGGTAGATTTCTCTATTAGTCAAAAATAAATATGGCAAATTGGACGCCGAAGCACCGTCTAATTTGTACATACTTTAACGCTAGGACAAATCG
The DNA here is from genome assembly GCA_907163375.1 of Prostheceraeus crozeri. Classification (NCBI taxonomy): domain Eukaryota; kingdom Metazoa; phylum Platyhelminthes; order Polycladida; family Euryleptidae; genus Prostheceraeus; species Prostheceraeus crozeri. Next base: position 162,615 of record CAJQUW010006071.1, on the reverse strand, counting down.
ACCTTAGAGGGGGAATTTGTTCTTTACTGTAATATCCTGATCTCCCGTCGTTTGGCCAACTGCGATAAATAGTTGGTGATTGAAAATCAGATTAATCGTCAATTTGCTTCAATATCAGATCGCATCAAATCACAACATCACCGATATTCAAATTTATCTTATCGGAAAATAATACGCATGTACAAACAAATACTTGACGACATCAATTATCTCATAGTCAAAGTTGTGAATACAACATTTTCGTGGAAAGCAAGCGAACTAACTAGCAAGCTAATACAACTGAATACAAGTAAATTCAAAGCTGTAATGAAACCATGTGACTGCTCTATCATGGCATGTAAGACCTTTGTAGACACCTTGTGCTGCATGACTGATCCTTATTTAGATAAAAATGAATTATATACAGATATATATATATATATAATACCTATCTATTTCATTATTTAGCTGCACTGCATGAGAAAATGGACGCAATATTACAACAAAATTGTTAAAACATTCAGGTTCTCAACTTACCTGAAGAAGGCCTAATATTCGCTCTTGCAACACCTGTGATGGAGCACCTTTTGGGTCAATCACTTTCAAGAGTTCGTGAATGAATTCCTTGGAAGCTACTTGCACGTGAAATCGAAACCCGCAATTTTTAACACATGTTTCAACACATATAAGTGACAGCATTACAGCAGCATTATTTTTACCGTGCGATGACGAGATTCTCTTCTTCAAAGCTCGAACTGCGTCCCTCGGCCTGCAAAATACTTCGTTTCAGTTGTTGGTGATAGCATGAAATGAGATGACTTATGGATGCATACATAAATAAGAAATAGCATCAGATAAATTGAGACAATGCTAAAATGGCTTTCTTTGTAGTCACATAGGTTCAATCTTAGAACACTTCAATTTTCAATACAATGTCATATAAATCCAATCACTAATCACTATATTTTTGAGATCATCAGTCGGGATAATAATATGTAAGAAAAGTTCCGTTTATTCGTCCGTTCATTGAAAACATAAATAATAAATATCCTTTCTTACAATCACTTATCAGTTTTTTCCATTAAAGTGCGCCAACAGATAATATGACTGAAAGAATAAAAAAATCGAGCAAATAGAGCTCAAACAAAAACTGTTTAATTCAAATGTATTATAATGCTATTTCAATCATGCCTCTGAATCGGTGAAAGTTCAGATGCCGAAGATCACGCAGCCATATTCATTCAATATGTTTTAAAATTTCTAGCATCTATAAAGAAAAATACGATGTTAGACATCTTTAGTAAAAAGGTTGTATTTTCCTGCATCAGACACTACAGATGAATATGATTAAGCAAAACTCATCTGAAATACGTACGGACGTCGGACCAAAAAGTTTCCCGCCGACAGCAACCCACCTATGAAACGTATATTGTTCAACCCTTGACAAACCCGGCCTTAACAGGTTCACATACCGTATAGCTGATCTTTAAGTTATGTGTCTATATTTAAAACATCTAAGCATGTATCACATCAATAAATACACATGTGATTAATGATACAGATGGCCTTTATGACAGGAGCCTAAGCCAGAAAATAATCTGTAATTTTTGATTTTGCAATTAGACCTAATTCTTCTTTTACCATCAATAAAATATCAATCAGACTACTAATAATAGTCGAAATCCAGAATGCTTTGCCAATTTTTCAAATGTTTTGCTTTTCTTGCCGAGTGAGACTTATGCATTAATCAGTAGCAAATTTTTTCCTCACCCACTATCACTCCGATTGATGTTGTCCACTATCTCCATCAATAAACCCCAATCCTCAATCGAAGCTGCTGGATCAGTGGCTCTTTCTGCAAAGCAAAAATTCATAGGCATCTCCTTTTAATGATTAAATACGAACATGTAGGGGAAATCGGGCACCAGAGCTCGTAAGCGGAAATTCTCCATTCTTCACACGCACGAAAATTCACGCATGTGTTTATACATACATGTGCATAATACATCTATGTGATACATCTTCGTGTGGTTTATAGAACATGGCTTTTCCCATACAATAGGGCTATGGTCACTACTCCCTCATACTGACAGTTTAGACGGTGCCTACATAGTCAGACTTATATATGGAGCGCTGTGATCTTTTAGTGCAAATGACAAGAAATCCTGCCGACATCCGGTGACACTTTTGGGGCTCCACCATTGGACCGAAAGATCCCTAGGCCAAGCACATAGCCACTGTACCACGGAGACCACTGGCGGCTGCTCAACTTAAAGGTGTACTCCGGATGAATTTTTTGCCTGACATCCAACATGACTCAGCAGTGAAAGTTGCTTCGATTAGTCGTTAGAGCTGACTGAAAACATGACATTGGTGATCTGTGCGTTAAGTCAATAACATGGAAATGGGATGGAAGCGTACAAGTACGATGTCTTGCTTCCGAGTAAGGTCGGATCCAGCTCATGCCCGTGATTCTGTCCATTATGTGGACTCAACCCTGCTATCAACAACACACAAGCTATCTATGTTAAAATGTTATGTTATTCACGGGTAAAGCCTTTGAATCTGCACAAATACCGATGTTAAGGATTATCACGTAAACTACTAAGAAACTTATTTGCCTTAAATCTGTTGAAATCCTAACAATACAGGCGTCATCACATTGAATAGTAGCCATCACTGTCCGTGTAAGTAAAAGAAGATGTGCAAGAATATTGTGCAACAGCCACCTTTGAAAGCATGTTATTCCAACCTTATCCGAATTGGACGATCTGAGCCTGAACAACGCAAATCGAAGAAAAAATAGTTGGAACAACCATCAGTGCTATTTAGCAAATTTACCAACGCAAGATCAATTCGTAACAAATTCGGCTAACCATCTCCGCGTAAAAAGCTACGACCTGGCCTTATTTTCATTGTGGAAACATGGCTTGACGCAGAGTTTCAAGCAGAAAAAATGATCAACGTATTAATTTTGAAGTTGCGAAAATGGTAGAATTGTGTTTTCGGATACAAGGTTAATTACTGAATTTAAAAATACTTGCTTCTACAGATTCCCACCAAAAGCTTTTTTGTTTCTTTTTTGACTTTTGACTTGCTCAATAAATGGTACCGAAGCATAATGCGGAAAGAATTTATCGGAAAGAATTATCACTCTTAATAAACATAGTCGTGAATGTTCTCACCACCCCGCCGAAGTAGACAAAACAAAGAATCTGCAATATGCTATGTCATCTGACCGATATCGAATAAATCAGCCTCTATTTCGTTTGCAACCTAACGCGATCCTATGTCTCAAAATGATTTCACTGATTATGACTTTTTCACAAAATGACTTCTGTATCAAAATCTCAATTAAATGATTTCGAATTAAAAAAATATTTATGACTTCATTTGGAATAATGCAAATTAACCATCACCATGTATCGAAATATTCATATTATCTTCATTTTAGACACAATATTACCAAGTATGTGTTTACAACCGAGAAATGCACGTGCATGCTATATATATTTATCATAATGACTCCAAAAATTTCAAAGGGATTTGATAGTATTTCTCCTATAGTTAAGAGAGCCTTGCATAAAACATGGATGAGATCACGCCGAGGCGAAAATTTTAAATTCCTGAAAGTCGTTAACTTATTATTAGGAGAGGAAACAACCACTTGACATCTACATATGCGATATTGGCTCAAGTTAGGCATGTGCAATTGTGCACTCTAAGTAATGTGCAGTCAATGCAACGAGCACACAAGCACGTTTTGTGAAAGATGTCACCAAACATAGGGTACAATTCAATGATCGTTGTTTGCACTCTTAGTTCAGGAAGTTTCGATACTCACTACTTATTTTATACCACGTTTGAAACCCGCGAAAAGAGAAAAATTTCGTTGGAATATTTGAAACGCAAGTTGCTCCATTTTTTAATCACAACTATCACCAGACCTGCACGTAAGTTGTTCAGAAACCCAGTATCAAATTATGTACGCAGACCTACTTGCATGCAATACACATACCGACGCTTATTTCGTGGATTGATGTTCCTATGATGATGAGCAGTGTATTTATACAAACGAAAGCTAGTGGTGGAAACCAATATTGGGGAGTCAAAAAATGTTAAAACAATTCGCTTAAAAAGGGTAGGAAATAGAGCTGTCATCTTTCGTCTACGAGTACAATGAGGAACAATTTCTCATTAAGGAACAACACAACTTTCATTACTCACATTTCACTGAGTTTTCCCCGTATGTCAGGGATGGTCCGCTTCTGATCAATGATCAATTTCTCAAATTTTCTTACATTACATAATATTGAATTTCTCACAATTTCTCACATCACACAAAACGAATTTCTCACATCACAAAATAACAAATTTCTCACATCAAATGATGACGAATTTCCTTCATAACAATGATAATGTAATCAAAATTGTGTTTGAAATACTCATGAGTCATACAACAGCACACGTTTCCTGACATGTCTGTGATTGTCGTAACATTCGTCTTGAAGCCAGAGATGATTATTGGTTCCAAATCTTAGACACAGACCCAAGTTTAAATTAAGGTTAGAAGGAGCAACATTGCGCAAAGTGTTATATGCATTTCGAGCAATTTGACAATTATTAGCATATAACTTTATTACAATGGCATGCGAGTATTGTGTACTAGCAGGCCTACTATTTTATTGCTATATAATGCAGTTTCGTGATATTTGTATGAGCAACCTCATAACTAACTTTCAAACGCAGGCATCGTGAACTTGTCCAATGATATCTAATGATATAAACTTATTCGCACAATGTATTTAAGCTTGATTAATTGTGCAATATCCGCTGGACTATACATTGATAGTATATTCCACCGTTTCAGAATATCTACAGACCATGATGTAGCTTCAGTTTACATCCACAAATCAACTTGCAACAAAATTGAGAGTCATGCTTTTCATCCGTTGCAGTATTTTTCTAACTATAGGCTTTTTAAGTAAATTTCTGAAAAACTACTTATACTTTGGTAATTTCTATCTGTTCTAATAGTAGTATAATTAGCTATATTGATCTGCAGTAATTATTGAAGATTCCGAGACAAGTGGAGAGTTTCTCCCCCTTGTTCTTTCATGCTCAACGACCGTACTGAATTAGGCGCTTGGATCGGGTGTTTGACGCTTGGATGACAAACATACAGGTGCAGTAGACGCACTGGTGAACTTTATTTTCCCCGAACATCGGTTCTGGACAGGGTTAGCAAAAAACCAAAAACCCCAAAAACCCATTTTGGGTTCTTGGGGTTTTTGGGAATTTTTTGGCTCCGAGGTCCGATACTTAAGAAAACGCAAGTGTTTAAAGGGAGTTGACATTCCATGTTTGTTTTGCTACGATGTTAGATAATGAGTTATTGTTATCAATGTAATAATACGTGCATTCAATTGCCATAATTGTTGCTATTGTAGTTATTAATATTATCATCATTATTATTATTAATATTATCACTATAAAGAGGCAGGCCTATATTGCAAGTCGACCTTTCAATTTGAGAATTGATGACCCTGATGTCCACGGTGCGATTTGTGCTGTTCTTGTTCATGTGTAATTTGAGAAAGTCAATAAACGACGAAACCGGTCATCGCTACTAGAGAGTGTTTTTCGTGGTAGACTACTGAAAGGGCGAGCGGCACTTTGTCAGGCATCTCCTGACCCATAATAATAAGTTAAGTCTATAAAGGAGGTATGTTGTAAATAGACCTTTCAATTTGAGAATTTATGACCCCGATATTCAGGGAAGCGTAGGAGATATTGTAAAGAGGGCATTCTGTAGATCTATTTAGATATGAGGTTAGATAATGAGTTATAATTATTGTATCACCATGCATGTAATTATTCATATTAATGTTTATTAAAAGGAGGGCCTGATTATTTATCATACACATCGCTCGACATTCCTTCTATTTCGCGTAAATGTTGTGTAACGTAGCTACATGTTGCTTAACTGCTGTTATGTGCTCATTGCGTCATATAATATATTGCCTACATGTCAAAATAATATACCTCAAAATTAGTGTCGAGAAATCCACAGAAATCTAGTTCCGTCATGGACCAAAAACCCACCTCAAAACCCCCAAAAATTCCATTATCCAGTGGGTTTTTGACCAACCCTGGTTCTGGATCGCCCGACAGATATTTTTTCTCTTCATCACTTACGCTTACACGATGGAATCGTTTATGTCAGCTTGTTCATCGCGACAGGGTGCGCAATGTTCATTCCACACAGTCTGCATTTGCACTGTATGGAGTACTTTCTTCCAGGTAATGCAGTTCTCCATTCAAAGCTCTACTCTTTTCGTTGAGAAAACGGACGGATTCACTTCAATGAATCATGCTAGATAACTCGTCACCACTGATCGCATGGAAGCACGTTTTCGTGATGAAGCAACGCGTCTGTTTTTTTACTCAAGTTTAGGCTCTCTTGATGAGGACAGTAGCTGAGAATACGCTGATGCTGGAAAGAGCTCCAAGGTCGAACATAAATCCATAGAAAAAAGCAAGGAAAAATATCTCAAATAGGACTGTTTAGTGTCTAAATAGCAGGAATTTTTGGTGGCTTATGATCTGTTCTCAGGAGATATGTCCAAATAAAGCTGGGTGTCCTAATTATAGCCCCTCCAATAGAGGAAGCACGCGGATTTACAGCCCCTTGCAACTTAATATAGGCTGCATGATAGGAAAACTGATACTCAACGCATGTGATCAAAGGAAGAAAAAAATTGTGTATTTTGTTGATCATCAACCTTACAACCAAGCACTGATAACCAAGCGCTGAATAAAAGCAAAATTTTCAAAATAGCACCTAAATAGGTATTTCCCGCATATTTTTCGTCTCTTTAACCTCCTCAAGGCTATTAAAGACAGGTCCTGAGTAGGTTCTGCAAATATAAATGCATTTTTCGCTACCCTATGCTGAGGCGTACCTGAGCAACAGGTCTACTAAGCTCCTTCAAATGTCCTAAGTTTCTAAATTATGAAATTTAGTTTAGAATGACCGACAAACTTGATGACTTGTGTTTATGGAACATCCTGTTGACTAATGTTGCTTGACACTTAATACCATAATGCCATATAATCGTATATGTCACAGTTCCAGTAGACATTCTATGTGGTGGCATCTCTTAGAAAAACTAACAGGAAGAATGCAAAACATTTAGGTACTGAACATGCAGTTTATGAAACAACCTGTGCATGTACAATGTACATCCTTTCCACTTGTTACATGTGCTTTAAAGTGTGATCTTATTAATTGTCAGAACCGAAAGCTTCCATAGAATAGATGATTTGATGCATATTCTCCAAAAAATTTTGATTCAATGACGAATCCGGAAGGATGTATTCGAATTTGTAGTACAATAGGTTGGTCAGTTAGGCAACCATTTCAAACTAAATTTCTTGACGTAGAAACTTAAGACCTTGTTAAAAGAGAACCTTGATGTGCTGCTGAGGTATACCTTAACGTCAGGCAACGAAAAGAATCCACACAATTGCGGAAACTGAGGGATAACATAACTCATCGAAAAGTCACAACGCCAAACGATAGTCATCGCACTTCCTTCAATGCGATGCAAGGAAGGAAGTGGAGAAAACGTCACGCGCAGTTGCAAACATGAAGGCGAAGTAATGTGACTAGAAGCTAGGACACAAAAAAACACAAAGTCGGGTTATGACCACGAGATGACGAATGAAAGTTTCACCAATGAATAGATTGTCTCCTGACGAGACCAGCGATGTAAAAATGAGACAGCTTCGATAGCTTGAGAAGAAATTGTGAAGGAAATGCCGTGATGTGCTGCTGTCTAAACGAGGAGATCGCAGACACGACCAGCTCGCTACGACGACAGAGAAGTTGTGAAAAGTAGTTAAAGATGATGGAGTCGTAGGGCTGCCAGTGAATCATTCAAAATTGTAGAGATGGATGGTTAGTAGTCCCGAGATGTCCAGAATTTTTCATTGGTTTGAAAATTCATTCGACCAAGTAGCAGACGAGATGGCTGAGTTAGAAAATCATGACGAAAAGTTTCTGTTTGCAACACAATTATCCTTCATGAAATAAATGCATTGACAAAAATTGGAAACCAATTCCTGAAGGAAGTGGTGATCTGTTATTCCTCGATTCAAGGGATGGATCCAGGCTTCATGAATGAATCTTGGAAACCTGCAACTCTCCCACAAAGTCAGGATGCGACCTTTTTATAAAATCAGGCACTATACGCGAGTATCAGTGAGCTGGTAAAAAATGATGAATAATGGAAAATCAATGGATTTGTAATGAATGCAGAAAACAATGTAAAAGCTCCAGTGGTTTATCAAGTTTTTTTGAGAAGTAGAATTCTTCATCCTGACGATGACAAAGAAAATGATAGAACATGCAAAATCTGATTTGAATGACATGGCGCATTCTGCTGCAAATGAAGTACATTTTGAAAATTCCAAACCTAATGACAAAGAGAAGTATGGCATCTTAATTCAAGAAGCATACAAAGACATCAGCAATTGGAAGCGGATCCTTTTCCAACTGCCCAAAGGTCATGTAGGCAAATAATTTGTAAGAGAGATTACGTGTCAAATTGAACAAATTTCAGTTATTTTCTTGAGTAATTAATTCTTAATGGTCTTAAGCCTGTCTCATTGCTGATGATTGGTATACATTACTCACCTCTACTTATAATCTTGCTAACATGAATGTGTATTTCGCTACAATTTTGAAGATTGGATGCCGGAAGAGACACTTACAAATAAAACACATTGAAGGGATGTGCCTGGGAAAGAATACGCAGAAATCGAACAGTCGAAAGGTTAGGCCCCAAAAATGCCTTTCTGAAAAGTTGGTTCCATTTTCTTGCGGTTGACAGGAATAAAATGGAACTCTACATGTCCTTCGGCAAGAAAACTGAGACTATTTCAAAGTCAAAAGAGATTGATAGTGATCAGAACCACAACCGACGCGGTAAACTGTGAAACCGCGAACTAGTTCTAAGGAAGTTGGACTTCTCATGCAAGACAGTGCTGTACTATTATCATCTCAATCGAGCAGCTCATGTAATACGCAAAATTACGTGCTCTTTACAATGAGGACCTTTGATTCCGTCAAAAAAATGTCCAATCTGACACTTCAGATTTGCCTAGTTTATGAAGAGCAGCTTGTATGTTTTCAATAATTAAAGGTTACCAACGAAATTAGATAGTTTGTTATGCGACATCATAAGTTCCCACTTCGTCGATTGAGCAAATAATGAGAAAGCTCTCATTTGCTTGGAAAGTTCGACTTTTATACGGTTTGCAGTTCAATCATGACGATATAAATCAACAATCAAATTAGCATTCCAAATAAATTGAAAGATCTGATGAAACTTTGGAAAAACATGTGGCAGATTGAGTACACTACTTCTCAATACCATGACAATGCTGGTGAGGGTGAAAATAGGATAAATAGGAGCGCCCTTCTATATAGAGTGGGGTTGCAAGATCGATTCCGAAATCCCAGATTACGAAGAATTTGCGATTTTGTATCTTTGTTTGCTACATATAAAACCAATCATCAAAATGCTGCACTAGTTGAGGTCAGCTTATTTAAGATGTAAGATACATAAAGATACATATGAAAGATCACACGACTACGCAGAACAACAAGCACACAACTTCACGTACCAACCAATGATCCAACGGTGGTACTGTAAGGATTTCCTTGAAACATGTGTTGTATGCTTGATACATTCATCGTCGTTATATTGAGAATATAGATAGTCTATTCCCCCACTTTAATACTGAAGAACATTTTAAAAACTACACGTTGTACATTCAAGAACTATTTTACGCAAAAAAACACAACTTTGCAAGTGCAAGTTGTGTGAAGTATGTAGAACTGCAGTACTACCTCCTACGCTGTGACAGGTTCAATGCTCCATGGCTTCTATGGCATGCTCAATGAAAAGTTTTGGCAAGATGATGAGCATGGGTTCCGGCCTCTGCGAATTACATGTGTCGAACTCCAGAAGTACAGAAATGTAGCTACATGCACAAAGTACTCTTCTAGGTTATGGTTGTTTATTAATTCCTATCGTCTGCCTCATCAATGAGAGAATTTATCATAATCCTTATTACCCTTATCACAATCAAACAGATAATGATGCAGTCGTCTACACACAAGTCTAATTCCCAAATGCAAAGAAAGGTGAAACAATCAGCTGTAATTGAAATGTATTAGATTGGAGTGATTGAATTTCAATAATGTAGTGCATTCACGCAATGTGTCGACAATTATTACAAGAAGTCCAAATGTCAAGAGATGAAAATGCCATGGCTGAGCAAGATATTATCTATCATCACTTTTACCTGAAAAGCGGATTCACGACGCCACGGTCTTACCCGATGACTTTGATCACATGCATCATGGACCAGATCTCTGAGTTGACCAGGCTCAATGGAGAAGACCATTACTTCATTTGATTGACTTTACGGAGTATATTTGAATCAAGATGTTAATGGGGCTGTTCATTAACTAAAATTCTGCCAACAGAAAATTAAACCGATTTAACATTCTGCCGGCAGAATATTCAGCCGACTTTATGAACGACGGTATAACACCGAAACTGGCAGAATGTTCAGTCGGTTTCGGTATTATACCGTCGTTCATTAAGTCGAACTAGATAAAACTTGATTTGCGGATATTTTCAAATTGTCGGAAAAATCAGCTGTTTTCTAATTTTATCTAATACAATCGCTTACTTCAACTTAGCAAGATCGAGTTTTGAGGGCTCTACGCACTTAAAAGAGTTTCCAGGGGAAATCTATATATTCTTTCGAAGAAGTGGTATCATCATGGCTTCGGAATCATTAAAAGAATGTTTATCTGGAGAAACTTCGATATGTGCTAAAAAAATTGCAGGCAATTAATATCATCGTTCAGTGGAGCATTCTTTACTCCATAAAGAGGTCGCTTCTCAGACTCCTGAGAATAGGGTAGGGCTATACCACACAAAGACCGTGATTGAGTTTAGTATTCTCTAAATGAAGAAAGGCATGAAGAAAGCGGTACTGATTCGAGACATAATGAATGAAATAGTTGATCGCTCAGTTGAAACGTCTTCTGTCATCAGTTTTCCTCTCGTCAACTTCCATGCGTCCGAATGACGGCACTTGCTGCACATAGAACCATCTCAGCATTTTCTGGAAGATGGCAATTCAAGATCAGTGCCTGAAGTTCCTGCAGACACTAGCGCTGACTAGCATGATCAAAAATTGGTGGATAAATTTGGATGGACATAACCTCCATTAGTCCGAAAACGACGTCACACCCTCACATCGTGCAAGAGTAATTTTGTTTGTGTATAATGCATAGTAAACTTTTGAAAATTATAGCAGAAATCATTATTCAGGTGAAAAATATATCCAAGAATAGAAATTGAGAACCATGCAGTGACAAGTGCCCCTACGCAAGACAGATATACTCTCCATCAGACAGACACCAGATACACACTACAGAAAATTGAAATGACTCATTCAATGGAAAATTATTTTTTTTTTCACAAGATAATGACGAATCTATTTGTGTCGAAACGCAATCGTCAAAAAAATAGGACGCAAGCAGAATTTTGAGGATTTCAATGTTGTCCAACCTATTTGCTTACTTCTTCGGATTCTCAATTATTTTTCTTAATTTCCATCAATGTTTTTATCTTTATAAAATCGCAAACTATACTTTTGCTCATTCTTTGTATTCAAACTTCTAGTCAATATTTTTGTGAACTTGACCTGCATCCACCAGGTGTGACTTCATCGCGAAACCGAGAGAATAACGAGTAATAAAACAGCAGTTGGCAGGGAAGTTGTCGAAAATATTGACATTGCCATCAAGAAACTGTAATTTTCACTCAAACTTTCCAGACAAAATATGACTGAATTAGCTTAAGAGAAGCGTAATTCAGAATTCTACTTTAAAATTGGGTCATGGCCGTTTTCAGGCTGAATAGTATTTCACTGCGTTTTTTCTGGATAATTAATTTTAGAAATTGAATAATTGTCTTCGAATACAGACCATGCATGATCATGGTGAAATTTATTCATTTTGCACTATATTGAATTATGAACATCACCTATAGAATATTCAATATCACTTATTATTAAAGAAGTCAGTTTTTCGGTGGACTACTGTGAAAGTAAACTTATGACAATAAGTAAACAGTCGATTAATATCACAAATGAAGATAAGCTAAAGTATGTGGCAGACATACTCATCTTCCGAAGACAGCTCGACAATTAGAAACTGTATTACGCATGTATATAAATTTATTCATACATTTGAGTTTCAGCAGGACGTGAAAACATTGAGCTTAGGATTGTGTATCCCACGTATGAGAATTGCTGATTTTACAAGGGGGTGGCTAGTATTTGGACAAAGAGGTATTCCACTGCTCAATAATAGGGAACGAAACAATAGGCCAACACTACTACCCTGAAAGTCCGTTTCAATTTCAGGAATTATCGTTTTCAAGAAAACATACACATTTATATCAGTTATGTGAAGACAAGCAAAAAAGTTGACGACTCAACGGATCTTGGTCAAGCTGGCTTTCGAAAGTGACGCAGTGCGAAGATCAGGTCCAAGCATTGACGACTAACATTGAATATTGGTTAAAGGATCGCTTAAAACGTTCAGTCTTTTTACTTGACCGCTCTTCCACAAGCGACTGTTTGACACGAAGGACTACTTATAAACGATAAGAGAGTCCTGTCTACTTGGATTGGTTTTGATAGCTCAAATATAGTTATGTAGTTCTTCTTTCAAATAAATAGAAAAACCAGCATACTTTTTACCTGAATGTCAAAGGAACAATTCTCTCACCTATTCTTTAATCTTTATTATATATGAGGCGTGTTCAAATGAAGCCCGTTCGCTATACTGTATTTGTAGAATAGTAAGCAGACAAAGTAAAAGCACAATCAATTAGTAACAACTGTGTATTATTAACATAAAATCAGAAGCAACAATCAAAAAAAGTCTCCGTTGACTTCCCGGCACTTGTCCCATTGATTGGGAGGGCGTTGAATTCCGTCGGCAAAGAAGGACTTCGGCTGTCCTTTGAACCAATCCCTAACAACTGTCTTCACTTCTTCGTCTGATCGGAATCGTTGTCCCTTGAGAAACTTCTTCAGGGGACCAAAAATGTGAAAATGACAAGGTGACAGGTCAGGACTGTATGCAGGGTGTTCCAAAACTTTCCAACGCTTCCTTGTCAATGCGTCAGATGTCGCCTTTGAAACGTGTGGTCTTGCGTTGTCGTGAAGAAGAATGACACCTGAAGACAACATGGCGGGTCTCTTGCTCTTTATCGCTTGGTGAAGCTTGTCCAAAGTCTGGATGTACCGCTGCGAATTGATTGTTTCGTTGGGTTCAAGAAACTCGAGGAGCAGCGGGCCCTGAATATCGAAGAACACTGTGAGCATCACCTTCCCTGCAGATTGTTGCATTCGGAACTTCTTCGGCTTGGGTGAACTTGGATGCTTCCACTGCATGCTGCTCTGCTTCCCTTCCGGCTCGAAATGATGGTACCACGTCTCGTCTCCAGCCACAATGCGACGCAAGAACTGCTCATTCTCGGTATTGAAGCGAGTCAGGTGTTCCAAACTGAGTGTTCTCCGTCTTTCCTTGTGGTCTTCAGTAAGCATTCGAGGCACCCATTGAGAGCAAACTGTGTGATACTGCAAGTTTTCCTTCACGATGGTATGCATTGAGCCAATTGAGACATTGAAGTCATCTGCCAGATCTCGAATGCTTCGTCGACGATCGGCTCTGACTGCGGTATCGATGGTCTCAGTCAGACTTTCAGTCACCACTTTGTGCGCCTGTCCAGGACGTGGCAAATCAAATGTTTCAGTTCGCCCCTCTCGAAACTTCCTTGACCACTCTGTCACTGTGGTCTTTGAAACAGCTCGATCTCTGTATACTGATGTCATTCTGCGATGGATCTCTGCTGGCATGCATCCTTCTGCAGTCAGAAATTGAATAACCGCTCTCTGGTGTTCTTTGGACGGACCTGCTACCATGAGCGACATTTCACTCGTCATTAACCGTGAACAACAGATATACTGATATATGAACAAACACATTGTCACGCTGTTATAAAGCACTGAATAGTACTCCACTGGTCCGCTTTGATTAATTGGTGATGCATGAACCCGCTAAGATAAGTCGAACGGGTTTCATCTGAACACGCCTCGTACATATATATATAAATAAGACAATTATTTTTAATTGGCTAAATATTACCAAAAATAGACCCAAAGAAAACCCGAAACTCTTTCACATTCCCAGCCAGTTTCGCTCCCTAACTTCGAAGCTTGTCAAGGAAATGAATTTATTTTCAAAATTATATATATATATATATATATATACACAAATAAGATATCAAACTGAAAATTCAAAATCAATAATCATTTAATGTAGGCTCTAGTAGAGCCATGATTCGGCGCTCCACATTCCCTGTCAATCTTTGTACTTTCAGGTGACATTTGAAATAGAGGAGCAGCTTCAAACTTAGATGCTAGATCTTTAGTACAGCTCACAATATGATCACTAACTCTCAGAATGCTATATTCAGAATGAAACATCTGCTGTCTATGAACAGTTCATCTATTTCTCAAAATATCACCTGTTTGACCCCCGTAGATATTTTTGCAGCCCAAACACTTGATGAAATATGTAACATTTTTGGAAGCGCAAGTAAGATCATAGTTGTCATTAAACATCTTATCAATATTTCAAACTCTGATAAGAATATTTTTCACGATAACTAGCGTCCTGCAGCAACAACACCTATGCTCTTCGCACTTGAAGATATCGACAATAGTCCGTCTGTTGCTCTTACTCAAGAGGCCTAATTAAGATTTAGGCTGCCTATACGATCGAACGACTTTGATTTGTTTGAAGGGGTCCATAAGGTTTACGCTGTTGAAGGCTGGTAAAATAATAGTAGTGTACACATCAGGGTGATTACGATTGTAGTTGATAGCGAAAGGAATAACAATTGATTTTGTTTTTGTTTTCCACACTATAACCACTTTCAGTAAAAGTACTATTATTTCTAGCTTGATTGAATTTTTCGTCAATAAGTTTTTCGGGGTACTTTAAATTAGTAAAATATCTTTTAGTTCAATTAGCTGTTTCATCTGACTACTCTTATTTGAAATAATCCTATAAATCTTTGTAGCAAGAGTATAGGGTATATTAGATATGATATGGCGGGGATGCCCTGAATCGAAAAAGCATAACTGCGACTACCCGTTATTTTATGATAAATATATGTTTCAAATTTATCCGAGCTCTTATAAATGTGGACATCCAAAAAGTTCAGACTGATGACTATATTCAACGGTAAATTTAATATTTTCATTCAAGCGATTTAAAAGATCATGCAAGTCATTTATTTCTCCGTGATTATTGTTCCCTAAAATAAAACAACAGTCAATATAGCGCACCCAGTTGCTATTTATGTATGTAGAAATGTTGTCGCTATAAAGTTCATGAACTATTGTATTTGTGTACATACGCTGTTCTAGGTAACCCATGACTAATAAGGCATATGCTGGTGCCATCTTTGTACCCATGGCAGCATCTGCTACTTGAAGGCATGTATTTGAAAGGAGCTTGTAAGTTTCAACATACATAACTAGCAATAACATAACATACAATATATTCAAGGAAGGAACTATTCACAAACAAACACTTGTCCATGCAATGGAAATACAGCAATAATAAACATGACCATTTTGATGCTAGTGAGGGTTTTCACATTATAAAGTTGGGCGTCAAGGAACAGTAAATTATGAGTTTGCAATGTAAAAGATCTTGACATGTTAATTTTGCGATATCAGACATATCCATGAATAATCGTCTGTGTGGTGCCATAGTTTTCAAGCATAGCTTAAGTTCTATGCTAAGCTTGCATAATGCTTTGTAAGTTGATTTTTTTTTATTTTAAATGTAAATCATTAATCCCTTGAGAGTCTCAGGAAGAAACGATGCCGTTAGGGATAAGTCCAGAGTTTTTGGTCGAATTTCATTTGGGTATGTTTTCTTATATATACACGTATATATTTCTGCTTGTTTTCCTTGATCTCTAAATCTAAAATATCTGATCAGATGTTTTTTGATGGCCCTTTGATTTTTTGTTAATTTGATGTTTGTAAATTTCGGTTTCAGTTCATTGTCTTTACACGTTTGATTGAATATTATGTCACTGTTCAGTTTGATGCATTTATGAAATATTCTTTCTGTTTTTCCACACTGTTGTTTTTCGTTCTCAGAGAATAATTTCAAAATTATAAATGAATGTCATTTGATTGTGAAAACTTTATTCCTTTTCGCGACGTTTCGGACTCAACTGTTTCCATTATCAAGCTAACATTAAATGAAGTGCATGCTGAAGGATATATAATTTGAATTATATTCAAAATGCAAGTATTCCAACAAAATGCACAGTAAAAAATTGTTGAACAGAGATATCAATGATAGATACAGGCCTGTGATTACTCCTCAAATTCCTCACTTTCCTCAAATATTTTTTTTTACTCTTCAAATCCTCAAAAGTTCCTCAAATATAGCTTAACTAAGAGAAATTCCTCAAATGTGACACATTTTAGACTAAATGTAGGATAATGTATTGTTTTTTGGGGAATGGCGATGATATGTTAACTTCCAATCAAGAAACTGAGATAGAATCCTGTAACATGTATCCTACATCCTGACTGCTGAGCTTGGCAATTATGATTTATAACGTGTTCTTATTTCACTTCGTTTTCATTTCTGGATGCTACATGGCTGCAGATGTTTGGGTTCGTCCGGACTTATTCTGCTATGCAGAGAAGTCTGAAGTTATTGTCTGTCGAACTCCTTAGTGCAACACTTTCACGTATTTAATGAGTGAAGCACTGCGATCAACTTACAGAAATTGTATATTTGAACATTGCAATCAATTTTCACTTCCAACATCATGATGTTGCGAAGAATTCCAACAATAAAATGTTTATTCAATTATTTTCATTAATTATCTTGACCTGTTTTACAGCCCTTATTATGTTTCTGCGACCATAAGGTTACCAAATGCATGCCTGTGCTTCTTAAAGAACTTTAGGATATCGATCTTCTATATCCATTGTGTGATGACGTATAGGTGGCCTAGCCCACTTGGATTTCAATGCTCTTATCAACTGAAGCTTTTGCTTTACTCATTCTCTTCCATTATATGCTCATTGACAAAATTTTTGAAACATTTACTTCTTTAACTTCTTTCATTTTTGACTGGTATATATACATGTATGTATGATACCTTGATAATTTAGTCACAATCTCCACCAAGTCGCTAGCACAGAAAAACAACGCATGTAGCAGATTCAACTTTAATAGCGCATGTGCCCCCCTCTAGCTCCAATACATTCAGTAATCCGAGATGGCATGGATTCACAAAGTTTCTGAATGAAGGATGTTTCAAGGGGAAGCCACTGCTCTGTCAGTCTTTCAGAGAGAATCTTCAGGGACACTAGTGGAAGTGAAGAGCGGTCTCTCACTCGCCACCCAAGCTCGTCCCATACTTGTTCAATGGGTGACAAGTCAGGTGAGCGTGCAGGCCAGTCAAGGGTCTGAATGTTCAATCTCCTAACAGTGGCAATGACAGCCGAGGAGCGATGTGGTCTTGCGTTGTCGTCTTGGAAGACGAGATCCTCCACCCTGACCACTGGGGCAACAACAGGAAGCACAATTTCATTGAGATACCTCTCTCCAGTCAACGTGCCTTTGATGATGACTGCTGTCGTTCGTCCGCCATGCCAAATGCCACCCCACAGCATAACACTTCCACCACCATATCTGTCGTGTTCTTTAATACAGCATGGGGCAAAATGTTCACCTGGAAGACGATGCATTCTGACACGACCGTCATTGAAATCCAGAGTGAATCTCGATTCATCGGTCCACAAGACTTTCTGCCAGTGATGGTCATTCCATGAGCGATGGGCATCACACCAGGCAACTCGTCTTCTGCGATGCTCAAAACTCGAATTAGAACTCGAACTCGAACAGGAATTAGGACAGCTGGTCGTCGCGATTGAATTCCAGCTTCTCGCAATCTTCGGTATGCCGTTCGAACGCTAGTCCATATTTGAGGCACTCTTCCAGTGTACGACTAGCTTTGGGACTGACAGAAATCTATTCCTCTTTGCAGCTAAAACTAGACGTGTGTCTGTCCTTCCTGCAGACTTTCTTAGTCGACCAGATCCCTTCTCCTTTTTAACATCTCCTGCTTTCCATCGACACCACCACCTCCAAACAGCGACTCTCGATAGTTGCAGCCACAGAATTAAATATTTTGTTTATCTGCAGATGAATCTAATTCTGTGGTTGCAGCTCTTCCGCAACACTCGCACAACTTCTACCACAACGAATCATTCCAATAGCCATACCTCTGGTAAACTGATCGTGTGCCATTTTATTTTACAGAAGCTGGATTTCAGTTCATGTTTATGTTCAATTTGTAAAAGCAACTGTAACAGTTGTATCGATATCGAAATTTGAAATTTGACCACCATAGATCTTTCTCCCTTCTCTAATATGTTGAATGGTAATACATGCAGTAGAAAGCGAGATAATATTGCATCATACCTGAGAAAAAAATGAAACAAACTTCAATTCAAGCCAATGATAGTTAGTTTCATTAATTATGTCAATGAGTATATTTCCGCTGAATATGAACATATCCGATGGGGTAAATCGGATGGTCTCTAAATTTAGTGTCTATATGCCTCCTGGTCACTAGTGTGTGGGAGTTAGAAGCTTATGAGGCTGTGCTATCCCATGAGTCTGCAGCTACGTTTTCCAGGGTTTGCAGACCGACATCTGAACACAGGTTAATGTGAAAGTAATGCACACATCATTTATCGTTGTATGCGAACTTAGATTAATGAAGACATTTAAACCACATATTACTGGGTTGGTAGATTTTCAACCTGGGTCTACTGCAAGATGTGGATGTCAATATCTCAGCGGAACGTATTGCGAATAGAGGTGATAATCTTTCACTTTTTGCCTAGATGAGACCAACGACTTAGCTGGCAAGCTTGTTCCTGACAGTTGTTTTGTATCGTCTGAGAGAATTCATGTTCATTTGAATGTAGATTGGAGCGATATGATCAAAGCGCTAACAGGTAAACAAGAGCCACCAAAACTTGTGCAGTAAAAAGTAATATTAATATACTAGTGGGTAATGTGGCGTATCCTTCATAATACTGAATTCTTTAAGCCACAGGCAATGTATTCCGTCAACGATTTTGATCTTTTAATGATTATGGGTTACTCTCCTCCCAAAATTTGTCTAAAATATGTGAAAATTAATCATCACAATAGCCCCAGATGCCTGTATTTAGGATATTTCCTACATTCAAAAAATTGCAGTATACAAATCTGACAAGCATAATTGAATTGGCGACGATAGCGTGAAGCACAGCGATGTCAGTAGCTTGATCTGACATCCTCTGTTCGACACATTCTAAGCAGATAGTACTTGAGGTCAACAAATTAAATTCGTAACAACGCGGTAAGTGATTATGGCCAGGCCAATATCCCTTTACAATATACACAACTTCAAAAAGTGTGGTGTGGTCAACCCTGGGGTTGCCTTCTTCGACCTTCATGACTTGAAGTTTGGCCCAAAATCCAAGCTAAAATTTGAAGCTTTTTTTGCAATTACCATATTAGGCTCGGTTTCCATTCCTCAAATTTTTCAAGGAAAATTCTCAATTTTTCTCACAGGCTAATTACAGGCCTGTAGATATGAGAGAATATAGCAACTGCAGTTAGAAAGTTCTACATTGACTCACAGCAAAGAATCATGAAATTCGTAAAAGAAAAGAAATGTCAAACATAGATCTATACTATATTCAGGTGACGAGTCAACTTTGGAAAACAGAAAGAATATTTCATAAATGCATTAAACTAAACAATGACATAATATTCAATCAAACGTGTAAAGATAATGAAGTGAAACCAAAATTTACAAACATCAAAATAACAAAAAAATCAAAGAACCATCAAAAAACATCTGATTAGTTCCAATCAGATATTTTAGATTTAGAAATCAAGCAAAACAAGCAAAAGTTATCCTCAATGCAAAAGGAATTGGCCAAAAATCTTGTCAATATACATATGTATATAATCAATTCCAAAAATTGTTAGGAGGAATAGGAAAAAAACCCATCTTCACATGTATAATAGCGAGTTTAATTCAGAGTTTCACGTGTATAATAGCACAATCATCAGCCGAATGAACTTCACAATGGAGAATTCGCAAAGCAATACTGGTTCTTTAACATTAATCACTGGACATCACAATTCAGGATACTAAAGAGAAGCAAGATAGAAAGCTATGTAAAAGTACTGAAAATGCATTGCACATCACGTCAATTTGAAGTTGTGAAGTAAATATTTGGTTTTGTGCCTACATTTTGAAGGCAATTCATTTCTGCTGTTGAGAAGAGTCCCATCCCTGGTTCTCGAAATAAAATATTTTTCATAGGAGCAAAAATCACACCTCGAATTTCCCGGTTTGTGCGGTTTGCATTTCTCAACAATTTTCCAAGTTATTTTAGGGGTCTTGTTACTTTCCTTGAGCTTCCAGAATTCTTTTGATAACTGAGTTTCATTTTTGTATTTTTCTTGGTTAAATGACTTTTTATGATTAGCTTACCTTAATTTGAAGCTGTCTTCACTTATTCCGATGTAATCTTTATCAGTGTAATTTGGATCGTTACATGTGATTCTCGCTGAATAAACTATGTTGTCTGAGAGGCATTCGTTTCCAAGTGGGAAATTTCATTTGTCCACACAATTGCATGTTTTCATTTCATTTTTTTTATTCTTTAAGACGCTTTTCTTGGTGGCCATTTATAATTCTATTTACAATAGGCATAGAACTGTGACTCAATTTCAATGTGCCACGGGTAAATATTTTTGAGAATTTGTGGTTAACTGTGAACTGTTGGTCAGTAAGAGCCAAAAAGATCTGCCGATGTTCGTGGCCACATTTTTGCTGAAAGGAGGATTAAAC
Organism: Prostheceraeus crozeri; assembly: GCA_907163375.1. Classification (NCBI taxonomy): domain Eukaryota; kingdom Metazoa; phylum Platyhelminthes; order Polycladida; family Euryleptidae; genus Prostheceraeus; species Prostheceraeus crozeri. The sequence goes on along the minus strand of CAJQUW010006071.1, from coordinate 141,499 downwards.
CAAGTAATCACTCGTTTCCACATTTTGGTCCGGTTTACGATATGGCATAAAAGTTCCAGTGATAAAGTCACATCCAAGTAATTTACAGTTTTAAGGTTGGATGAGATGTCCAATTGCAATCCATGGTTTTGGAAGATCTCATAAAATCTTTTCCGGATAACATCAGCCCGTCGCGCCGTTATGTTGAGAAAATACGCTAAACCGTCATCACGATAAAGACCGGTGCAATTGATATCAAATTCCTTGGAAATCAAATTTAACAAAAATAGATCGACCAGCTCACAAACCTCCGCACCGTCATGTGCTCCCATTGTGCGTCAACAGCCTCATTTTCACGCTTGACCCATGGTTCTCCATGATTGAATATTAGCCATTTCCTCGCATGTTTTATAGCATTGGCAGATTTAGATTCAATGTCAACATGATCACAAGCAAAATTCAAAGATAGTTTCAATAATTCTTCCGTAATAGAAGGATAGAAATTCTTTATGGCGAAAACCATGAATTTTCTCGAAGATTTATGCTTAAAGCCATCAAACCTCGAAATAACTTCCTTTGTGTTACACCATTGTTGAACTCCGGTAAGAGATCGCAATTTAGAGTTTACATCTTGTAAAATATGTTTGTTGATTCTTCCGATTTCATTTTTCGATGGGTTGATCAAACGGGCCGAAGGATTGTTGGCGAAGTTGTCCTTATGGTGTCTTAATGTAATAAAGCATTCACTTTTAGCATAAACTTCCATCCTGTTTGCCACGGTGAATGATGATGCAATGCTTTTGCCTTCCTTTGTAATTCGCTTCTGAGTATATTTTCATCTGCTTTCTTGTATAACTTTGTTGTGGAATTGTGAAGAAGATGGTCATAATCATCCGCAGGAACTTAATAAATATTCGAAGTCTTGTCTGCAAAAACATGCACTTTGTCTGACTCGCGGATTTCTTGCATATCATTCCGCATCTGCCTTTGGAATTCACAAGCAACATTTCTAAATTTTACTAAATTAACAAGATAGAATAAGTCACTTTCAAATCCATTTAACTCTTCAACAGGTGGTGAACAATTTGGGCTGCTAATGCCGAAGGTACTCTTGGATTGGTCACTGCCTTCGTAGCTGTCATCAAAATTTAAAGCCTTCCATCTCTGTCTCTTTATAAATAACTCTAATTTACACAACAATTGTAATCGGTATTGATCCTCCGTTGGTAATAAGATGTTTTTGCTGGAATAATTTAAGTTGATTTTTTTCTATGGCCTAGGTTCAAGAGTACTAGGTTCAAGAGTGCTCAACCAAAGGGAGCCTGTGCAAAATCATAGAATGAATGTGCCAAAAGAGAAAGTGCTCAATGTTAAAAACAGAGCGTCATATAATATACGCTCTTATATAAATTGCATGTATATAATATATATATATATATATATATACGTTAAAAGTGTAACGCAAATGGAAGTTATAGTAAAAAAGGAAAAATCAACCAGTTTCACAAAATGATGCTATATCTTGTGCCGATCGATTTCACAACCTATCAGTTGATTGTCAAGGTACTAAATGAAACAACACAAACAAAATAATGGTGGAATCATTATCACAGATATCACTTGTACATAGAATTACATGAATTTGACATAGCACGATGTGAAAGTTAGCCATTTAATGATGGAAGAAATCGCTTGATGAACATAGCTTCCTTCTTCTCGCGCTCAACTTTTGACCCATTAGGAGGAAGCTGATAAAAAGGTGCTGCACAGAATTCATGGCCACACGCGGCAATATGACGACTCACATTTAAGAAAGAGTACTGTTCACGAAAAATTTGCTGCCGATGCACGGTAATGCGATGTCGAAAAACATCCCCGGTCTGACCGATATAGTACTGGCCACACTTGCAACACTGCAACTTATATATCACATTAGAAGAGAGGCACGTCAAGTTCTGATTAATGTTGAAGATTTCCGTACCTGCTGCAGTTTGAAACGAGACACTTTTACCCGTGATCATAATGTCACACGTTCGGCAGCGACTTTCGTTGCAACGCTGTATGCCAGTAACTGTCATTCGATTCTTCTTAGACAGAATGGATATGAGTGATCTGGGTTGATAGAAGGACGAGCGAAACATGCAATCTCTTAATGCTTTTGATAATTGCATGTTTCGCTTATTTATATATATAAATATATAATATATTTATATATGTAATATAAATTGAGAGAAAGACTATCAGATATTCAATGTGACTACTTCAGAGGAAAATGGATTCGTTATCTTGACGATTGTTTCGTGTATTGGCCGTGTGAATTTGGCGACCTTAATATCTTATACCTTTCCTTAAATACATTGCATAACAATATAAAATTTACAATGGAAGAAAGTTCAACCAGAATAAATTTCCTAGACGTAAACATATACAAGAAGAATAACAGAATTGAAACTGACATTTACCACAAACCAACTGATAGTCATTTATATGTACCCTATAAATCTTGTCATCCTAAACACATTTTGAGAAATGTTCCATTCAACTTGGCAAACCGATTAAAGATGATAATATCGGAAAGAGACAGACTTCACATACAAATTTCGGAACTAAAAGAGAATCTGAGAAGACTAAATTATCCAGTAAAATTAATTGAAGGTTCAATTACAAGAGCACTGACCTCAAACTCGAAAACTAAAAACAAAACTCAAAATGGCAAGATAATTCGGTTTATTCATACGTACATGTATAATCCAAATAACCCAAAGTGTTTTGCAAACGTCATAAAGCCGTCATTTGACAATTCAAAAGTGCTGAGACCTTTTGACAGATATGTGATTCAGGCCGCATATAAACAACCAATGACATTATTGTCACTACTCAGAAGAAATAAGAAAGAAGAAAATAAAAGGTTGACAAAATGTAATGATGGTAAATGTAAATGCTGTCTTCATCTCATGGAGGGTACATCTTTCGATTTCGAGCACACTACTTTCGAAATTAAACGAAATATGAACTGCAATTCATCCAATGTTTGGGCTGTCAACAACTATACATTGGACAGACTGGGGACCAACTAAAGAACAGATTGACAGTTCATAGACATAACATCAATCATCCCTTACAAGCCCCATTACCTGTCAGCAAGATATAGCTACTTGTGCAAAGAATTCTCCGATAAAGTTCAAAGCTATGCCGTTTTTTCAGCTTTCTTGGGATGCCAATAAGAGCATAAGAGAGGCCAAAGAAAGCTATTTTATCTCTAAATTCAAACCCCTGTTAAACTCCACATGTCTTATGTAATTTCTACATGTCTTTTGATGATATAATCATTAGTTGTTATGATTTCGTGATATCCTGTGTGCATGAGTAGATGTTAAAAATACATCGAAACCGGTCGCACATCACAGGGATCTGACTTTTGGTTTTTAATTTTTTTATATATATATATATATAAATTCATAAATAAGATCAGAACAAAATGTCGATTGATATAATAAAAAGAAAACACCACAGATCATTGGTTAGGCGCCGACATGTTTCTGTCAACTGTGTTGACTTCTCAAGGCGAAATGAATTGTATTGTGGAGTTCAAGCAAATTCAAATTCATAAAAATAGGTAAATCATGTACACATGTACATAGATTTCTGTAGATGAAATCTAAAAGTAACTAGCTTATAATATTGATAGGAGGATGGAATTTCTTAATGAAAGCTCTCTCTTTATGCTCCCGATCCAATTTCGTTGCACCAATGGGTATTTTATAAAAGGGAGTTACAGAAAAATTCAGAGACATCTCACCCGCATAATTTCTAAAATGGTTGCTCACAGGGAGGAACGAATATCTTTGATCACGAATTTGTTGCCTGTGGACAGTAACTCTATGACGAAGCGCATAATCTGGCTGACCTATTTAAAAGCGATCGCAGCCCTTACAATCGAGCTCATAAATGAAATTGTTAGAATCACAGCTGATATCATGTTTGATAGAAAAGTGATTTCGAAAGATCTTCGAAGATGAAACTCCAACGACGAAAGAAAATGAGAATGCAAAGCAATCAAGGGGTCAATAAGGATGTTTTGCATTTCGCTTTTCCATACATTACGGACAATACTGATTCTCGAATAAAACAAATTTTTCGTAAACACAAACTCAACGTTCGATTAACTAGATGCAACAAAACTCTTCGTCAACAACTAAAAAGGAGTGAAACAAATATGAATATGACCTTGATAAACCTCAATTCCACTTTTTTCGATAGACCTGTGATGAATCTATTTGTACAAAAATTGAAATCACAGTACTCGGTCGTTGTGTTAACTACACGCAGAGATAAGAGAGAGATAGATCGACAGAGGTAGCTTTATTCTATAGGTGAATATAGTTGGTGTTTTCTGTGACTTCTATGGGCCTACAGCCCCGGACAATGTTATTTTAGCGATTAAGCAGACAATGAAAAGACAATCATCTTTGTTCAATCTGCTATTTGGTTATTTATCAAGTAAGATAGTTAATCAAAGTATAGCGATTGCTGAATTTAGCTCTTGATAGGATAAGCACAAAAATTGGAGATTAACTTAATTGTTGTACACGCGAAAAACAATTGGTTTGGAAAGAGATAGGTTTGGATTAACGGTACATTAAAGGGCAGCAACCCTGTCAGTTCAAATCATAATATAGACAGTGTCAACAAATTATTCTAATAATTAATTATTCAATTTCATGAACTATTATTCATCTTCCAATCACAACAATTAACAATATTAATTTTTATGACTATAGTTATATAGATACGATGCGCAACGATAAAAGAAAAACTTCACGCTTGCAGTTCACTTTCTTAATGTTAAATTAATTTCAATTCGATGGGACTCACTTATACCAAAATAATATCATAAACATCAGTGTCACTTATACCGTCCATCTTCAATCGCGCTCGCTGATGTGTTGCCGTATACGCTGCTGTGTTGTTGTTCGCTGGCAGGCTGTTGTTGTTGTTACTTCTGTAGTTGCGTTACACCGCGAGAGCCCGGAGTTCTTCTAACTGCTACTGAAGATGTCGTATGTGTTGTTGTTGTGTCAATTTCTCATCGTTTCTAATTTATACAAATTTTTGAGACTTGACGATAAAACCACTTTCTTTTGAAAATTGAAAGAGTTTCCTTTAATCTTTGCTCGTCAGCTTTCGACCCGACCACATTTCGTTCTTATCACGGAATTTTTAATCTCTTTTTTTAACATGGACCATTAATCAGACTTCACGATATCATTTTTTATCGTCGTTTTTTCTTTCATCAACAGTCACGTTATTCGTACACTGAATTTCTTTCTTCTGTCAGTTTACTAATAGATTTATTCGCATCTCATCTCTATCTCTCTCTCTCTCTCAGCGTTTGATTCTTTGCTGACCGTTAACTTTCTTTCCTTTTTTTCACGAGATAATCTCGTGAATATCTCGTTTACGAAACGAAGATGTCGTAGGCTGACCGGTTACATATATACATGTACACAAGAAATATGAACTATGAACATGAAAACGCACATAGGAACGACGCAGGGAACGGCACACAGGAACAACGAGGATAGGATAAGGGCACATGGGTTAGATTGAAACGAACAAACGTTAGATACATTAACATAAGACACTATACGCGACATGCAATTATCGGAATTGAATCTTATTATGGAATTGGAATTGGATTTGGAATTGAAATTTCTGCTCCGGAATTGGAATTAAAAAAATTCAGTGGAATTTTTCCAGCTCTGAGTGGAACACACCAACATCGCTATCGACGTTCTAATTTTCGACTACGTGAGGCATTCTTCATACATAGATTTAATCCTTCCATCAATAATAGAACTGAACTTGACAGTTATCGTGAATATCTTTTTTATTAGCCACATTTCTTGACCGCTCTACTAACATAGCTCATCATTCATCATCTTTCATGTCAGGTCAATTCTCCTTTCGCTACTGGTAAAGATATGTAACCCAGTACAACCTGTTCATATCTACCGGCACATTGTATCATGCCATGCCTCCTCATTGTAAATATAATTTTCAGACTAATCATTCAAACTCTTACTAGCATCTATAGATTATTTTGTACCTGAAGATGATTGCCGGATAGCAGTCGAAAATTTTGTACAAACCCTCCTCTATGGTAGAAACATTTAAAAGTAATTATAATAACATCACAAAATACTCCTGACTCTGTCCAACCATAAACCGCTCTACTCTCAGTATGATGGCATGGCCATGGGCTCAAAGCTTGGTCCGAGCATGACCGCTTTTACCATGAACATGATTGAAAGGAAATTCGAAAACTTCTATGGCAGCAAACCTCTACTGCACAAAATCTACGTAGACTATTGCTTCTGAATTTTTCACAGCAGAAATTGAGATTTTTTCAAGTTTACCAATTCTCTCAATGATAATATCCAATTTACTGTTGAATATGAAAAATGAAAAGTCTTTGCCATTTTTGGATACCACTGTTTTCATAGATCAAGACCAGCTCCGTAAACGTTTTTCTTTTAAGAACACGAACACGGATGTGTACATCCCTAGTTCTGCCCTGGCTCCTTTTACATACAAAATGGCTGCTTTCCGCGCCTTGTTTTACAGAGCCTTTCGCATCTGCTCGCACAAGTTTTTATATGAGCAACAATCGAAGAGATTCTAAACTTCAGTCGTATGAATGGCTATGCTGATAGTGTAATGCTAAAACTCAAGGACAAAGTTAAATTTGTACCTGAAATAATTTTTTTAAAATGGAACATTCCTTTCATTAGTAAGGGCGTCAACGAGTTAAAGAATCGGATTCATTTAATCTACAAAGCTTTATCGGAGAACATTAAAATCAGATTAGTTTTTAAGACCTCCAAAACTCTGCACGTGTGCCAGTGCAAGGTGTGGACACTATCTCGAGTGAGCTCAAGTCTAAAATTGTTTACGTTTATTCCTGTGATCGCTGCAATATGCGATGCGTTGGCGTTACTATACGCCCCTTATCCACTCGGATTAATGAACATGTCACTGGAAAACATTGTATTATACATTATAATAAATGTTATTATTATACTGCGTGACAAAAGAATCTTAACACTTAGAATTTTAGTGACCATTATTTTCATTAATGAAGTAGCATCAAAACTTTAACTTTAAATGATAAAAATGTATTTCATACTTCTATAGCAACCTTGAATTAATGAAAGCTCAAATTCTACTCTTCATAGAGTTTATACGGTCCCTCTTCCTCAATGCGTTCTCATTGCTTTTCAACCAATCTTTCGGAAAGTTGTTTGAAATTGGTTGGAAAATGTGGATACGAGTTTTTCACCCATCTGCCAGTCTCATCCCATGCAAGATCGGTGAAAGATCAGAAGAGTGTGAGGGCCATGGGAGTCAGGCCTACTCAACTGCTGAGCTGTTGTCACCTGGTTGGTTTGCTCTGTGCAACTGCACATTGTCATCTTGGATGATGAGATGGTGCCCCTATAGTGTTGGAACAACAATATACTGTTGCAGTCACATTCTCCGACAGATAACATTAGCCATCCAAGGTGCATTGATGACAATAGTGCGAAAAGATGAATTAGAAGAATGTTCAAATGGATGAACGGTACATGAACGAAAGGTTGCTTAATGAATAAACTTGAATTGAACAGCATTCAAGATTTTGGTGAACCTGTCGATCTCTAGAAATGAGTCACATGATCACAATTCGAATTTTCAACAGATTTCCCTGTATTCTAATTAATTGCTAAAACAGACTGTGTACAGTATATATTCTAAATTTGATATATCATTCGATTCTACATCTTCAAGCAAGCTTGTCTGCTGTACGCGGCACACAAAATTTTGCCTCTTTTAACATATTAGAAAAAAGCCTGTGTGTTATTCTTTTTTCATTCAAAATTATTTAATTGTTTGCTCTGTTTTCAGATGAAAAGAAGAAAACTTTCCTTAGATTCCTACTGCTACAGGTTTCTGCGTAGTACTGCCATATTTACAATGGACTCGTCTTTATCTCAAAATAGCTTTGAAACTCCCAAAACGTTCATAATCGTGGAAGTGAGTTGGAACCTTTTATTCACTGGTTTTTGATCAATTACAAGTGATCACCACTTTATGATTCACGACTTACAGTTTCAAGAGCTTAAGAATAAGTTAGAAATCCTTGAAAAGGCTCCTAAAACTTCAATAACTTTTCATCAGTCAACCAGCGGCGACCGCTGGGAAACACTGTTAAGCTGTATTCATACTTGAGCGTCAATTTTTAATCTAGATGCAAATTTCATCTAGATTATGTTTTGATGCTATTTCAATTGACGTTCATACTTCAGTCATTTATGCCTCGAACTAGCGCGAGCATGTCGCTGATATCAGAGAGAGACTTCAGTGAGCTAGCCTTTTTGTTCAGATTGCGTCGAAATTCACAGAGAAGATGGTCCGTGCATCCGGTGAATACCAAACCCCTACTGTATGGACACTACCAACGCCTAGTGCTCGAATATCTCCAAGCAGATCATGACAAAATTTTTCAGCTTCACACGAAATTCGACATTCAATGTCTCCAGCGATGTTTAAACATCTGGGCTTAGTGACACCTGTACTAATATACACCTTTTAATATACAATAACGTCATTTATGATTGATATTCCCAGGAGGTACGAGTGCTCGGTCAAATTATGATTAAACTTGCATGTATGTTTCTGAGGTTCGGTCAAACTCAAATCTTGGGCCACTTTCATGTAGGCTGCATTGGTCATCTAGTGGTCCATATGAAACTGCGAGGATGCATCGTAGAGATGCTTATATATTTTTTTAATTTCGTTAACAAACAATGCTACCTCATATGGGTATTGCTGCGGAGGGGCCATTTTTCATCGAATGACAAGTAACAATGATTTACTTAGCGAACGGATAATCGCGAGTGATCGATGCATAGAGCCCTATTGTCTGCTCTACACTTGCATACCGCATCGTGATGATGTCAAATCTGCGCTGCCTATTCGCTTATTTTTTCATCCAATCACTAGTAGCGTAGCTTCTCGCTCAAATAGGGCGTAAATCTATTCCCGCTTGAGCGTAGGTTTTCACGCTAGATTGAAAACCTGCGCCCTATAGTAGCGTAGCTTTTGAAGCTAGATACAAGCAAAATTGAAACCGGCTTAAATCCTGATTCAATCTAGATTGAAAAGCTACGGTAGAATCGCGATCGAATCTGAAGTATGAATCCACCTTTAGTTTAACAAATCTATAACATAATCATTCACCCATTGAAACTTGCTTGTCTCTAGCAACTTACTATCTAACGCCGTTTCTGTGCCGTCGCCCCAGAAAGGTCTCAATTTTTAGAGTCTCACTAATCAGATAGGCCTATCATTGACCGTGGCAAGCCAGTTGCAGCAAAGACATGCGAAAGTAATAATGTATTATTACAAAGCGCAACTCATTATAAGAGGTATATATATATATATCATATATATATATGAGTTCATATTTGTTAAACTGTGAATAACATGCCGTTGTCCTCAAATAATTTGTGAAAATGCAGCACATATCAGTGGCGGGCGCGATTCGATTTTCGCGCGATTCCTAATCGTGCGACTCAGTGCACTATTAATCGAAAATCGTGCAATTCTGAATATTTTGAGATTCAGTGACTAGACGTCTACAGTATCAGCTAGCTTGCATTATTTTTCATTTCTTGACAATTTTTTTGTTAAAAAATTTCCTTAAAATTGTGAGCATGTGACACTTGAATAGTCCATTTCGACTGAAATTATAACTACCGTATTAATAAATGCGATCCTATATTTGTAAATTCTTGGGAAACCAGCATAATTAATCAGAACACATAAAAAGTCTTGATCATCTATTAACAAGACTCTACTGCAAAACTGCAATCATGGAAGCACTGCAAGCAGTACATCATGTGTATGAACTATGAAGTAACTACGGTGCATATTATTAATATATATTTATTTCCCAGTTTCGGTTATTTGGTCTTTATCAATCATATTTTATCGAACATGGTTGTAGGTGTGTAGATATTTACCGTTTCTCCTATCAGTCCTGAAGTAAGCATAATTATACATCAATTAAATCAAACTATCAGACTTATTAAGTTTCCAAAACATAAGCAAATGTAATAGAGAGATGTACTCAGACCTCAAGAATTTTAAGCACAAAAATCCTGTGACACACTTAGATACTGAGTTTTCCTTTGCAAGGGCTCGTCAGTGCGGTTCGGAATGGCCCGGACTAGCTTAAAATATCCAGAATTGGCACTCCATAATGCTAATGATTATCAGCACACGGCAAAGCCAGGATAAATAAACACAAAGCAGCCAGTTGTGCAGTCCTTCAGCTTGCTCAGCCATGACAGATATTTTAAGCTACTTTAGGCAATCCCGACCTTAACTGACGAGCACTTGTAGGGAGAAATTGCTGCCAAGGAATTTTTATGCTTAAGTAGTTCAAGTCTGAAGACACCTCTCTATTCTATGCCCCGGCGAACTGGCACTCTGCAATCTTTGTACCGCAATTAGCAAATCTGCAAGTGCAATTGCTACCGGGTTATGTTATTTTTTTTATGCTAAATGTGAATCAGGCATTAATTAAGGATTGACCGGGCACCAGCACGGGCACACGCACGGCCATTACCCGGCTTTTTCCCAGGCACGGGCACGGTGCGGTTAGAAATTTAGACAACTACCCGGGAACGGGCTCGGGTACCGCTACAAAATCAAGCACAGTCGACGCATTGTTACGCATTGTCATGAAAGTATATGCATGACTTCAATGCAGAGATACAATATCATTGGAAACTACTATGCTTGACTATGCCTCGACAACATGCATGACTCGTATAAAAGATGTACCTCTGGCATATGCGAGCGTGCTTAATGCTATGTTGGGAGTTCCCATAGAGATTCCACACGGCAACTCTGTCCAGCTATGCATGATCCTAGGAGCGAGCACCCTCGCATTGCAATTATCTCAAACGATGAAAGAGTAAATAGAAACATAGTTTTACCTCATCAAGCAAATTTTAATGAGAAGTCACACCGCAAAAAAAATCGCACGATTCCTGGTCATTCAAGAATCGCGCGATTGATTACGTCTCGATTAACTGCTCCCGCCACTGGCACAAATCCGTTTGGGCTACATTCGAATATATATGAAAACATAATCAGTGGTTTACTTCAATGTGAAAAACTTGCAGCGGCAACTCTTCTTTTTACCGAAATGGCGTTTACTGGATCGATATTGTCGCGTCTCCTTGCACTATTGACGAAATCTAAGATGCATGCACTCATTGTGTCTTCTTTTGTCAGCACAATTATGTATCTTTGGTTGTGCTACGAAACCGAACTTTTTTTCAAGTATTGGAAAGATAAATGATGGTTTAAATTTGACAACTTTTTAATTTAATCGATCAATTGAATGGAATATTTCATCCAATTATATTTTCATGACTTATAACCAATCCTGTAGTCATGAGATAAATGTCCAGGTAATTCAGCATCAATATAAATTTCAAGATAATGAAGTCACTGCACGTCTATTCTCTTAATTTGATGTATCATGATTCGATTATACATCTTCAACTTCAAGCAAGTCTGTTTCTTCTACGCTGCACGCAAGATTTTGTACGGTGTTATTTCATCCCTAGAACTGTGTGGGAACTATGTGACTCTTACTACAGCTTTCAAATATCGGAAACTTTGAGGTTTGATAGAATCATTTTGTGAAGACTGTAAATACAAAAGAGTTGTGGAGTGACTATAATTGTGAGGTAGTCTGTCAAAATTGTGAAAATTATTATTCTATTTTCAGATGAAAATTGAAAGTTTTTGAAAAGGAAGAAAAAAGATTCTATTGAATGGAGAAAATTTTCCTTAGATTCCTACTGCTACAGGCTTCTGCGTAGCACTGCAAAATTTACAATGGACTATTTAATTTATTAATTGAAATTGTGAATAAAATAAACTGCAATTAATAAAGTTAACTGCAATTGCAGGTAATTACCATGTAGTTGCTATGTACGACTTCCATCAACGGATAGTCACTGTTTGATAGTACACATGATTTCATGACCAAAACTCATAGCTGAAAACTCATAAAAGTCAAAGGAACATTACTGTAAGCTCTGGAGATTATGGCAAAATTCCATCTTTCTGCATGCACTAAGTTTGAGTTGTAACTCGATCAGATCACTCTCTTGAAGTATTATCTTGCTGGATGTATTATGCAACACCGGTGCATTATGAAAGTTAAGTTGAAGCTTATAGGCTTGCTTGACATACAGAATATGATGAAATCAATGTTAATATACAGCATGTAGATAGGGCTAGGTCATGCAGTCTATATATGCATTGAAAACTTGAATTAGGAATTTTCTAATTTATTGAAAAGCTACGGAACACGCCAATAGTAAGTACTCAGCATTCTGACCTTGTTATGACATCTTACAATTAATTGATTGGTAAAGTCACCAACAAAAATACATTTGTAATCTTTCAATCAATCAATGCCAATCCCTGCTTAGGTAGAAAGTGTAAGTTGAATCTTTTTGGTCCTTCATCTTCTCTCAAGCTTTGATGAAAAAGAAATTTTTGTGAGCACAACTTACCGCAAAATTAGAAGACAGGTCGTCTCTTCTTCTGCTTGACTAGAAAGGAAACATTGAAACATGTAACGTTAATGAAATGGCTCAATCTGCTGACATAATACCACCACAGCATTCGAACAATGAGCAACCAGATCAACATAAGACACGCCAAATTGTGCGAAGTTTCAGTGACTGTCATCAACCGGATCACACAGCAAAGAGACACTGTCGATGTCAAGTTCTGCAGAGAAGTTTGTGAACGTTTTTTCGTGCGCGTGCTAACTTTTCTAATAATGATCGGAGGGCCCAACATTATCGAGAAAACGTTTGCGCAATGATCTAAATTCTCCGAATCTGAAGGAATCGTGTTGATCGGATGTTTATGAAGGAATTCACAGCAATCCGCAAGCGACGCACGACTATTTTTCCTATCTCTGCAAGGTATTAAAAATTTCTTTTTTAAAACTTAGTAAGTTCTTGCATGTGGCATCGTTTTGAATCAGTTCGCACTTCTAGAAAAGTGATACGCTTAAACATTGCAATTCTGTGCAACTCATAGTCGAACACTTCCAAGATCTAGAATTCTTGAACCCTCGACGGTCATGAATTGCTGCATTAAAGTACATCACACTTTTATTTCAGACTATTCATGACCCCGAAAAGCTTCGAGGGATGGAAAGGCTGAATGTCACAGTCGCTGACTCACAATATTTCGTTAATGCTACGATCCCTACTTCAGTCGTGCTAAGAGAATTGACATGTGAAAATACTTTACGGCGTGGCAAACAAGCGTTTTGCTGTTGGTTAGTTTATCTAGAAGAATACACACTGAAGATATTCAAAGTAAGTCATTTTTGATAATTTGTTTTCATTTTTTCATAGTGTCATTTCCTGATTTCGTTATCAGTCAAAACCAGTCACTTCAATCCGAAAGGTCGCTATATTTTGTGGTTTCTTTTCAGCCCATTTCGGATCACTTGTCATGGATAAATGAATTTGGCGACTATCCTTGTTAATAAATAAATATGAAATTTTAGTTGAACGTTAAATCTAATATAGACGTCATTTTGGCAAGTTGGTTTGGTCTGATTAAATGAAGAAAACTGACACAGTGTGCATGGCTATTGGTTATTTCCATGTTACACATTTTTCATCATAAACGTAAAATGGATAAGAATTATCTGAATATCTTGTGTCATCTTTGAATAATTGCACAAATCACGCTTTTGTATTTTTAGAATGAGATTCGGATAGTAATTGATTCAATTACTAAAGAAAAGGACTTTCATGAGCTTGTACAACAAGCTAAGGAGTTGCCGAACCTGTAAGTTGACTTAATTGGTTCTTTGTTATCAAAAGTTAGCAAAATTAAATGCATTCCCTAAATACGAGGGCTGTTCAAAAAGTTTTGTGATTTGAGTTGAAAGGTACCATGAAAGGCTACCCCTGATGAAAGGTAGTCATTGTCTGATTTAGTCGATGTAGGAATGACACTGCATTAAATGTGCTTAGTAGTTTATGACTGTGCATATTTCTTACATACATATTGTTTCATAAGGAACTGAAATAGGTAAACGCAAGTTACGTATAGAAAGTCGCTTCTAAATTATTCTTCTAAAATTATGCTTCTAAATATATCATATTTAGAAACGAATTAAACATTACATCTTCTAAAAGTAGTCTTCAGAGCAGTCTATGCAGAGTTTGATTCGCTTAGATCAATTTCATGTGGTAACAATGACTTCGTCAAATGCAGTTCACCACGGCAGTTCTGAAATAAGTTAAATTCACTTTCACGAGTTTAACTGGTGTTGAAAATGTTCATTGGAGACATTTGAAGACCATGGAGCTGAAGAGAGAACATTTCCGTGCTATGATACTGTATGAATCTAACAGTGGATTGCAGCAACAAGAGTGCGTCGACAGACTTGCTGCGGCATTTGGCGATGAAGCCCCTTCAAGAGCGACAGTCTTCCGATGGTTCATGAAATTCAAACGAGATCGTTCGTCTCTTGATGACGAAACTCGAAGCGGACGTCCTTTAGGCGCAACCACTGAAGACTAAGTGGAGTTGGTGCAACGTTTTGTGGAAGAAGACGCCAGGGTCACCATTACTCAACTGGTTCAAGAGACTACCTTGTCCTCTGGAAGTGTTCATGCAATCCTGCATGATCGGCTAGGCCTACACAGGATTTCAGCCAGATGGATTCCGCACCTTATGACAGTGGTCAATGAGATGCCACTGGTGGAATAGTGGTCACGTGTTATTTGGTCGGATGAGGCAGCTGTCCGATTAAAATTCAAAGATGGACGTCTACGTCTCTGACTGAAGTCTGGGCAATATATTCCTGATCGTTTTTTACATCGAGGAGTCCGGACGATTGCAGGAAATTGCTCATCTGGGAGCCTTTTGGAGTGATGGTCGCAGTTCACTGCATGCTCTGAGGGAAAACGAACTCCGAACGCTACGTTCGAGTGTTAGAAGAAAATGTTTATCTTTTATCATTCAGTTTAGGTGATTCATCATCTGATTGGATTCTCATGGATGACAATGCTCCATGCCATCGTACCAGGGCAACTCAATTGTATAAAAGACAAGCAGGAATACAAACCTTAGACTGGCCGGCAAGGTCCCTTTGACTTGAATCCAATTGAGTATGTCTGATCTATCTTGAAACGGCGAGTTCGTCGACGAATTTGTCGTGGCGATGATTTGAATCGGTTGGAATCTTTAGTTAGGCAGGAGCGGAATCAGATTGATCAGCAGATGATCAGAAATTTGATTGGCAGTATGCCTAATCGCATCCGAAAGGTAATGGAACTTAGAGAAGACGAATCTGGCTACTAGGGAGCGCACCTACTAGGCCCTTATTGGGCCAACATATGACAAAGAAAAATATTTGATATGATTTATGCAACAAATTCATTCAATTACAGTTAAAAACTTACTGTTTACTATATTATGTTGCTGTTTTAACTAATTTCTAACAATTTATGAAACGGACTATATGTGGTATAATATATGGTCTGCAAACTATGTCATGTGCTGCTTTATAATGTCTTTCAGAATGGTGGATGAAATGGTCAAACAATTACTATCCAGAATTCGCACCTATGATCAAGAGATTTCACTGAGTCAAGCTATGAGAGAATTGGAAGCGGCATCGTCTGATGTTTCAATGGTCGAAAACAATGAACAAGAGCGTATTTATTCGGATACAAGTCCCACACTCGACGAGAGACAGCGATTACCGGTTTGCCGGAACTATTGTTCTAGTGTTGGAATGCCACAATTACATCTGCGCACAATTTCTCTAAGACAATTGATCATTCCAGCCGCTGAAGCAAGCATCCTAGAAAATGTTCCAGGTATATTGCTCATCATTTCATGTCTACTTGTTTTAGATAATGATTAGGGATATCATGAAATTATATTTTTAGTATGTATTTCATTAGATGATTCCAGCTTTAATTTTTATGCACCAGTGGTGTATGTACCGTATATTCAATGTAGACTGTCGATTAAGGACAGGGTTGAAATTGATCATCGAAATTGAACTTGGCATTATCATATCTCCTGATTGGTACATTGTCAACAACAAAATGTTAATTATACCAACCGACGCTGTGAAAGGACAGCACTGCTAAAAGAACTCAAAAATACAATTATGTAATTATCTGTCATCAAAACACAATTTTCATTAGTCCTTTTAACAGTAAAAATCAAATCGTCACGTTTTACAAATAGGCCTATATTTACCAGGATTATTAGACAAGCCACTTGCCACATGTTGCAATCTGCCTTGGGTTTACAAAACATGGTATAATTTGACATTCAATGATCTAAGTACTATGTTGAAAACATCGATCACTCGAAATCAACAGGTAAGTTTGCCTTCGCAGACTTTCTTGATCCACTCATGCATTCGACCGCTCCACTTTCGCCAACTTGATGTTTTGCCCAAATTTCGGGATAAAATGATGTGAAGCTGTTGCATCGTAGCAAATTATCAGAAAACACAAATTAGTCAAGAAATTTTTCTCAAAAATTGTATCAATCCGTAAAGGAAAAAAAATAATAGTGATAGCCAGTTGAAGATCCTATCGTTGAAATTGATAAGGTGTTCGAAACACATTAAAACTTTCCGATTGTTTATACGCCATGACTTTGAGCTCCGTAATAAAATCAATTTGATCGCTGGATTACTTACTTGATTATTTGATGACCGAATCTCAGCCATTGGCTCGCCAACGGCGCAGGTCGCATCTTCTCCATTCATCTCTGCATTTGGCGATTCATGTCCAGGTTCTCCCGTTCAGTTTTAACATCGGATCGCACCATCTAATTTTAGGTCTGCCTCTCGGTCTTCGGTGTCCCCAAGGTCTCCATTCAGTTATTCTGGTGGCCTATCTGTGTCGCTCCTCCTTATTACATGACTAGCCCATCTTCTTTTCGAAATTTACACTATGTCAATGATGTCCTTCACCTTCGATCTCTCTCTTAGGTCTTCATTCGATGTATGTTGTATTAGTCGAGCTCCTGTTATTCGTCGTTCCATTGCTCTTTGGGTGACTTGAAAAAAGTGTTTATCCTTTTTTGTGAGGCTCCATGTTTCACAGGCCTAAGTCAGCGATGGAATTGCAAGCGTGTTGAAGACATGCGCTTTCACCTCTGAGGAGACTTTTCTGTTCGTAAGTATGTCGCGCAGTTTACTGAATGCTTACCATCCCGATTGTTTCCTTCTCGTTAGTTCCTTTCCCATATCGTTTTTCATGTTGATTGACCGCCCGAGGTAGATGTAGTCATCGGCTTTCTGGACTGATTTGCCATCCAACTTGGTATCATCATGACTGATGCAAAAATCGTTTGCCATCCACTGAGTTTTGTGAGGATGGATTTCTAAACCCAATTTTGATGTAGTGCTGTTGAGATTAGTAATCATCTCTTCCAATTCCTGCGGAGAGTAAGCGAACATGACTATGTTGTCCGCGAAAAGGAGGTATTGCAGCAGTCCACCATCGATGTTGATACCATAAGATATGTTGGTGCCTCTAAGTGCGGATTCTAGAGTGGCTGAGAAGAGGGTAGGTGAAAGTACATCTTGTTTTACACTTCTCTTAACTGGCTGTAATCCTAACTTACTTAATTCATGTAGAACTTCGATTTAATGTCGGAAATTTCTTCCTGGCTGTGTTTGACCGTCCCGTTAAGTCTTTCATGCCTATTATAGCGTCTTTATGCAGTGATGTTGCTTTTTTCGCATTCTTGATTGATTGCATCATCTGGGCTGCCTCGATAGCTTTTTTCTCATTATACTCTTTGTAGTCACTTCGAACTTTCTTTCTAAGTTTCGTGTTCAGAAATCGCACATCTTCACCTTTTTCTATTTTCTCTTTTCTTTCTTTGAGAAGTTGAAGAGTATCGGGTTTCAACTTCGTTCTTGTCGCTGAAATACCATTTGCTCTTGCGTTTTCCGTCACCTTTCTTAATGTCTTGCTCAGCATTTCGTATTCTCCGGTTTTGATTTCATGCCATTCACCGTCAGTTATGTCATGTATGGCTTGTCTGGCATTGTCAGCATGGATAGGCTTATTGGACGTACCAGTATATTTCCTTGGGTTTCTGAAGTCATTGATCTTCATACTCAAGCTGACGAGTCTGTGATCGGACCTTGTTTCACACTGAGTCAAGCCGATGACTTTGCAGTTAATTATACTAGTTTTCTCATTCGTCAAGACGTAGTCAATCTGGTGATTGAAGTTTCCAATCGCTAGAGGCAGACATTTGATGTCGATATTGTGTCACAACAGCCTTTCATATGAGCTAAAATATAAATTGAATTCTATATCAACTAATTTCACTTCAACATAGAAAAATGGCAAGCAAATTCTACATCAAACAGTTAACTATTCGTATTGTGCTTCACAATCAACTTCATTCAGTGTCCTTATTATTAGGTAGCACTGTGTTGCCAGGATCCTTCTGATCTCACAGCTTGCAACTTCTGACAGTTTGTTTGAGGCATCAAGAATGCCTATGCACTATTGTCATTCCGATATAAATGAATCCCATAACAAAAATAGTTCTTCACGATATTTTCTAAATGATTATGTAATGGGAAATGTCGTCGAACTCGCAAGAAATGTCAAAGAAAATCATTTTCATTCTATCTAACTCCAGCCAGATTGCTTCATCACATGAATAAATGATCGCTTTGGCTGAATGACAAGGGTGGAAATCAGGTTAATCAAGGACAGCAGGATTGCCAAGGATGGGGCCTGCACGAGGTGCGATCCGCCTCCTCACCCGGGGATCAAAGCCCATTCCTCAATACCTTCATCGAAAGAGGCCCGGGCAGCCGTCGGGCTTTTGATGGGCCGGGCGCCTGTTCCCGCGTGGTGGCTGGCGCTCCTCATCCTCCTGGCGAGAGATATTGAACGCAACCCCAGTCCCACCCCCACTTACACCTGCATCACATGCAACAATCCCATAGCAAATAGACAGAGCTCCATATGGTGCAACACCACAAGTACACATTGGCTACATCTCAAATGCACAAACATCACACTCACCCAATACAACATACACTGGATTTGTGCCAAACACCGACAGAGCACCGCCATCACAAACAATCAAAACCAACACCATCACAATCCCCACGTAAACCTCCACTCTCCCCTCATCCCCCCCCCTCATCCCTACTCCCACCCACATTACAGCCAGTACCCTTCTGACAGCATTACACCTCCACCTTCTGACAGCAGAGAAGATGAAATCGCCAATTTCTTGGCCACAACTGGCTACACCACACTCAACACTGGCACACCTACACGCCTCCCGCCGGCCCTCAAACAACCAAACTCCTCTCCAGATATCCATCACCAGCAGCCAAACTGCTCCCCGCACAACATGGACGACCCTCAACAATCTCACATCTGACCACTTACCCATGCTAATCACCACAAGCCAAAGAAAGAAACCTGAAGCACACCTTCACCAACTACAACAAAGCAAGCTGAGAGGACTTCACCGAACATATCGAACACGAAATCACAAAACACCAACCCCCCACCAACGTTGACAAAGCCAACGACGTACTCATCAATGCAATCTTACAAACAGACAAGCTCCAGATACCTAAAGGGATCCAACAAATCAAAACACACGTACTACCGACCCATATCAGACAAGCCATTCATTAAAGAAACAACATCCGCAGCGTAGACCGAAAGGATCCACAACTCAAGACACTCAACACAGAAATCACTAAAGACATCAATCAACATAAACAAAACATTTGGATCAGCAAAATTTCTTCCGGCTGGTCTCACACCAAAAACACCAACAGACTGTGGAAGACCATACGCACACTCAACGCCAAGGGCGGAGGGCTTCAATGCCATCCAGTATCTAACTGACATATACACACACTCAACGCCAACCAGATACACAGCAACTGGAATACTGCCAACATCACACCAATTCCAAAACATAACAAAGATATCCATCTTCACACCTCTCACAGACACATTTCTCTTCTCCCACCTCTTACAAAAGCAATGGAAAAGATTATTCTCACAATCATCACAAAATTCGTCCCTCACCTGCCTTTTCAACACGGTTTCAAAAAAGAACACTCCACAACCGACGCACTACATCAAATTAACAACACCATCGCTGCTGACTTCAACAGCGAAAACCACTCACTCACTCACTCAATCCACGTTTAACGTCTTCTTTTCACCGTATTGCGATGGTTGGACGCCGTCGAATGTTGGTCCATCTTGATGGCATTTCTCCACGATGTTCGATCTTGTGGGCTGATGTTGAGAAGATCAAGCTTTCGCATATCCTCCTTGATGTTGTCAAGCCATCTCTTCTTGGGGCGACCTCGTGGGTTAGGTCCAGGAACCTCAGGGGACAGGATTTTCTTAGGCCACGAGTTGTCATCCATTTGCTGAACGTGACCATACCAGCGCAGTCTTCTTGTACGTATCACATCTTCAATTCTGCGAATGCCGAGCCTCACGCGCAGATCGTCCATAGGAACGCGGTCGGCAAGTCGCTTTGAAGATATCCACCTCACCATTGCATTGTCATTCCGGATGAAGCGATCAACATCCTCACTGGTGAGTGGCCAAGTTTCGCTGGCGTAGAGCAAAATGCTGCGGACACACATGTTGTACACGTACCCACGCGTTCTGAAGTGAATACCTTTGTCGGCAAGGACGGGGAGAAGCTCTCGGAAATTTTTCCAAGCGGAACGCACTCTCATCACCACTCCATCCTTACAACCACCTGACTGCCCAATCATGTCACCAAGGTAACAGAAAGCTGGGACAACTTCATACTCCTCGTCGTTGACTTTCACATTGGTAGGAATTGTTTGTGCGAGATTAGCAATTTCGCCTCGGCACACTTTGCACTTATAGTTGGGGTCATCTTTAAGCTGTCCACGGATCCCCGAGCACTTGTGATGTATCCAGTGCTTGCAACAGGAGCACAAGATAGAATTGCGTCCTACACCCTGTCTACAGACGCCGCATGGAAATTTACCGACAGGTTTTGGAGCTCTGCTGTCCTGGTAGGTGCTGTGCATAACTTTGGTCTTCCTCACATTTACACGAAGCCCACGTGATTCAAGGCTATCTTTCCACATGGCGAAACGCGATTCCAAATCGGCAAGGCTATCCACAACGAGAACGAAACTAAATTATTAAAATATTAAATTAAAATTAAAAGATTATTAAAATATCCACCCTTACGAAAAAAATTCACCACATCGCTCGACATGACAAAAGGATTTGACACAGCTGACATGCACACACTCATCATCCACAAACTTCAAGAGACCAACATCCCTTCTCATTTGATACGATGCATTGCAAATTACATCAAAGTGAGCCAAGCCTAAACCACATGCAACCAAACACGCTCTACCAACAAAAACATTTAAACGGGTCTCCCACAAGGAGGAGTTCGCTTCCCCTTCCTCTTCAATCTTAACATGCGAGACATTCCGCTTCCAGCAGACACCACACTCAAAACAACGGTATACGCTGACGACATCACCATCACGGCCACTCACTCAAACATCAAGAGAGGCCAAGACAAACTCACCATACCTCGACACTTTACTCTCTCATGGACACAGCAAAACAACGTCCACATCAACCCCAACAAAAGACAACTCTCACTCTCTACAACGGACAATCCCCACGAACACAGCACGAACCTATCACTCACTATTGATAGTACTCCACTCACAGCCCTATACAACAACCGAATCCTGGGCGTCAACCTAGATACTCAATACACATACACAACACTCGTCAACAACATCTGCGAAAAAAGCAAAACTCACCCTGAGCATTCTCACATGTCACACTTTCACCAATTGGGACAACAGCAAGAGACCATCGTGGCCACCTACAAGGCCATCACACGTCCCCTCTGGGACGACGAGACACATGTCCTCCCCATTACTGAACATCTCACACTACACGCAAAACAGCTTCTAAACAAAGCTGATCATCAACAACACCCTCTTCATCTCCTCACGCAACAACCACCACCTCTCAGACAACGAAACCCATAATTTTCAACACAAGGAAGTACGCCTCATTTCCTTCCACTCTGTCATCAACAACTACTCAAGTAAACACAGACCCAACACGTTGGTACATACCTAGTGAACAGGCAAAACAATAAAGTCATTAACGCAATCCTCCCCAAAGTTCACAAATCAGAACAAACATTCGACAGACGGAAACGCAGAACATTGGCACAACTCCGCACCAACAAATCACCCTTCTTAAAAGATTATCTACACAAAATAAACCCCTGTGTCCATCTGTCCACTCTTCACCTCTTTGCCCCCTATGCAAATCACAACCACACACTACAAAACACCTCTTTTTCTTCACTTACATACAAACATCTCTCACACCATGGTACCTGTGGGTTGCCCCCGTCAGGTGTGCGGAGCTCATCCGCCGCTGGAAGCGGGCAATTGGCCCGCCGAGCACCTGACGGCCCCATGGACTCCCTCCCAATAGCAGAGAGGGGTTGGGTCGAAACCACCACCACAACAGATTACTCTTTATGTTGTTAATCATTATGGCATTCTCTAATGATTTTATAAGGTATAGGCAAGTAAAATGTATGGAGTCAGGGCTTGCAGTTGGTTGTCGACTTAGGATTGGAACGACGCAGCGGATTTTCTACAATTTTAGAATTCATCTTCTTTCAACTGAAGAGTAAATATGATGAGTAATGAGCAGTGATGAGATGTGAAGCAATGGAATAAGATACGAATGGAGAAAAAAAAACGAGGTGAGATACTATGCACTTCCAATGTCGGGCTGAGCATCTGGCAGGTAATGCTTGGATTCGAGTACTTGGTCGAGACGCGCTGCACCCGCTCCGACTTTTCGCTGAAGCTGATATCTGTCTCTGTCAGCGACTGAAAGTTTGCCGCTCTTGGAGACACGCGGCCTGGGACCCCTTTCACCAGGTCTACTCAACGTCCCAATACATCATCGGTTGGAACATCAACGGTGGTACCTTCCCAGGCGGATAGAATCGAATTGTGGATATTCTTCTCTTCCGCACCCAAGCACGGCTCTTCTAGCCAACTGAGCTATTCTACCACCTATTTACTGATGTCATGAGACATTGATTGATGAAGGCCTATTCAACTATTGGAGAGGCGGAGAAATCTGTAGCAAACATACCTATTTAGCAAATGTATTATGTGTTCACAGGCTTTATTAGCTCAATGAGAATGTGAGCCGAGATAATTGTTATCACGAGATACTGTGGAAAGTCATCCATCGATAACATCCGACGGTCATCATGATATCATGGAGCGCTATTTTGACATCTGAAATGAAAGAAAGAACTGAATATATCTGGGAATCTTTCGGAATATTTGGTCAAAGTCAAGGAAAATGAATAGATGTTAAAACTTCGTTATGCACCTTATGTTCTTGGTAAGAGTGGTGCTGGTGAAAATTTCCATTAAGTAGTGAGAGACGTGTAGAGTTTCAATAAAACGAATTACAAACTCTACCTGTCCCAAAAGCAATTTCATTTGAAATGTGTTTAATCGAGTGCTGCTCCATGAATTCAGCGTCTTAAAAACAGTCACTTATACTGTAAGTCTTCGTGCTGCTATGAATCATAATGACTGTACAGTGCGCATGCATGACGATCGGTAAGAGATGTTCCCGTTACCGAACGTTTTGCTCCCGAGTAGAAATAGATTCGATTCATGTTTCATTAGAGATCTGTGACAGTCCATCAAGTGTGACCGTCATCTTCCTGGACTTTTGCACTCTGCTCTCATCGAGTGTGAGTAACATCGTGTTCTCATTTCCCACACTTTCTTCACGACATTAGGACACTTCAAATCAATTTCTAGCATCCTCATTTATTTTCGTGTCTGTTAGAGTAATACCTGATATTCTTCTCCGTGTTTCCGTCAGAGATATCTCCTACTTACACTCTCCCTTTTTTAGGAATTCATGCCTTCACTCCATAGCTTCCATTCACTCTATTCTTGTAGCTGTTTTAGAGAACATTCAACAGCTGTTAGATAAATGCCTCCACTTTGATTTTTACGTTAAGTGCAGGCCTACTAATTTTTGACTTATTCGTAGAATGCTATTGAATGTGTACTGTGAAATATTATATGCTATCATTGTTTTGCAGATGAATCGCTGTCATCAACCTTTGGAGAAAATTCTCATGGATGTCATCAATCCAATTCTATTCAATCTTCCAGTCAACAAAATTCCGGTAGTTGTAGTAATTCAGCTTACTCACATCCTACTTTGGACATAGAAGCCGTATCGAACAGTGAACAAATGGAAGTGTCTGATGATCGTGATATTCCGACTGCTGATGCTTCATCACGAATAGAAGCGATTGGATCTTTATGGAATAAGGCATCTGAAGACCAACTTATTTCCGAAGATGAATCGATTTCTGGAAAAAGTGTGACAGGAACTCAGGCATCTGATATGTACATGACTGCACCGGAGTCCTTAGCAATCACTGATGAATCTCGATGCTCATTGTCTAATCCTTTTCCGATTTCGGAAGCATTTCGAGTGCTTAAGAGCGTTCCACAATCCACACAAATTTCTTTTCGTGAGAAGGAAAATCGATCGCCAACGATGAATGAAAAGCAGCGTATCTTTTCTCGGTGGTATCCGAGAAATCAGATGAATGATCGCGATTTTCAGTCTATTAAGAATACTGTTTTATCGTGGATGAATAAAACTTAATCCTGTGCAGGTATTCGATTCCTACATGCTTCGTTAATGGATGTTTCACTTAGAACTCCATTTAAAGCTGTCACAAGCTAATGTGGCAATTTTGTAGTGATACATGCATATGCACATGATCTCTACAATGCGATTGCCGAGGAATGCATCCGATTAGCATCTTTTGAAAAGCAGCTATTGACATTCGTAACGCCTAAGTTTCAATGCATTTTTTGATAACTTGTTTATCGAATTCTCTGGGAAGCAACGTTTCCGTTTGTAATCACAAAGAAGTCCTAAGTGGCATTCGGTTAACTAGTAAAATTAGTTAGCCGCTATCGCTTTCCTCACACAGTTCCCAAAAATCGAGTAAGTGATAATGTATAGACATCGAAGCTTATCATGTTGTAAATCCTATAATGAGTAATGACATAAGAATATTATGTGAAGTAATGTGATTGTTTCATTGCTTTGTTTGATCTTTTCAAAATCTGCTGAATGTAAAAATGCTGAACTGTTGTTCTCTTGTTTTGTACATTTGACTTTGATGTTGTAAATTTTATTGATAAATATCAATTTAAATCATCTACTTCGCTTTTTTGCATCTGATTCTGTAGCAGTCTGTAAACAAAAAATATCTCACTCCTTATGCTTACAGGTGCTTTTTTCAAAGTTTATGCGCGTAGTTGCCTAATGTAATCCGCAATGATGCATTCTTCCTGATATCTACACTATGTTGAAGTCTAGCTAAATGCCAATCATTAGATTCACTGAATCACTAGATTTCAAATCAAAATTTTCCTAATTGTAGGAAATTATCTGACCAACTCAATCTTGGAATATTTTGATCCCCATTGAAACTGGCTCAGAGTCGTGTTTCATCCCTGGAATCCGGTTTTTTCAAGTAGGGGCCAACCGATTTCCCGGGAATTAATATTGAGAATCCTGGGACGTTGTATTATTATACCGTTTCAATTAAGATGTAGAAAACTTAGAGGATTATACACTACTGGACCGGAATCGAATTTTCCCTCCTTACCAAAGTAGGGGTAAACTGAAACTGATCTAAGATTGACTGTTTAGCGCAACAGTCTCCTTCATTGCACCGGTGGCAGTGATAAAACAATGCAGATTTGTTATTGGACTTGATTGTATTTCTATATTTACCGATTAAACAAATCATGTCAATTGTACATGCAATAAGCCCCTTACATGTAGCATCTTGTGAACATTGTCTGTTTTCGGACTTTTGTTTGAACTGAAGATTAATTTCGTTTCACAGCACTTTTGACAGCATTCTTCGCTAGGGTATTGAAAAAACTGCGCAAAATGTAGCTGTACAACGTTGACCCTGTTACATTGGCAAGTCCATTTCATGATATCCCATTCCTCTTCTTCCTTGAGATGATGAGCAACAATCTCGAAAAAGGCTGGAAAAGCGCATTTGATAGCATAAAAAAACTTTGGAAATGATTGCGCTTTAACAAAGTAAATGCTACATACTCAAAAAGGCATAAAATGAGCAAATCACTTGATGGAACAAGCAGCTTTCCTCGACTAGACAATTCAGTGAGCTCCGATGAGTTCACAAATTCATCATCAATGTCAAAATGTGAGGTAGTACTTGAGACTAACTGACTCTTACAACATTCTTTTCTTAGCCTTCTTGAAATTTCATGATCAATATAGCCACCGACACAACATTATGTATATTTCCGACTCTTCAATATCAACATCCGAATAATTGAGTGGATGATCATTAATGTAAGAGACGTGAGAGTCAAAATCACTTTGAGAGTCTCACTGCACCTTAAAATTTGCCTTGAAAATTCCATCGTGGACGAATAAAAACTGGTTGGTATTTCTTTCAATTGTGTGACGCAAAAAAGTTAAGATTACAGGATACCCTGATGTTTGATAGCACACGCATATCGTCGGAAGATATCATTGTAAAAAGTAAATATTCCTCACTCTCTAAACATAACCTGTTGCTTGTAAAGCATCAGCGTGAAATTTTGTCGATAGTTCAAAGTTCTAATAATATTTTCCTCTAAGAATCGTTTCTCCTGAATTCCCATTGTTAGTAGGGTATTTTGTTCCAAACTCGCCCACCGGAGAAACTCGCCCACCTACGTAAACTGCTTTCCCACGGTGAGAAGCCGCTACATTTGCAGCCGTCACGATTGCGTTCCTCAAGATTAGCGCTTCCTATTTGCTATTCGATCGGCCAATCAAAGTTGGCTGCATCATTTCATCAGACAGATCGCCTTATTCATTTCGCGTGTGAAATCCCGGTGAGTTGCACGTCATCTAAGTGAGTTGGCGTTTTTTGCTTAACTTGTCGCTCTAGCAGTTGATAAGGATAGTCAGAAACATTTCATCGTAAATATCATGAGAACACATCATCACAAAGCTCTATTAAAACTATGAAAGTTATTATTTCATTTAGTATTCGTTCATGCGACAAAATGTCGACCGTTTTACAGAATAAGAACAAAGTCGCCCAGCTTGATTTATGTGGGCGAATTTACCCTAACTTTTGAAAAACTTCAAATCGTATCCGATTTTGCTATCAGACTTATCCATTATCTTATGTGGTATCATCATCCGTCAATTCTATACAGAAATTGCATAAATGTACAGTAGTTATTTGCGATTTGGCCCACAAACCTTCAACATAGATAGGATATAGGCCCACTTAGATGGGAATATATATGCAGTAATTTTTTGTAGAAATGTCTTCACCTGGACGAAAATCAAAATCAAATCGTCTACAAAAAAAGAAGATGGTCAGAACGGGTAGCTGTAAGGCATCTAAGTTAAACAAGTGGGATCCGAAAGATATGGAAAGAGCCTTAGAAAGTTACTACAATACTCGAACCGAGGTTGACGCTTCATCTGTTCGCATGATAGCACGTCGATGGAATGTTCCGAGAACTACATAGCGAGATAGAATAAGTGGGAAGACAAAGTCGATTACCTCGTCATCAGGAAGAAAACCAGTGTTTAGCAAAGAAATAGAATCCGAATTAAAAGAATTGATAATAAAGTTATCAAAGCAAGGGTTTGGTCTTTCTAAATCTGCGGTGTGTAAGCTTGCTTACGACTACGCTAAGGCTAATCAAGTATTAGTTCCATTTAACGAGAGTAAAAAGTCGGCGGGATACGAATGGCTGTGCGGTTTTCTGTCCAGAAACCCATCAATTTCAACCAGAAAGCCTGAAATTCTTTCGACGTTTCGGGCAAGCGGGATGAACCGGCCTCTAGTGACGAAGTTCTTTGATGATTTATCCGCTTTTCTGATTGAGAAAGAGATATTAAATGATCCAAAATACATATACAACGCTGATGAGACGGGATTACAAGACCATTTCGAAGCCAATGCTGTTCTAGCAAGTGCTACAGGCCGTGTTTTTCAAATCACTCCCAAGGAAAAGGGCGAAACAACGACATTGTTAACTGCCGTTAATGCGAATGGAGATCGCTCTCCGATGTTGATAATATTCAAAGGAAAGATTGTTAGAAAAAAATGGGCAGAATATGCTCCACCTGGTGGCTACATTCGATGCAGCGAGAAGGGTTGGATAACATCTGAACTGATGGTTGAATTCGGAAGAAAATTTGCTGAGTTCATTCAAACGAAGCGAAGATATGGGGACATAGATAAAGAGAAAACTGTTTTACTGCTACTGGATGGACATTCAACCCATTCTGTCAACTATGACTTTATCGTTTCTCTTCACTCACAGAATATCGAGGTTTGGTGTCTACCCCCACACACTTCTCAGTATTTGCAACCTTTGGATAAGGATGTCTTCGCAACAATGAAGCGTGAATGGCGATCTATTGGACTTCAATTAGTCCGAGAAAATGGAGGCCGGTCACTGTCCAAGATTGAACTTCTAAATTTGATTACCAAAACATCAAACAAAGCATTTGAAAAAAACGTAGTGATTTCGTCTTTCAAACGTACAGGCATTTTCTCGTTGAACATGTCAAAAATACCTGCTGACGCATTCCTTCCAAGTAACATCACAGAAAAAGAAAATGTGCCTGTAGATAAAGACGAAAATGACCAGTCGACACTGACGCAAGCCGAAGAGATTCCTTTAGAGCTCCCAGTCAATGAAGAAAACTCACAGTCGACACTGACCCCAGCCGAAGAGCTTCTAGTCGATGAAGCAAACTCACAATCGACACTGACCGAAGCTAAAGCGCTTATAGTCGATGAAGCAAAACCACAATCGACACTGACCCCACCCGTAGATTATGTCGAGCAGCTACCCGAACTGAGTCCATCGATCGGCGACAACGATCCCTCTTACAACCAAGATCTTCCTCAGTGCAGCTTTTGGAACTTATGTCCAACTCCTAAGAGGATCAGGAAGAAAGAAATCAAAAAGAAGCGAATACCATTTCATCTGACAAATAAAACTTACATCAATGAGTTGAGCCAGAGGAAACAAAAAGAGGATGGTAAGTTCAGTTTACGAAAAAAATAATTAGGGGACCATTTGGGGTTTGTATTTAGATATTTGAGATTCTTATTCAGATCCATGTATAGGCTACTTATTAGTGATATACTCTCATGGACACAAGTTTATAGAAAACTTTCATCTTTATTAGTCTAACATTTAGACAGAAACCTAAACCAGACACTTAGATAATAAATAGGCTATGAATAGGTCTATTTTCTCACCTTCGACTTACGTTTTTAAATCATGCACAATCTCTTTTATTTGAGCAATATGTTGTGCCTACCATTGGTGCATGTCTTCAATAAGTCGCAAGTCGTAGGGGCTTAGCTTAGTTATCGAAGTTTGCAACATGTTCTGAATGCTATGTAATTGCACTACAGAAAATATGCAATTCTTTCAGTTCATCGCTATCGTTCGAAGAAGCGTAGGAAGGTTGAGAAGAAAGCAAATGTACATGATTGGTCGTGCTTATACTGCGAAGAATCATGGTCTTCTTCGAAACGCGGGGAACAATGGATCCAATGTAGTAAATGTGAGGAGTGGGCTCACATTCTTTGCACCGGATATGAAAAGGCAAATGAAAAATTCGTTTGCGACTTTTGGTGACTGCTAATTTCAATGCCAAATTGGGATGTGGAATTCAAATTTTATATGAATTGACTAGTTTTTGTTGCATTTCATTTTGGGTTTGATCTAGGCTTCAATGAAAAAAATCCATAAATTTCCAGAATGTAGGCCTGTATTGATAAGACTGCAGTGGAATATATTTTCGATATTTTTAAACGCCTATGAATCTATAGGTGAAAATACTGAGATTAAAGCCTTAGAGTTAATAAACAAAAATCATAGGTAACATAGACTGTGTAGAACGAATCTGGTGGGAAATTATGATTAGCTAATTATTTCAAGATAGGAGTAGGCCTACTTGTAGCATAGTTAATTCTTGCTTAAGTGATCTTATTGATGGCTGTAAATAGGCTGAAGGTTAACAATATCTTAATAGACCATATCCTATAGAGGGATAGACTTAAAGCTGTTCTATATGTAGAGCTATATTACTGGGCGAGTTTACCTGAGTTTGTGGGCGACTTTATCAAGCATGGGCGAGTTTGCACAAAATCAAGTTAAATTTTGTACCGTGCTTAAACCATGTGTGGAGCAAAATTTAAATGTCTGACAGAGAGTTCGTTGTCATATTGTTGTTAATTGGATTATTTGGAAATGATGAGGCTGAAATCGCACATATATCAGCATTCTATTACGAGCACACGGTCGTTGAAAAACACATTGCCGAAGTGGGCGACTTTGGAACAAAATACCCTATATTAGCTTCTTGACGAGCAGAAGATGTCACGCGTTTTGTATTACTCTCACTCATCTATCGTACTATCATACTCTCACTCATGAACATGTCTCATTGAAAATTTGCAACTATAACAAATTCCTCAACAAGTTGGATAGAACCTACTGACAAAATATTGTCCATTCAGACTGTAAGTGTAGTCAGCACCCTTCTCACATCGATGAGCATCTGAAACATGTATTTACTGGTGATTTGAATTTTATTGAGCAACCAGACCTGAAAGAGTTACTTTCATTAGACCCTAAGCATCGTTTGTCCCTTACCGTTCGTCACAACGACGTTATAGATAGCATAGCTGTATCCATAGATAAGCACATCACAATGATGTGCAATAAGTTTAAACTTGCAGTCAGTGACTTTCAGGCTTGGAAAAACAGGATACTAGTATTAGCTAAAGATAGAATACGTAAAAATAAAAATGTAGATAATTTACAAACGAAGTTTAAATCTTTTCGTAATTTCAGCAGATATTTGAAGTATTATCATCAGCATTTTATAATAACTACCGTTGACAAAGCTAATAGTAATTACGCATTCATCTGTAAAAAATTTTACGTCATGGTCTTATTACAAGAGCTTGGATTCGATCTTAACTCACTAACCCCTATTGGTAATAGTACTTACATTCCATATGATGTGTCTCCTAGTGATTTAGTTAAGAGGCATAAGGGTTCTATGAGTAAATTATTTAGCACCCTTTGTAGAAAAGATGATGAAAAACTCCCAAAATTATATTGGATACCAAAATTACATCAAAATCCCTTCAAATTTCGCTTTATAGCTGGTGCTAGGCACTGTAGGGGAAGGTGAGGTAAAGATTGGAGTGGGGCAAAGGTTGGAAGTGCCATCACAGCGGAAACAAAAAGACTAATTCATTCGAGCATGAAGTCACATATACATTACCAGTAGAAACCTCTATAAACAAAAAATTATGTTTACGTGCTGTTTCTACATTCGCTGTGGCATACAAAAGATTGATTTTCCGACTTTTTTGAAACTTTTAAGAATTTTGTTCTGTAAGTATTTTTGGTTATGAAAAATTGATTGAAGTCATCCATTTTTGCAGAATATTGGATAAGAACGTCTTAAAAATATGATCGTATCCCGCGATGAACTTCAGGGTTATTTGAAAACTTGTAAAATGAAGGTTTGGTAATCTAAGTGGTGTGGGGCAAAGGTTGGATTTCCCGATGGGGTAAAGATTGGAATGATTGAATGTAAGCATACTCGCGTTGTATGTAGACTGTTCACGGTGTTGGATAATTTTGATAGGAACTCAAGTTCACAAATAGCATATTGTAGCAATATGTGTGTGCACGTGGTCCGAGCGTGGTATTTTAATTACGGCCACTTGTGCTGTGAGCGCATCTGGATCAGCTATTCCTCCATTCTTCATCATTCCGCGCGTACGATGGCAACCACATTTTCTGAACACTGCTCCGACCGACAGGATCTGGTGGTACCTACTGCTAGCCAGTCTGGCTGGCATACAAGTGACTCGTTCTTGCTTTATCTACAGCATTTCATCGATTACATCAAACCGTCGTTTCAGAGGATGGTTTTATTGATTATGGACAACCGTGAAAGCCATGTGTCCTTGGCAGCTATCGATCTGTGTCGTGACAATGGTATCATCCGACTCACCCTTCCACCACACACAAGCTCAAAATTACAGCCTTTGGACCTTTTAAATGCGCCTATAACCGAGCATTGAACGATTGGTCCGTCACAAACGCGGGGAAGAGACCAAGTATCTACGACGTTCCTTCGATTTTCAAGCTTGCCTACGAACACTCATTCACATTGCTAAATATCACAAAAGGCTTTGAAACACTTCTCTCGCCTAGCAGGCTGGCGTTCGGACGTATGTTGCACGCCTCCTGTCGGCACCATGTTTCTTGCTTTGCCGCTTGACTTGCCTTGCTGTGTTACTGCTAAATTGCCTCCCATATACTTCTGCTTCCAATATTCAGCATATTAACTGTTCATACTTTGTTCAAGAAACTTTCTTCAACGCCAAAGCATTCATTATATGTGATCATTCCACGCTTTTCAACGTCTTATCTGAAGCAGCTTTCTTTGTTCCTCCTGAACTTGCGACCGCGCTATGAAAATCGCCTGCATCACGTGACCGGCTAATGAACTCACTTTTAACGATACATGGACAATAGATGGGAAGCCTTATCGATGTGCTGTTCCGCATCAACGTCGCAATTCCTGTGCCTCTTGTGTTATGTAATTGCGTTCACCGAATGTATGTAAATACTTGTGAACCAAAGAATAAAGGTTATCATTATCATTATTATTAACAACGGGAATTTACCCGTTTGATTGTAATATCTTCACCGAAGAAGATTTCGCACCCGCTGACGCACTACTGCCAGCTCATAGATGCTCCGGTACCAGTGTCATGGAAGAAGAAAATATCACACAGAACATCGAATCCACCAAAATATCTGACCATGTTTCAAATGTGATTTCACCGGAGATGATTCGTCCGAAGCCCAAAGTGATCTACTCAGAAAAGAAAAAAGGCCGAGCAAAGTGCAGCTCGAGAGTGCTAACTGATAGTCCTGAAAGAGTGGCGATTGAAGAGAGAGATTTGAAAAGAAAACTGAAGACATCAGACGAGAGCAAGAATATGAAGAAATCGAAGCCATTGGGATGTCTGATCAGCCACTCACCAATTGCGCAAGGGGATGAAGCAGGAACCTCCAGCAAAAACCTACAAGTACCATCTGTTATATTTGAATCTGAAGACGAAGACACAGAAGCGATTGAATATAGTCATCAAGTCGAATATGGAGTATGTCATTAATGTTTCTGTAGTATCATCGAAAGGAGGAACGAAAAACTTTGTTGGTCATGTTGAAGACACTAATGATGATCACGACATCACAGTCAAATTCATGAAACAGAACAAGACAACACCATCTGCATTCTTCTTTGCCGATACTTGAGACACTTCGACGGTTAAAATAACTGATATTGTTTGCAAACTATCCCCTCCGACAACATCAACTACCACCAGAACCCAAGGAATACTAACTTTCAAAGAAGATTTAAGTGATTTTAAAGTTTTTTGGTAAGACTGTATTGAGCAGTGTGTTTGTTGTCTGTCACACTAATTGTTTTCATCCCTTTCCCATGGACCGAATTTAGGCCTATTGTAATTTTCATCTGTGCATGTTTTTGCAATAGATAATCGTTTTTTTAAATTAATATGCATTTGTTTTTCTTTCAGTAGAATTTGGAAAATTAGAGTATTTTAGATATTTCCATACAAGTACTAAATTATTTCAATTATATCAACAAGGGGACCTGGGCCTATAGGTCTATCATTAAATACCTAATTACACACATCTTTAACATAACTTATTGAAGTATAACTTTCTTACAAATAGCCAAAAGGATAACAAAGCATAGATACAAAAATGGAAGAAAACAAAAATCCAAACTTTACCCCATGGCGTTCCAACCTTTACCCCCTGCATAGGGCAAAGATTGGAAATCAGTTACTGTTAATTAATGATTAATTAGACCATGATTGATATCGCCTACGATAATAAAATCACTCAAACATATAACTCACATTCCAAATGACTGAAACATGTCGTGTTTAGTTAGAACAGATATCGTCAATGGGGTACAGAGAAGAAAATTCAAAAATTTCCAACCTTTACCCCACAGTAGTAAGTAAATCTACACCACTGGACCGCGCAAGATGGCCGCCGTCGACCGACCGACCTCCGCCCCCTCCTGTCAGACGAGGGCGTCGGCCTAGTCCACCACCGGGTTGCTTCGACTCCGACTCCCCCCCTCCTGTCAGACGAGGGCGTCGGCCCTAGTCCGCCACCGGGTTGCTTCGACTCCGACTCCCCCCCTCTGGACCGACGGCGTAGCGAGAGGTGGTTCGTGGTGCGCTCTCCAGGTTGGCGTGGTGTGCCGGCCAGGTTGGAAGGGTGGAATTTCGGTGCGAGACCCCTCCCATCGTGTTTCTCGTCAAAAGTTGGGTTAACAAAATTTTTCCACCCCCCTCCTCGGCAGCGATCTTCCTATTTTGGTTCTAGTGGATGGATTTTGTCTTATAGATACTCATTTGAAAGAGGAGAAAAAACTGCTCAGTGACATCTTTGTTGCGAATCAATCGGATCAGCCGTTCAAAAGTTAGAGCTGTTACAAGATTTCACGTCGGACCTGGGATTTCACGAAAAAATCCTAGGTGTCAGAGTGACTTTGTATGGACAAAATTTTGAAAATTTTTTCGAAGTGTCGAATTTCGACCTGGGACCTTTACCAAAACATTTTTCATCAAATTTCTCCGAACGGTAGGGGGGGAGGGGGGGTCAGTGAAAAGTGATGAAAAAAGTTTTGGTAAGGGTCCCAGATTGAAATTCGGAAGTTTTAAATTTTTCAAAATTTTCACCACAATGGAGCTCCCACACTTAGGAATTTTTCACTTGTGGCATGTTACATGGCCATGTGCTGACCCACCCACTTCCCGTAGTCATATGAGAATGGTTTAGGTGTCATATGATAGAAAATGATGAGACGAATCGTTTGCAACAAACCGCATGTCGCTGCGATGAATACTTTCGGAGATAGAGCCATTTTAAGTTTTCTTCTGAGCATATATAAACCCCCGGCAACGTAAGTCTGATCACTTCATCGAAAGACGAGGTAAGCGACGGTCGTCGCTCTGAGCTCCCGATATCGGGTGTTTCAAAGGACTCTATCTTTTGAAGTAGGCAAGCTATCTTCTTACTTCAAAGTTTGTATGATAGAGTTTGATTATGTCTTTACTACTGATAAAATTTTTTAAAAGTAGTATGAGTAGTAAAATGCGGAATTTTTTAAAAATTCTTAATTTTCAGTTTTTTCAAAGTTTTAACATGTAGTCTAAGGTTTTCAAGTATGCTGAGTTCAAATCTGCTATCAGATTTGAAATTTAACTAAAGCTAAGGCAGCTTTGAGGGGTTAGATCCCAGCTACTGATCACTACCTTTGACTCGGCGTTCCTGTTACCACTTCGGGGCAGTGACAATGATGTCTTAAGCTGTAAATAGCGGGTATCGGGGAAGATCTCTCACTTCCCTAGTGATCAGTACAAGTCCTTCGGGCTGTCGACGGGATCGAGTGCCACTCACTACACTCAAATCTATAATTCGTCACTAAGTGTAATGCTTTAGGAATATGACTGTACTACATGATTCCAAACTTATACAAATTTCATTATCTTGCAGTTAGCCATGGCAAATGATAAGAATCGCAAATTCCATATCAAAATGTGTACATGTGGGCGAATCAATCACAGTGCGGAAGCCAAGGCGCATATTAAGAAGGCGGGCACTGACCACATGATTATCCTGAGTAGGGTTGCGTGTGTGAAGTGTAGGGTGTTGAAGGGAGTTGAGGATGAGGTGAAGTTTTACCGAGTGCATGCTGATTGTGTTGGAGGTTTAGTAAATGACCATCGATTCAGCAAGTTGATTGTTGCAGAGAGGGAGCGAATGTTGAAGATAGAGCGAGACGCCAAGGTGGAGAATGATGTGGAGAGTGATGAGGTGAAGAAAACTGTTGCTTCGTTGGAGGCTGAGATTGAGCGAAAGAGAGTGCTTGAGAGTGATGATGAGGATGATGTGGATTTAGATAGGGAGCGTGTGAGGAAGCGTGTGAGGAAGTTAAGCTCTTCTTCCTCGGAGGTGTCCAACATAGTTGTTGAGGACCCCCCGCAGAGCTCATCTTCCCCAAAAGTGAAGGGTGGTGGGATTCGCCTGCAGTCGGCGAGGTGGATGAAGGATGAAGAAAAGAAGCATGTGTTGCAGCAGATGGCACATGATTTGTTGGTAAATAAGTATGGAAGTTTGAAGAAGGTGAAAGACGAAGTCGTGAATGAGTTGGATGAGTTGAAAAAGAAGGAACTGAAGTCGAAGGAGTTAGCGGATGAGAATATCCGAATGAGGAGTAGTGTGACTGATTTGAAGAAGAAGACGCGAGAGTTGGAAGAGAAGAATGATGACTGTGAGAAGAGGGCGAGTGCTGCAGAGAGAAGAATGAGAGATGCAGAAGCGAAGTTTGAGGAGATGATGAAGTAGATGACTGTGTTGAGAGCGAGGAATGTTGAGTTGGAGCGGAATGTGGCTCGGCGGGGTGATGACAGACAGGCGTTTGAGAAGTTGGAGCGCATGAGGGATGAGTGGAATCGTTTGAATGAGGATAGGTTGTTTGAATTTCACATCCCTATTCGGGATAATCATTTGGACAGCCAGGTCCTTGTAAATAAAGACCTTGATGAGTCAATCATCTGTTATAACGGGCATCCCAAAAGAAATGCCTACACGCCACACTCCGAATGCGTGGGCACTTGACCGCCTTCTCAGTCAGGAAGCGCTCGAAACTGCCTAAGGATGCCTAACTCGGTAAGTGAAAAGCAAATAAGATAGTATATCCTATTCTAATACATATCATTTTCATTGCAGATCTTTTCTCTGCCTTCACCACTCCCGAGAACGAACCAACGGCTCTCATGAGGGCCACCTAGGTGCAAGACATGATAGAACCTCCACGCGGTTTGCCCTGGGCAGTCTTCAGACTGGCGAATACTATCATTAAGTTGAATCTGCTATCAGTCAACTTGAACGTTGCGTCGCGTTAGAGGGGTATATAAACCACTGCCTCTCATTTCATTTCATTTCAATCATGGAGACACCAAACGCTGCAGTCAACTCTCCTCGCGGACCGCAGTTAAGACCGCGAAATTTATTTAATGAATTTGCTAGAATAGAGGAGCAAGATAGAGTCCACAACAATCTTGCTCAGATTGGCAATGCGATGACAGCAAGTGTTGCCAATCCAATGGAATGGCGCTACATTCCACCCTCCACTCACATACCAACTAGCATTGAAGTCGACACTGCTGAGGTTGAACGTTTCGACTCTCTCTCAGCAGAATCGGTATGGAGTAAGATTGCTGATGACGACTCCCGAGAACGAACCACCGGCTCTCTTAAGGGCCACCATGGGGCAAGACATGATAGAACCTCCACGCGGTTTGCCCTGGGCAGTCTTCAGACTGGCGAATACTATCATTAAGTTGAATCTGCTATCAGTCAACTTGAACGTTGTGCAGTCGATTGCTATCCCTGAAGCATTCTGATTCGCTGTTGAGCAATTCATTGCTGAAAACCCTATATAAGCCAGAAGATTGTAGCGCTTCTCATTCAATTTTAAGTCACGATGGAAGCAACATCTCCTACCAACACCATTCCCGACTTCATCATCCTCGACGAGTGGGATGAAGAGGATGAGAAGGAGTGTGAGAAGAAGGGAAAGATCAAGAGGATCGTTTGGACGGATGAGGTGTGGACTCCAAATACCACCCGCATCCGAAAGGTGCCAGATGCACCACCACGGCTTAGGTGGTACAGGGTTTATGACAACCTAACTGTCATACCTATTGACTTTTCAAATCAATAGTCAACTTGTCGCCGAGAGCGAACCAACGGCCCTGATGGGGGCAAGACATGCTAGAACCTCCACGCAGTTTGCCCTGGGCAGTCTTCAGACTGGCGAATACTATCATTAAGTTGAATCTGCTATCAGTCAACTTGAACGTTGCAAATGAAGCTCGGTGTAATACTTCCTTTCGACGGGCGTTCCTGTAAAGGGCGGCGGTGAAACCGTAGCTATGTATACCGCAAGGGACATTCGGCAATGGTCAATCTTGTTAAACCTCTCTGCGTCATGTTTGCAAATGATTGCCTCTGTCTCAACGTAGTATGCATTCGCGCCAGGGCAACATTTAGCCATCTGTCGAAGATTGCCTTATAAACTATCCATTGCATACGTTATGAGAACCATGAGTTCTACCTGTCTCTATCAATGAGATGAATTGATGAATGGAATGAAATGGGAAGACACTCACGCGCCACACGCAGCATAACACACTTCTCTCTTCCGTAGTCTAACAAGCTCTTTACACATGGATCGCAGTCGATTGCTATCCCAGAATCATGTAAGCTATCTTAATTTTATTTAACACTATTTCATCTACCATCATCGCCCATATGAAATGTTATAAGATTTACAAGTTAAACTAAGCGTGCTACTATTTCCAAATGAAAAAGTATACATGGTTAAATCATCCACTTAAGCCCCATCCGTAGTCTAACAAGCTCCTTACACATGGATCGCAGTCGATTGCTATCCCTGTATCAGAAGTGTAGGCTATCTTAATTTTATTTAACACTATTTCAACTACCATCATCGCCCATATGAAATGCTATAAGATTTACAAGTTAAACTAAGCGTGCTACTATTTCCAAATGAAAAAGTATACATGGTTAAATCATCCACTGAAGCCCCATTCAAGTAAGTCAGTATGAAAGCAAAGATAATACGAAATAAAAATTTATTGTGGCATGTATTTCAAAAGGTCTTCATCGTCAATATCGCGCCAGAGTCTGACTTCACATAGATCACAAAAGCAGTTCACTTGCTTCAATCGTTCTTCTACCGCGAGCCTCACTTTGTCGATGTACTCCCACTCCGCCATAGTTCGTGGCTGGGAGTTAGGGGTGTACCATTCTCATAATTGATGGAGGAATTTGGTGCTGGTGATCTCCATCACATCATCAGTATCGTACTGCAGATACTTCCACCTCACGCCTGTTAAGTCGGGACACTCCGTCTCACATACACTCTCCTCTTCGTCGTCCGCTGGTAATGACAACTTTCTAATGTTGTCAAGTCGGTATACTTTCTCCACCTTACCCTTCGTTGGAGCGTTTGGTGCAACGAGCGCCTTTGGCGATGAGCATGGAGAAAAGAACTCCAATGCAGTGTTCGGTGTTGTCGGAGGGCTTGTCATGTTGACTGTGAATAATAACTTTGAAATGTTTTCTAATTCTTAAGTATAAACAAGCAACCAATCAGAATGAACAGCCAATGAATGATGAATATGAAAGTATATATGCAAAGTGACATTCGTGTCATTTCACTCTGTCTTTGAGACGTGTAAGTGAACTGTTCTCAAGTAAATTCCAAATTTGAGACGTGTTATTTGAGTGAGGTCTCTATCTTGTTGAAGAATCAACCTTAAACATAATTTCCTTGAAATGGTAAGTTGAAGATTTCCTCTCTCATCTCCCTCAAACGTGTGGCTAATAGCATCTTCCTCAATTTCAGGCATCTACTTCATCACCAAAGCCCTCCCTTCTCGAGGAAAGTTTAGAGCTGTTGAGTGAAAGTAGGTTGTAACAATACACTGAGACTTAAACAGAGATGATAGAATGATTTCTCTTTCAGGTGATGTTAGTTCCAGCTCAGGACTCTCGCGACAAGGCAACGAGTGGGAATGTGCTGACTGCGGACATATTTTTACAAGGAAGCACAGTCTCCTTCGACACATCGAACAACGTGTGTGTCAACGCAAAGCGGCATCAGTCTCCGGAGGTGAAGTTGATTCTGACGATGACATCTCCTTTCCTTGTGATTTGTGCCCTCTTTCTTTCGATAGCCCCTTTCAGCGATCTTCGCACAGACTTCAACACACGCATGCAAATGATCACTACACCAGCGGTACCTCTACAATCTCCCTCATTAACGTTTCCCATGGTCATTTAGTACGCGACTACTGCATGGAGTCCAATACTCAAATAGTAGATTTTCCTGAGTTGCTCCTTCAAAATTGTAACATTATCGA
Source organism: Prostheceraeus crozeri (assembly GCA_907163375.1). Taxonomy (NCBI): domain Eukaryota; kingdom Metazoa; phylum Platyhelminthes; order Polycladida; family Euryleptidae; genus Prostheceraeus; species Prostheceraeus crozeri. The sequence goes on along the minus strand of CAJQUW010006071.1, from coordinate 101,077 downwards.
AGCGCTCTTCAACAATTTAGACAATTTTAGAATGAAGGCGCTCATCTACCTCAAACTAAAATATATCAAAATAGATTTTCAAACGGGTCAAGTGACGGAGAGAATACAGTTTCATGTTCCTTCCTCTTCCGCAACCGAAGCTGTAGACTGGGAGTCTTGGCTAAATTTCCATATTCAATGTTTAAAATCAAATGTAGATAAGTTCAATCAGCGCGACAGTGCTCTCATTTTTGATGGCGTGGACTCAGCCATGTTCAAAATTTCCCTATTAGAAAGTCATGCAGCTCGAGGCACATTTAAACTACCAAAAACGTTGTATAATAAGAAAGCTGTCATCAATGTCGATTGTAAATCGCAGTGTTTCAAATATGCCGTCCTATCCATTCTCCACTATAATGATATCAACGCGCATCGAGATCGCACCTATAGCTATAGACAGTGGGAGGATGAACTAAACTTTGAAGGTTCTGATAGTGACAACATGAAAATCAAAGATGTAGAAACGTTCGAAAAACATAATCAGATTAAAATTGTAGTTCACGTGTGGGAGAAGGGGTTGAAGGGTGCCCGCTGTAATTCACGTTCAACTTGTTATGAACGTGTAGTCAACCTCTTATTAGTAAAACAAGATGATAGCGAGGAATGGCACTACTGTGGTATTCCCAAAATCTCTCGCTTGTATACACACTTGGGACACTCTAAAAGTGGTGAACATTTTGTATGCGACCGCTGCATCCGCTCCTTTTGGAGTAAACATAAATTTCTAAGTCATTATGAATGGTGCAAGTGGAGTAAATTACAAATGGAAGGCATGTCCAAAGACAAAATCCTTTCACATAGAGAGAATCGCGATGAACTAAGTCCTCTTCGTGTCATTTACGCAGACATAGAATGCTATATCGATGATATCATCCACAACCCAGCAGCCATATCCTGCTATGAAGTATGGCATGACCATTTCCAAAATAGAAAAAATAAAATGCACGTCTGGCAAGGTGAGGATTGTATTTACCAATTCCTACAATTCCTCGAACAGGCTGTAAAATTTCAACAAAAGTATGATGGTGAACTCTATCGCAGATCATTGCATATGACAGCAGATGATCAAGCAAAATTTGATAGTTGCAACGTTTGCCTCAAATGTAGTAAAATATTTGATGATGATAAGATTAAGAAAGTGCGCGACCATGATCACATCACTGGTAAATTTAGAAACGCACTCTGTTCAAAATGCAATTTTTCACTTAGGATGAAACGGCGTACATTACCCGTCATTTTCCACAATTTCAAGGGCTACGACAGCCATATGATAATAAAAGGAGGTTTAGGTCAAATGAAAGTGTGGAAGCTTGATGTAATAGCACAAACGAGAGAGAAGTTTATGGCCATGACAGCAAAAGTGCCTGTCGATAAAACTAAAGAAAATAAGACGGTCTATTTTGATATAAAATTTTTAGATTCCTACCAATTTATGACTGCATCACTGGCCTCTCTCGTACAAAATCTAAAGTCTCTTCCACTAACACAAAATCTTAATAAACAATATCCAAATCTAACCGATGAAGTCATCACACGGAAAGGAGTCTTTCCATATGCATATTTTGATGCGATTAGTAAACTCGGCGAGACTTCTCTTCCACCCATAGATAAATTTAAAAATGATTTGACCGGCGCAGAATGTAAGACCGAAGATTATGATCATGCACAAGATGCATGGATAAAATTTGACTGCCATACATTTGGCGAATATATGATTGCCTACCTTAAGTTAGATGTATTTTTGCTGGCTGATGTATTTCAGGAGTTTCGACGAGTGGCATTAGATGAAGATAAGTTAGATCCCGTCTACTTTGTCAGTCTGCCAGCCATGTCCTTTAAATCAGCCTTTAAAATGACTGGTGAGACCATCCATCTCTTACAAGATCCAGAGATGTATAATTTATTTGAGCGAGGAATTCGCGGTGGTCTCACATTTGTAAATAAACATCATATAAAATCTGAAACAGTCGGTGATGATCATATCCACCTAAAGTACTATGACCAAAATAATTTATATGGCAGTTCACTATCTAAACCGCTACGTCATTCCGAGTTTAGTTTGTTAAAACAAGATGAGCTTGAGTATTACTCCAACCCTTCAAACATACTGAAGATTCCAGATGAAGGTGATTGGGGATATTATTTTGAAGTGGATTTGATTTATCCAAATAGCATTAAAAATAAAACTGCTGATTTCCCACTCGCACCTGAATCTGGTGAAGTGACTAAAGATATGTTTTCACCATTCATGTCACAATTTCATGATAACTTAAGAGAGTGTGGACAGCCAAGGTACAAACCATGCCGCAAACTTTTACTAACCCAATATGATAAGAAAAATTATCTCGTGCACTTCTGCATACTAAAATTCTATTTAGAAATGGGCATGCTTCTAAAGTCAGTTCACCGCATCATCAAAGTTAGACAGAAAGTCTTCCTCAAACCTTAGATAGATAGTAACAGCCAGAAACGTGCACTAGCCCAAAATAATTTTGAAAAGGATTTTTATAAATATAAGAATAACAGTCTTTTCGGAAAGACCACGGAGGATGTTAGAAAACGTATGAACTACAAACTAGTCATTGATGATCAAAAATACCACAAATTGACCTCATCACCTCTTTTCATCGATAGAGACATTATCGATGAGGATCTTGTAGGTGTTAAAATGATAAAATCAGAAGTTGAGTTGTGCAAACCCATCTATATTGGCCAAGCTGTACTAGATTACTCCAAGCTTGAAATGTATCAACTCTTTTATAAAATACTAAAACCATGTCCTCTCGTAAAAGACGTTTGCTTGTTGGGTTGCTAAGACAGTTTCTTCTTAGGTATTACCACTCAAAAAGATTTAAATTTTAATGATGTAGCTAAATCATTAGAAAATTATTTCGATACATCTAACTACAATCCCGCTCATCCACTCTTTTCCATACAGAATAAAGCCAAACTTGGTTGTTTTAAGGATGAAACAGCAGGAAAGGAAATAGATGAAATGATTCTCCTCCGTCCTAAAATGTATTCCATGAAATTAAAAGAATGGGCAGATAGTATCAAGCGTGCTAAAGGAATATCAAAATCGATTGTTCACAAAATGAAACATTGGTCCTATAAGAAGGCCTATAAAAATAAAACTATAACGTCTGTCAATATGACAATCTTAAAATCTCAAGTTCATACTGTGAAAACGCACACGTTCAAGAAACGAGCGCTTTCAGCATGGGAGGATAAGAGATGTTGGATAGGACATAACACATCTCTTCCACATGGACATCCTGACACAAACAGACCTCCACCCAAAAGAATAAAACTCACGCTACCACATTCAGGAGACGTCTTAGCATAATCAACTTTAACTCAGTATTTTGATGTTGCTTTTTGTAGATATACATGGTTGTTTTATGTATCGCATGAGATCGTTTCTTCCTTGTGAATATATGCCTACAGTCAGCCCATTCCCCCTATATCTGTGAAAAGACTTTTTCATACACATATTGTTATTTCAATAAACATATCACAATGACTTCACTTTGTTTTCCGAAACACTAAAGTTACGAGGGATTCAGTATCTTTGGCATGGATGCACTCATGTAGACCATTTGTAATTTTGATAGCAATGGAGGGTATAGTTTGTTTGACGACGGGATGATAGAAAATAGGTTGAAACATCTTCTCGACTATTCCATATAAAGCATCCTCATCATGAATGAAATCACGTAAAATGTGTTCTTTTTCCTTGCCAACAGAAATAGGTAGAATCAGATCACTTTGAATGTAAAGGTGTTGTTCATGTTTATCAAGTGTCATTGGTGTTTCTATACCAATCGTATGCGCAGCAGTAAACACAGTTTGTAGCATTGAAAAACCAAAGAGTTTTTTCAAATTTTTACTCAATTGACATTGAATGTCATCACCCAGTTTCAGAACAACGCGTTGATTTTCAATTGAAAACGAAATGTGGTGTGTCTTTACATCATATTTACTTTTCATCACATGCTTCAACTTCTGTTGTATATAAGGATTTACTACATGAATGAAGCTTTCAACTGTATGATATAGACGCGGCATTATATTGATAGCAACTTTAGATTCTTGATGAGACTGGTAAATTTTCTTGATGCGATCACCATAGATGTCCACCCACCATTCATCATTAACTGAATCAGCTTTACTGTGATATTCATGAGAAGCATACACCACACCGCTTCCAATAATAGGTGTATGATGTCTTACAAAATGACGCAAGGTTGGAGAGAAATAAACTGTAAGTTTGTCATTATATTTCTGAATGACCAAGTTATTTTTGTCCGCAATAATTTTCTCTCCATACTTCTTACCCAAAGTCTCATTCCATCGTTTTACTAACTCAATAAGTGATAAAGGTTGAACACCACGCTTTTTCAAAATGATGCGTTCTTCACATTCTACAACATCTTCATCAAATATTTTAAATTTATAATGAAATTTGTTGATTCGATTTGAATAAACTTTTTTAACATTTGCAGTAGCAATTGACGTTAGATGTAGTCCATGGCCAAAACCGAGATGTGGATAGAATTCATTATCCAACCTCAGTGTAAGACCTTTAGTAAAAGAATGAAAGCGAAGGAACTGTCTCCCACTCCAATGATAGATAGTAAACTCATAAACTTTCTGATCCTTATTCTTCATGATGGAAGTATTTCCACTATTGAATGCCTTAATAATTTTCTCATTCCCAAATGGACCATAATAATCTGATTTTATCTGAATCCATTCATAGTTCCACATTCCATTTGACGTTAAATTGTATGGGAATTGGAATGCATTATTCATCGTTATTCCATCATGGGTGCGAGGAGTCAATATCATTTCTTCCACATCATTCACATTCTGAATATTGCTATCATAGCAAATACTAGAAACGCCAACCTCCCATTCTCCTTCTAGATGTAGTGAGCGATTTAATTCTACTCGATAGTCTGATGGTTTATTATTAGGAAATTTATTCATAGAAGCATTACTGGGTAAGTAAATTTGAAACGAATCTCTATTTTCACTTTCCATATTATTCACATTGGAAAAATATATTAGCATACTTTTGCATTAACTCTTCATTCGGAAATGGAGTGTGATACTTGTCACAGCATCTTTATGAAAAGGAATCAACGCACCAGCATCGTCATAAATGGCAATATCAATTTGTGGGATGTAGTTTGATTTCAGCTTTGTATAATGCACTTTCTTGAAAGTATGCTCAGATAAAATACTGCAGCTTTTTAGCTGGTATGGTATCATAGCTAGCAATGGAGCTTCAACATCTCCCACACGTACATCTTCACCAATATTGGAATATATCTGAAAATAGTTAATACGACGCAATAGCGACATGTCTGCGCTAGCTTTGGTTACAGTACCACTTTTAAAGATATTTTGATCAAAGCCAAAAATGTTTATTAGGGTATTGTCCATGATCAGCTCAATATTTTTCCCGCTGACACGAAGAGATGGCAGACCTTATTTTTCAGAAAACGAAATATGTTCATCTTGAATCACTTCATTCAAATAATCTATTGCCATCTTAACTGAAGTGATCATGCGAGGTGCCAACACTCTTGTTCTATGTAAGATACCACTCAAAGGCTCTGCACACTTTCTGTATAAAGATACCGACCATTCTGTATCAACTTGATTTGACCCATCACATTTCAAATAGCGCATATCAAATTTTCCATGAACGGCTGCAGAGCGATGTCGCAAGAACTGATGAAAATCTTCTGAAGAAACTAATACTAGATCATCATCATCTAATTTACTAATGACGATTTGATCCGTTGATTTCGTATAAGTCAATGTTGCCACTTGTTTACCATCAACTCGAAGGAGAAAATTAAATTTCTTCACTAATGTTTCAGGAGTCATGTTTGTCTTTCTTTGCTTAATCACAATCTTCTTCACCAATGTCTTTTCATTTTTCGGAATAAGATCCACATAAAAAGCTTTCTCTTTGTAAATCAAATCTTTACAACCACTTGGGTGGTAATTAACGTTATAATTATCATAGCTTGTTAAGGCGCTAGCGAGGTAGCCTAAATAATTTCTTAAACTTGGACTTAAACCAACAATCCAATCTTTCTCAACTACATGATGTACATAATTATGATCATCATTGTGCGGAGAAAAATGGATGATGTGTCTACCCTCTTTATTCAGGAAATCATATACAAACTTTTTACATGATAAGAGATCTTTCTTTGGCCACTGTGGAATGTAAACTCGACAACCTTCTTCACACTGATAAGCCTCTGTACGCCTCACATTGATCGTCATCACTTCATGATTAAAAGTATAGACACAGTTGCTATGAACAAGTTGAGTGACACCCACTTCCCACTTTCCATTTAGCTGTTGTGTATGATCAATGGGTGTAGAAAAGAGTGCGGCTCGATTATTACCAAATCTCTTTGTGGCCGCATTGCTAAGCAAAATATGATAAAACGACATTTTTATATTGCTGATCTGCGGCTTTGCATAACATCATGAAGATTTGGATTTTGGACTCTCTACAATATATCAGAGTTGATCGTGATGGAAACGTGCATTTCAAAAAGAATTTCAAAAATTTCAAATTTCAAACATTTCATCAAGGTAGTTGGGAAAAGTATAAAAGGAAGGTACATCGCTCAATTTACTCATTTTTTCATCATGAAGCGCCATCGCTACACCATCGTCAACATTCTCCGTCGCTTCAGACTCTACACCAAAATCGATCTCACAACATTACACCAACAGCTTCCAAACAGCAAGTATTACCCGGGTCGTCCTCAAATGTTAGTGGTGAAGATGAACAATTCACGGAATCTTCAACTCTTCCCAAATGGGACTGTACAGATTCTCGGCGCCCTTTCCCATTCATCGGCGCAGTCAATGCGCTTAGAGCTACAGAGACTACTACGTCGGATATGGAAGAGGGAGAGGTGTGTGATGTCGAATCTGACTGTGGACAATATGGTGATCTCTACTCAATTGAGTGAAAGTGTATCATTTTTGAAGATTCGTACCAGCAGTTACAATCTGTGTTATGAACCCGAACTTTTCCTGCAGCTCTCATTAGTTGTTGGTTACCTGTGCATGTTGCAATCTTTTATAATAGTAAAGTGATCATTACTGGACTAAAATTTCATGTACAAGCAAATGTGATCCTAGACTATCTCATCGAGTATGTACGTACCCAGTGGATTGTAAAATAAAAAACAATTTTTCCAACATGATGTTTTTATTTCAAATCATGATAGAACTTACAAATCATTTTTTCATTAGAGGATGGATTACATGAAAAGTTTTGAATAACAGATACAAATCGAGATACATGTAAACGTTTTAAGATGAAGTACAGTACAAAAGCACCACACGTTGATGAAAGTGGATGGTGTAGTATGCGTTCATTTCGCTGATATTGACGCGTATGTTTTCTCAACCACTGCTGTGTTGGTATATTTGGAGGTTGAGCAAGAGAGTCAATTAGTTCACCACGTCGGTCTTCTCCAATAAAGATCGCTTTCCAATGCTCACCGCCTAAATTCTGCGAATGAGTGTTTAGCACAATAAAGATAGGATAGTGATTTACTGCAGGTGGTAAGGTATCGAGTGAATAGACATTATCGAAAGCTTTCAACGTCGCTTCATCTTCATTGCGCTGTACTTTAGTTTTAATGTCGTCAGCAGTCAACCAACTCATTAACGATTATACTGAAGAATCACGTCACGATACTTTGTAATTTCAATGTTTGAATCGAAGACTGCATAAATTAATACATTGATCGTCTCAGGTAGTGTTCTTTTGAACGTCAAATCCAAACGAATATTATGAGGCACGTTCGCTTGACGATAGGGTGCACTAATATCGCTGTCAGCAGTCAAATCAAATGCATAAATAGTATATCCACTCTTAAACTCTTTCATAGTAAGTCCGTTGGTGTCATCCGTATTGTAAAAGCCAAAGACATTCATGTAGTCAACATAACTGCGCATAAATTGATCCGAAGCAAAATCTGGTTTGTAGGGTGGACCAGGATGACTCACACCATTTACACGTAAAGCAATTTCACTTAACTGATTGTGTTTAAAATTGAAAGGATTCTTCTTTATATTACCATTAAATGCATCATTTTCAACCATTGCCACCATGAGGAGCTTCGGTGCTTCCGATGGAAAGAGGCCATCTTTCATGAAACTCTTTTGATCTTTCGGAATTGTAAAGGTGAGAAGCTTTGTATGCTGAACGGGGTAAATGGCATTTTGGCGGTTAAGACCTTCAGCATGTCCTCTAATGACACTTGGATTCGGTACTACTCGACGAATGTAAGGTGTAATATCTTCCACATGAATTCTAAAATTGTCAACTTTACCAAATGCATTCAGTGCAAATTCAGGCTTATTCAATGTCAGCTTGAGTCGCATGCTGGTATTACAGAGTAAAAACTTTGACTGTCTAAAGAAGTCTAAATTCAGCGGACCATATAGCTGACATACTTTATTATCTTTAATCATAGCAGATCGCTTTACAAAGCCACTGTTTGTTTCAGCATCAAATTTTCCTGCTTCATCTCTGTACCATCCCATGGCTTCCATGTGACTTTTTTGTGCTGCTGGATGAAACTGTGATACATGATTGAAATATGATTTATAGGGATAATCGCTTTGACCACCTTCCACCTGCTGCTCTCCAATCGTTAGAGAAACATCGCGAAGTAATGTAGTCAATGGTAAATTGTTCAGTCCAACTTTATGTGTATCGTCAATAGCAGTTCCATCTGCTTGCTGAATTCTAAACCTCAAATCAAGCATCGCATAACTCAAATCTATGTAGTCATCACTACCACCAGGAATAACAAATTCAATGGGGCCAGCATTCTCAGCTGTTCGAGGATGATAATCTACAATGATAATTTTAAAATAATAAAAATAATTACATAAAATAATTTTACACTCCATGATTAGAAGTTATGGCAGCGTCGTCGTTTAGCGCCTGATGAATGATTAGAGCCTCTGCGACGTTTGCGTGAATGCCTTTTGACTGAAGATCGCACCTTACCAGCTCCGCGGTGTTTCCTTCTTCCTTTATTCATTCGTTTAGGCGATTTCTTTCCTTGAGTAACACCAGCAAAGGTCTGCTTCAATGTTTTTAAACCGCGTTCCTTCCCACGATTCAACAAACTGCTCTTAAAACTTCTACCTCTGAAAAGATCACTAGCAACATCACCAGCAAAGCCAACGGCATTACTTAAAACATTTCGTTTTAAAGATCTACCGTCATTGGATATGAGAGGTGCTACAACAGATTTCAGTGCACCAAGTATGCTACCTCCACGTTGGCGGCGAGCGCCGATGTAAATTTGTCCTCCACCACTTACATAGGAGGGTCGTGAATAAAATGAGGCAGTTGGATTCATAGCTCAAACCCTAAACATTGTTAGTTACAACTTTGCATGAATCACTGTCGATCACGTAGATGAAAGATGTCGGCACGACGCATCCAAGAGCTCATACTTGAAGGATAACCAGTCCATTTAACAACACACCATTCTTCACCTTGTCGCTTTTTACATCGAATGATTTTCTCTACCAAATATGTTTCACTTTCAGTGACTACCTCAATCTCATCGCGGTAAAAGCTACCCTCAATTTCTTCATTATCGTAATCTTTCAACTTGTAGGTGGTGGGAGAGTCTTTTTGATCAATACTTGATACTGTAAATACCTCCTCTGTCCAATTCGGAAGGTACCCTTTAGCAAAAACACTCTTCACTTTTGAGATACGAACTTTATCACCAATTTTCACATCACTTTTCACATGAGTGCGTTTACGTTGGAATGATTCGCGCACTTTATCTACATTGTCAGCATCTACATCTACTGGTCTGAGTCCAATAGAACGATGGATAGAGTGATTGTAGGCATGGAGTGTATCTTGTAGAACCTTTGTCCAATTTTGTGTCAAGTTGGCAGTAAAATGTCGCCACAAGCGATTTTTTAATGTGCGATTAAAACGTTCAACGAGTGCAGCTTTACAAGCACTCTTTACACTAAACAACTCAATGTCATGCCTCTCAAATAATCTTCTCACATGCTGACTTTCAAACTCTTTTCCTTGATCACTCTGAATTCTTTTTGGAATGCAACCTTCTCGAAAAATTGTTTGGAATGCTTTTGCTACTCCTTTCCCTTCTTTAGTTTTTGAAGGTTGAGCCCACGCATAACGCGAGAAAATATCAATGACGGTTAAAATAAAATTATTGCCCGAGTTATGTTTTGAAATGGAGGCGACATCACACAAATCTGCTTGCCACTGTTCATCAATGTCATGAACAATATAATGGCGGGTTCGGTACTTCTTTTTCGCTTGTTTGTGGAGTGTATAGGTAGCCTGACCCTTTAACCATCGTTTCACTTGTGATTGTGGAAGACCACTTGCTTTTGACAATTTCTTGATCGATGCAAATCCTGCCGGATGTTTTACATCATAATAGATTGACTTCAAACGCTCAGTCGATGACGACTGACTCTTTTTCCTCCTTCTCATCTTTTTGTTTTCTTGCCTTTCTACATTTACAACAACTGCAGCATTTAGCTTTAGCGGTTTTGCGATGGTGTTTACATTACTTAGGGGTTTCATTGTGAGAGCTGGCGCAGCAAGTGCAACTGACAACGACATTCACCTCTGGTGGCTCATTACATGGCAAGCAACACATCTGCTTCATATTAATAGTCTGAGAACATGTATTTCTTGGGAGGAGCTGTTTTACGTTTTCCTTTTACTAGTTTTAGTGGTGGCGTAGATCTACGTCGAGTTCTTCCTCTTGTTTGCTTAGTGAGTGTGGGAGGGGATGTAGCAGGTGACGTCTTAAACCAATTTGTTGGCATTTTCATCGTCTGAAGCATTGGAGCAGTAGCCACTGTTAATAATAATAATAATAATAATAATAGTGTTTATTTCACAAAAGTAATGGAAATCATAAGTTACATTAAGAGTCGGAATTTACAGTATGAAGGTTAAAGAGGCAGTAGAATTGTTTCTCAAGAAGAGGACAAAATTCAAAGTTCCATGCATGCAAAGTCTTGCAAATATAGCAATCAGCATCATAATATTTCCGATTCATGATTGTTGAAGTCAGTGGAAAAAATGATAGTCTGTATCTTTCTGTTCGGGTCAGTTGTAATCGGTAATGCTTTGAATGAAGTAAACGTTTTGGTACGTACTTGTGAAGAATATGGTTCTTGTTATCAGCCAATTTCCTGAATAGCCTCTTGCTGATTAATTCCCGTCGATGTTGCAGACGAAAGTAGCTATGTTGCTGACGGTGGATCTTTGTGTTTCCGGTACCTTGATTTATAAGTTTAAAAGCTCGATAATCAACACTTTCAATTTTTCTTTCCAGTCTTTTAGGCAAGTGAATGAAAATTGGGCAAGCATATTCGAGTGTCGACTGAATCATGCCCGAGTAGACCATCTTCAGATCGGCGACATTTACAAAACGCTTCAACTTTCGCAAGATGAAAAACCGGCGATTGCATTTCTTCACTACGTTTGCGATATGGTGGTCCCATGTCAACTTATTGTTCAAGATAACGCCGAGTACATTCATCTCAGTCACTATTGGCAAGGGCAATCGGTCATGAACAGCTGAAGAGCTACGTTGACAGAGCAGTATCTACGATTTGTCTTTATTTAATATGATTCTGTTGTCTTTGCACCATTCTTCCGTGCTTTCCAATTCAATCTGAATGTCATCGGAAATGTTCTTGTCTCGAAAAATCGGCAATATAGAGTAAATGTCATCAGCATACTTTACTTGCTTAGTCGACGAAAGTTGAGGACTCATATCATTTGTAAAGATGGAAAATAAGGTCAATTGAACTGTTGAATCAAGTTCTTTCAATGTCTCATTATTCAAAGCAAATTTTGGTACATTATGCTTTTTCAATAGTTTAAGAAAGTGCGTCCAACCAAGTGGAACATAGCCCTGACGGCGCTTTCTACGTGTCGCATACTGAATCAAGTCTTCATAACGTGAAGCATCAATCACTTTATTTTCATCTGTAATGATTTCTCCTCTATCATTTACATTGAGGTGGGGTTCAATACTGTTGAAAAGAGATATGGCATGTGCACGAGATGCTAAAGGTGTAGCAGTCGACACAGAGTCACGCATCTTATTCTTCAAATTTTTCAATTGTTCAACAGTTTCCGATTGTAATAATACAGCACGATGTGGATCTTTGATGTGAACATTTTGCTGATAATCTATTTCTTTCCTATACATTTGATTTGCAAGAGGTTGCTTTACTTGCTGCATGGCAGTCAATTGTACATATTCATCCTGAGGAATAACAATCATGCGAGAATAAGAACTCATAGTTTGTAGATAATCATGGGAGTTTTCAAAATATCACTTCGAAATCTAAATTCTTCCGGACACTCTTGCGTAAAGTCAATGAATAAGTAACCGTGTGGTTTTTCAGTAGCTGCTTGAAAAATTTCAATTAAGGCTTTTGATCCTCTGGGTGCAACTTGTCGCGCTAAAATTTCAAATTGACTTTTATCTCGTGGATTCTTGAAAATAGCATAATAGTGTGTATTCAGGTTTCGTGTACGAGCTTCTTTTCCATCAGGAAACAAATTTTGTGTGATAGAGATGATAAAGCACCTTTTATGATGTGCTGCGCGAGTGAACATATCTGTAACATCTTTGGAATTCTTACTTTCTTTTAATAAATCATCCAATACAACAACATCATTAGACTGAAGTTTATCCACTGGAATAATTCCTTCATGTCGAATAAAGTTGCGACTTTGCAATTCCTGAAACAGCGACGGTTGATAAATACCATACCACCAAATCACTCGATTGATAGGTTCCTTAAACAACTCCCTTCTTTTATCCAATAAATTCAGCGTGAAAACAGTTTTACCTGCATGAGATGGACCTGATACAGTCAGAACTTTATCACATTAAAGTCTGAAATCCATTATAATACTTTGAGATTCAACATTTGCATAATTAACGTCTAGAGCCAAAGATATTACCCAATACGTTGCCCACGATAGGAGCTAGCATCGGTAGTAACGCTGGAAGGAGACCGCCCTTTTGTGTTAGAGTTTCCCTCTTTCTTTGAAGGGTGACTTTAGCATTGGAGATGAAACGCAATTTCGTAGCATATCGCTTAAGTAACTTTCGTTGTTTTGGTGCTAATTTCTTCGTCCTCAACTTTCTCACATGAGAAATAATTTCACGAATGAATTTATCGTTAGCATGTCGTATAGCATTGTATCGCTGATTTGCTTTCATTCGTCGGAGAGCTTGAATGTCTGAAGAAAACTTTGAAGACTTTTGACTTTTACGTTTCGTCATTTTACGTTTCGCCATTTTCCGTGTTAGTCTTTGCTAAAACCTGTCTTTACCACATTTGCATAGGTACTAACTATTGCGGCATAGGTGACACTCGAAATGAGCAATATCACAGTGGTTACATTTGCAAAGTTGAATGCAATTACGTATGAAACAGCGTTGACAAAAAGCATGATTACATCTCTTGAAGATGCGCTTTTCATTTCCATCCTTTCGCTTACATACATCGCAACACATAGTTTCACCGTTACTGATGTCTATAGCAAGTCTTTTTGAAGATATGAATTTGCTAGCCTTTTCTAAATAATAGACGCATGTACAGAAGGAATATACTTCGAGAGTGAGCAGGCATAGCTCGAAAACCAGTTGTGCTACAATCAAGTACCACTGCATTTTCAATTTTTCTTTATAGAAAGTTGAATGTGAATATCTGAAATCGCTTCAATCACTAGACTGCTACCATGATGGTTAAATGCGTTAAGACGTTCAGCAATTTTTATCATATGTCTTTTAAAAAATTCTTCGGGGTGATCTACCACTTCCATTGAATAAGAAGCATAATGGAAAGAGCGAGTTTCCACCTCTTCCTTTCCAAAATGACTAAACTTAATTTTCGCAACTAATCGCGCCATGACAATGCTATCAGAGAATGTACTCATTAACTCTAGAAATAGAGTGCTAGCATCATCGACCACTGCTTCGATGTCGGTCTCATCTTTATGAAAATTTATCACATAATCTTGAACAGCTCCTTTTAAACTTTGCCTATGAAAATGTAATGTTCCGCAGTCGTTTGAGAAAGACATGATCGCCCTCTATCTAACCCATCCATTGCATGAAAACAACAACTCTTCTCATAGTAACATTTATTGAATAACTGTAACAAGCATGCATTATAAATCAATGGTTTGAAACAGATAAAATAGATACAGCTGGTAACTATCATACAGCGAGCAATGATAACCATACAGGACTTTGGCAGTGTTGCGGTAAGGAGGAAAGAAGCATTGGTTATGAACGTAGCTACTACAACGAACAGACAAAATAGGAACACACAAATCCTTAAAACGTTTTGTGACTTCATGGTAATGTTGATTCACTCTACTATCCCAAGGCGGGAGCAAAATATCATCAATGATTAGATTGGGAAATACTTTCCTCTCCTTACCAGGATTATTACAAAAGATGCGTATAACATTGAAAGCAGCTAACCATCGTTTAAAGTCAATAAGAAGAGCACTCTCACAAGGAAAGCCATAGTCTTGCAAATATTTCAGATTAAGTCCATGAATGTGTTTTCTCGCCCATTGATCAACATTGGGATCGCAGTTGGCATGTTGATGATAGACACTAACAATCTCATATGTCCAATTGTTCATAGCAATAGCACTGAGCTCCTGTACAGGTTCACCCTCACAATCCATAAAAATGATGATAGAAGCCTAAAACGGAAATTTACACATCTAAGGAAACGTTCTATAACATATTACAAAATGAAGAATTACATCGATGATTTTCACGACAAAATACACAAATGATATGATGGCAACGAAGAAGTAAAATGTATCTAATAAAACCACGTCCACGACACTCAAAGCACATAAGCGAATTGTCATAGGGTAGAGTTAGGAAAGGACTAGTAATTCTCCTTCTTTGATTTGCGCTTTGAGGCAGCATTCTTCTCCGACTTGCGCTTCGTACCACTGCTGTTAAGGATTTGATCAATTATGTCATCCACGTTGGGTGGTTTTGGAATATATAGGATGGATTCCATATGCATGGAGAGAGAGGCTATTTTATTATCCTTGTGTCGACCATAATATAGCCCATTCACTTTGAAAAGGATATCCCAAGTACCTTCTCCGAGCTCGTCGCATGTGATGGATGTTGAATGATCTCCCTCCTTCTTATGGTAAGTGAACCAATGTGATACCGGTAGGCAATTTGATTACCATCCCAAATCTTTCTATAGGGAGTATCCTTGTCATCTCTCGCCTTCCACTCTTGAGCAAGAGGAGTAGGAATGTCCATATTTAATGTCACGCACTCCTCAATAATATCAAGTTGGTGGCGAATGTACGGACTCACGGGGATCAGTATGTAGTCCCCATACTGATTGCGCATTATCTTGACATCCGTGGAAGGGAGCATTCCCGTTTGGAGTACTACGCTATGATCGTCATAACGCAAGACTTGCTTAAATTTACGCTGTAGCGGTGTAAGATTATGTACCTTGGTTGTTTCTTCCACTGGCCTCAGTTGTAGATGATCTGATCGTAGCGAACCTTGTAACGTTTGACCGCCATTTTGTCCTACTAGTGCAGCAGATGGAGTAGATGCCTGAAAATGAAAAAGATTGTATTAAGTTTACGTTCAAGGGAGGAGAGGGAGGAAAGTAGCGACTTACCATTTTAGTTGGTTAATAGAAGAGAGAGAGAAAATGTGCGACCGTCACTCGTGCGATTCAACGATGGAATGATTCTCACTGTGGAAGGCTCGCTATTTATATAGAAATGTTTGATTCTCATTGGATAATGATCCTCATTGGACAGTAACATCAAGCTGATTCCAAATCTGGCATCCGTTTACCAATCCGAGCCTTCGTTCGCCCGCTGGAGCTGTTTCTTGGGGAATTCTAACTCTGTCGTTTTTCGCCAATCTCCCAAATCTTAAATGGCGTCTCACATCTAAACGAAGACAGATATGAACAAGCCGTTTGTTTCACTGAATTTGTCTCACTCTTAGCTTTCAAACGAGCTATTGCACGACTTTCTACGATCACTAGAAGCAAAATTGAAAGATCGGTGCCGGGGGGGGGGGGTCGGTGAAATTTGATGAAACAAACTTCGGTAAAGGTCCCAGGTCGAAATTCGACACTTTGGAAAAATTTTTTTCCCATACAAAGTCACTCTGACACTTAGGATTTTTTCAGGTGAGCTCCAACCTAAAATCTTGTAACAGCTCTAACTTTTGAACGGCTGATCCGATTGACTCGCAACAAAAATGTTACTGAGCATTTTTTTCTCCTCTTTCAAATGAGTATCTATAAGACAAAATCCATCCACTAGAACCAAAATTAGAAGATCGCTGCCAAGGGGGGGGGATGGAAAAATTTTGTTAACCCAACTTTTGACGAGAAACACGATGGGAGGGGTCTCGCACCGAAATTCCACCCTTCCAACCTGGCCGGCACACCACGCCAACCTGGACGGCACACCACGCCAACCTGGAGAGCGCACCACGAACCACCTCTCGCTACGCCGTCGGTCCAGAGGGGGGAGTCGGAGTCGAAGCAACCCGGTGGCGGACTAGGGCCGACGCCCTCGTCTGACAGGAGGGGGGGAGGTCGGTCGGTCGACGGCGGCCATCTTGCGCGGTCCAGTGGTGTAGATTTACTTACTACTCCCCACCTTCCCCTTCTACTTAGCAACTTTCCATTAAGATCAATAAAGATTTGTCTGTTATCAGAGACCATTTTAGGAAGTTTTGTAACGCAATTCAAATAGTAATAGTGGTATTAACTGTTATTGGAGCATAGTATCGTCCGCTGAATTCCTCAATAAAATTCAAAACATTACAGCATATGACGTACAAATTTTCGATTTTTCCACTTTGTACACCATTCTGGATCATAAAGATGTCATTACTCACATTTCCGACCTGCTCGACTTTATTTTCAACGATTCTAGTAGGAAATATTTGTGTGTAGGTTTTGAAAAAAGTTTTTTTTATCTGGTGTCAGGTATCAAGGTTATAGCGCATTCACTAAGGATAAATTTAAAGAAGCCATTAAGTTCATTATAAGCGAAGTTTTTGTTACTTTCGGAGGTTTAGTCTTTCAACAAGTAAGAGGCATTCCTATGGGTGGTAATTGCAGTCCTCTTCTTGCGGATTTGTTTCTTTTACATTGTGAATTTATTTTTATGACTAATTTAATGAAGAATCAGAAGTACGGTCTAGCTAGATTATTATCTAATACTTCTAGATACATCGACGATTTATGCATTATTAATTATAAAAAGTTTGATTCCTTGATACCACAGATTTACCCACCTAGTCTAGAAGCAAGCAGAAGTTGGAGTAATAACAAACAAGTAGAATATCTTGATATTAACATAAATATCACTGACTGTGGCACAATTACATCTGTTTTTCATAAAGTCGACCATTTTAATTTCCCTGTCACCCTTTTAACCTTTCCGCAAAACTGTATGCCCTACAGGACAGGAGCTAGGGTGTTTGCTGGACAAGTTTTAAGATATGGGCGCATCTGTACATTGGAAAAAGATTTCATCCAAAAAGTCAATCGTACAGCTACTACTCTCATTAAGAGAGGATATAACAGCGTAGATCTCAAGCAAATTGCTGAGAAGCAGCTGCATAAGCATAGTGAAACTTTATTGAAATACGGATATTTTTCTGCTAAGCAGCTTCTTAATAATTGTGCGTGCTTTCATTGATTTAATTGATTTCGAGGCTGCTTTCATATAGCAGGGCCCCGCTTGGGTGAGTTTGAGCGTTCAGGAGTAGGGGCCGAAACGCGAATCCTTACCTAAGTTCCTGCTGATGACCTCAATTGCACATTTTTTCAATTAGGTAATCTGTTGTAGTTGTTATTTCCTTTAACCTGTAGGGAACGCCACATGGGTCCTTCTGAGGGATCAAATTCTTTTCACTTATCGTTATCTTCTACTTCATCTTCTCCTCAATCAAAGCATTAAATTTCATTCTGACGCAATTGACATGTGCAAGCATCTGGGCGACCAGACCTGCAGATTAAATTTTGTCAATACATATAAGCAATTTCCGCAATTACTACACTGCCCAACACACAGTGTGGCAGACAGGCAGGAGTTCTCGAGTAAGTCATCAATTTTTTTTCTCACTCTACTTATATTTACGCAGTACTTTTTTTCATTACCTACCATTTGAATATTTTCAACATGTACATTTGTGTTTTATTCTTATTTTTCACATTGGTTTTACTTACTGAATAGTTTGATTTGTGATTTAATTAATTATTAACTGTGTTTCGCCTAAGGTTAGCCCTTGCTAATTTGATCACTGGCGATGCCGATAGATAGCTGGGTAAATTCGGAAAAACAGATGGAAAAGCATTGTTTTCAATTTTTTTTCTTACAAGATTATCTCGACTTTGACGACGCATGAGATTTCTGTCACTTTGAAAATCTTATTCAGCAAAATGCAAGGAGCACTCTTAACTAAACTTTGTAGGCGAAAATTTATCACGATGAATTTTCTTAATCCACACATTTCTTCGTTGGCAGGAGATCTATGAAGCGAGATGCCATTAGGATTTTTCGCATCATCATTTATTCGATTCATCCTCCTTTGTCTGGTTGACAGAGGATGCCATAAACAACACGATTGACGACATTTAGAATTAGTTGTCTAGTCAGTTAAAATAAAATTGCAACATTGTAGGAGTAGGCTACCTATGATAACAATTATTATGAGGCAAACATCACGAACGGTTTATTGAAAATTATCCTTCAAATCATTGTACAAAGCGGCTGACAGAACCGTAAAATATCACTGAAAGTGGGCGATGATAAAGAAGTCAGGCACTTAGAATAAGCGTTGTAACGCATGATGATCAGTTTTTGTTGTTTTTCCGTTTTGTAGGGACTAATGTTCATCTATTGGGAAATACAGTAATGCGTTTTGGCAAAAAGTCAATAAATTCTAAATTCACGTCTGTTTTTACTCGAGGATTCTGACTGTATAGCTTAAATTTGGTTCACCGTGATGAGTGCTACGAAGTTGTCATAGCAGAGCTAGTTGACGGCAGTGAAAGCAGGTCGGTGCTACCACTAATCCATAGACAATTATTTACTTGTGCAGTTTTGGTTCTAATTTTAAGCCGCACCCGATCTCAAATAGAGTTTCCGGAATCACATGCTCTAACATAAATGAATTTAGTAATAATAATGTGTTCGCCATAGAGTAAGCATAAATAGGTAGAGTATCGACTCAAAAAGTTTCTGTATACAATGAAAAATTTTATATCAAAAGATTCAGTTTTTTGCGGAGATTACGTTTCTGTGGTCCAAAGAATTATTTCAGCAGTTTTTAAAAAGCTAAAATTTTGCAAATCTATATAGGCCTATTGCCGACATGACGCCCCTTTATAAGTAATATGAAATAAGTTGGATATCAAAAGGAATTAATATTTGCTAACAAGCATCTTAATTAGGCAGAAATTAGGCAAATCTTGAATAAGCTGAAACGCACTTTGCTACTCAATCTTTTCATACGAGCACAAAAGATATTATCAAAGTACAAATAATAGATCTGTCTAATAGATAGAAGATCAATTTTGATAGAAATAGATGAAAATCAGCGTGGTTGCTCTTCATCGAGAACTCTTTCTTATCCAGAGTACCAGCACGACTAGTGTATGGTACATAGACATCGAGAAAATGATATAATATAGTGATGTCTAACGGTCTACGTTGAGTATAGCTGCCACACAGGTTAAAAAGTTTCAGAAATAAATGTAATCATTTTGGTCATAATGGCTGAATTGAAAGGCCTGTTTCACTGCACCACATTGGGCTGAGGAGAAGCGTCACGCATTCGCTTATTATTTTATTGAATATAAATTCGATCGGAGACTAATCCCTAATTTGTCTCAGCAATTTTGTGATTTGACAACAGAAATTTTGCTGGTGTAGCTTTGAGAAGTCTCAGCACAGTTGGCCTAAAAATGGTTACACAATAACTACCATGCCAACTGAGTCAATTTTTCAAAATTTTCTCAGATGATGGACACAATTCCAATCATTTGTATTATGTAGGAGTATCATTATGTAGGAGTATTATGTATATGTATCATTTATATTAATGTAGGAGACGTGTGTATCCACATTTTGAATTTCAACATCGAAGTTGCTTTTTTGGAGAAACCGCTCCAATTTTGCGTATAATTGCGATAATTAAAATTTATGTCGTTTTATTCTCTCGTGTCGCGAATTAGTGCAGGGATCATGGTCAATTGACCGATCAAATTCAAATACTGTTTTGACGCCAACAATAGTCGCCGGAAAATAATGTGCACGTACTTGATCTCGTAATTGACACAAATAAATTGAAAAGCTTGCTGTGACATTATCCTATTGATTGAGAGACATGAAGTTGACTATTTAATCTACTCTTCAACTCCTTCAACGGGTACCCTAAAATCAATAACCTGATAACTAAGTTTTCTCATAGTCTGCTTCATGTAATCTAAACTAAGCATCAAACTGTACATTGGCCTGAAGCTTTCATACAGATAGCGATATAATTCCTAAAAGCGTGAAAAGAAAATGAGATGCAGATTTCATAGGACCATTCCATACTCTCTTATTATCAGTTATCGAAATTGAACAACAAACAAAGCACAAGTTCATCAGCAATTACGTAACTTCATTTAATTCGCATATATTAATGGTTTGTGACGCGCTATTGCAGTGCATCGCGATTTATTACCAGAATTAAGATTTTCCAGCCATCATTGCAAAATTAATAGATTTCAGTTTCAGAGTCATTGGGAAACGTATCCATTTTGAATTAACATGACGGTAGTTACGCAAAGCCAGCAGTCATCTCATCCCTTGAACCAAAAGCAATCAGCCAATTCTTGCATTGGCTAATAATTGAACTAATAACTTGTGAACTAACTGAAAGACAGGCATCAGTTATTTTTTTGCAATTTAAATCAGTGTTTTCATGCTGCTAAGTTCACTTTGTGTCTATGGGAATTTAGAGAAATTATGATCAAGGAACATATCAAAAGTTCGTCACTGGTATCACGTAAACCTCGTTGATGAGAGATGATTGATCTGATAAAATGAATTTTGAAGGGTGGTGAATTTGTTTTGTATGCAAAATTTAATGTCTTCCATTTATATTTCTAAATCTATGTGCTACATAGAGTACTTCCTTCATATACTTTGAGCGGAGTGCGGAGTCCTGTACATTCTGAAAGTATGAGAATGAAATTAGAAGCCTTGTTTTTTGTCATTTGAAAGCAGTGCTCTGTTTCTCTCGCATATACGGTGTAAAGTGCAAAAACATTGCTCGGGGAATTTCACAATCCATAGATCAAATCTCAGCAGGAATGAATTTAGTCAGAGTGAAGTCAGCCTGAATAACCTAAAATGCGGATATAGTAGTCCTACTCATTATGGACAGCGATAACATTAGAAGATGTAATCAATTGCATCTCTCTATTATTAAAATTTCTGTAATTGCTTTCTGAAACTCAAGACAGAAATGATAGAATCTGTTAATTTTTAGATCGTGAAAATTTGTACTATCCCATACTCTGAATTTAAGTAGGCCTATAGGAATTATTGTTGGAGGTTACATTTCTATGCCCACTTGAAATTTGAAGGACCATTTTCTACAAGCCTGTGGCCACAAACTAGTCCATGTCATCAAGGTACCTATTTTGGCAAAACAAGGCCAATGGGAGATCACATGTCAAATCTCTGAGTAGCATCAGCATGTCATTTGAAATAGGTTGGTGCTGTAAGGCATAGTAGACCTAAATTATCTATGAAAAAACGTGCCCTAGTGGCACTGTATCTTTCAATAGTCATGCAAAATGCAAGCGGAGCCCTTCCTTATATGCTCCGACGTTGCATAAAAATCATTATTCATCATTATTGAAACACATGATTATTTGGTCCTGTTAGGTAGGCCAATTTTCCGCGCGGGCTAAATAAATCGTACATAAAGAAGCTAAGTATGCTTTTGAAGGTTTTCTATGATTCGATCTAGCGCGTATTTGAAATTTCTAAAATCTTGACCCGGTGGGGTCTTTTCGGTACAATTTATGAGCATGCGTTATTTTTCTTCATACAACCCTATGATAAATTTGCGGAAAACTAACGAAGTAGGCGCTGTACTTTCTTCCATAAAAACAGAACATTTCAGAAATTGCAAAATGCTGCGCTTTTGATAATAAGTGAGCCCATGGTAACCACCAAAATGAAAATTGGACTTTACGACGATTGATAAATACGAGTATAAGTATTAGCTGCACTGCACGATCCTTTCCAGTAACTCGAGGTGTACATTTAGGGAAGCTCTGTTCACCCGATACATCATTGAGACCTTTTATACTCTAGAAGCCAAGATGATGCAATGTGTCGCTACTGCCACTTCCTGTGTCGCAACGGAGCGAGATGTAGACGATAAAAATTGATCATTTAATGTATCTTTTGATTTTGTGTGACATCTTTGAATATGAAACAAAGATGAAAGGAGTCTTCAGTGCGACTAGGATATATGTGTACAAGCACATGTATAATTATATTTCAATCAAAGGATGCATCAGTAAATAAAATTACTTTTACCATGATACGATCTGTAATTATATTGAATTCAAATCGAGGTGATCATTGCAGAGGAATAGTCATTTTACAGTTGACTGCCTTGAGAAACGGTCAGGACCCGAAACGTTGGCAACTTCTATATCTATAGGTACTTCAATTTTCTTTTATTGTGGCATAAATACTTCGGGAGATAATAAATACTTTAGTTTTGAAAATTTCTTATTAGTATTTACCCAGTATTATAATTAATTGGATTTCCAATCACATAGTGAATTACTATTTCATAGAATACATTTAACGGATGAATTCACAATTTAACTGAAAGCTTGCTCTACAGCTACAAAAGCGGTAAAGCCAAAAAACCCTGGTCATTAACTATAGGTCATCGAATGATGCCTTTGACCCATTGACCCGGATTCATCGCTGGCACATGTATGTGCAGTAGTGCACTGTCATGTTATAGTTTCTTCACGTTGGCACCCATTTCAGCAAGCGATTTCCTTAGACTTTCAGAATGCGAGAATAATTTTGAAAGTGTTTAGCATACTTGAAGCTCCATTGCTGAAATACATCCCCGGAAATATAATATCAAAAGAGAACCCTCAGCCTCTTCGTATATTGCATTGACAAACAAGGTTTCGAGGACTGCTACAATCATCATGACAGATTGGTCGAATGTTTGTCTCATTTTGCAATTCACCAGATTATCCGAGAGCCCTGGTTCGTTTCGAGGCACATGTCGAATTCCTCTGGCGATTTGTCTGGCGAAGTTGTCGCGGAGATGTTCTTCGGATCTCATGGTCAAGTTGTCATGCTGGCAAAAATCAATAACATGATGTAGACAAAAAGTCTGACATATGGATGTGATTTCTAGTTATTTGATGGAATCGTGACAATTCAACCATTCTGAAGGTAGGCCTATTCATGACGTAGATAGGCGCAAGGGATAATAATACTAATGATAGCTTTATTGCATATCAGACATATTCGGACATGGCACTACATCACATTAGGAAATATACTATACACGTCTGATCGAAAAGTAAGAAAATAAAAAGTAAAAAAGGTCAAGCGTATTTCATAAATGAGCTGCCGTAGCGGCTGGTCTTCGACATCATTTTGCGGCTAGTGTTCCCAAGTCGACTGGAGTGTCTGCAGGATCCAGCATTGAAGATAATGTTCAGGGGATGACTAGGACAATGGACTCTCCTCGTAAGGTGCTTTCCTAGGTCGTTACAGAAATCAGAAAATTTCTTTTTGCGCGGCAGATCGAACATCCGGCACAATCGGTCCTTAAATTTTGAGAGTTGGATGAATCATCATTTCTTGATGCTGTACCACGCAGAATACCCGTGGCTTGCGACCGACCGTGCAATAGACATTCCACAATACATTCATGAGTGCCTTTACTTGTCTAAGAGCATGCAGCATGTACACCAGGAATGCGGAGTCCTATCATTTTGATAGGATTCCGACTCCGACTCCGGGTGGCAAGTATATATAGCCTAGTTTTTTTGAAAAAAAACTCGTAACATGCATCATTCAATATAGCCTTACCTGAACCTATCTTTAGTGATCATTGCTGTATCAATCATCAATCATTTACGATGAAAGTTGATCAAATGTCGCTTTAAGTTGGATGCATGCGACTCGGCTCCTCCCATCTTGTTGATGCGTGCTTCACACGGTTTTTCTCCAGTCTCTACCAGGCAGGAATATCCCCATCCTTCTTCAAAAAATATGAGTACACTTTCGATTTTAATATGCGCTTTGGAGGAGCCATCACACAAGATTAACGTGAGGGTAAGAGGCAATGTCCTCAAACAAACTATGTATTTCATTTTTGTCTCTGACGTGACATTTGGTGCGTAGGTGTGATCGAGGCTAGGAAGGCTTATCTTCTCTACTAAATCGCCGAGTGAAAAGACAATCCTTTTTTCACTTTCACGGTTCATTCCCTTAACTATTACAAGCTTTGAATGCAGCAATGTCTCTGTACTTTTGTTTGACGGAGAAAGTTGACATCAAGACAGTGACAGATATGCACGAGGACAAATAATTTGTTTGTATTATGTTTCTGGTCTGGTTATAGGCCGGAGTCCCATCATTTGATAGGACTCCGACTCCAGTAAAAATGATAGGACTCCGAGACTTCGACTACGCATCCCTGATGTACACCCTCTTGCGAAGTTTTGTCAGGACTTCATGAGTGTGCGCACACCATGTCATATCACTGTCGATGGTGAATCCAAGAAGCTGTACTGAAGTGGCAAGTTGAATACAGGAGTTGGATAGCGGATCTTTCAAGGAGGGAAGTGAGAGTGAGCGCTTTGTTTGGAAGTTGAGCAGTTTGGTCTTGGTGTCATTGAAGGCCAATCCATTTGCGGAAGACCAGGCGACAATGTAATTCAG
The DNA here is from genome assembly GCA_907163375.1 of Prostheceraeus crozeri. Classification (NCBI taxonomy): domain Eukaryota; kingdom Metazoa; phylum Platyhelminthes; order Polycladida; family Euryleptidae; genus Prostheceraeus; species Prostheceraeus crozeri. The sequence continues at coordinate 75,891 of CAJQUW010006071.1, read as the reverse complement.
CTCTTCTGACAGATTGTCGTCATCCTCTACCCGAACAAAATGCGACAGGCACATGTCGTCCGCGAATTTTATATGAGGACTATTCTGGAAAAGAGGTCCTAAACTGTCAACCGATGAAGGACTGCTTTCGCTTTCAACAGGTGTACTGAGATTCTCCTCCCATTCACTGACCTTCATCGCATCTCCGGCAAACTTAGAGGATAAGGCAATCCAAATCTGTGGGGTCATGCATCGGTAGGTGGGGCTCTTCATCTCTGAACTCGCTGTAGCCTACTTCATTCATGCACAGTCAAGACTAACGCGGCAGAAGAAACATACACTTGGATGGTAATTAGAAAGAAATCATCATATTCTGAAATGTTTAGGAAATATTTGCTTTGAATTGTTTGATAAAGCCTATCGAAGAATTAGACTACTGTTCGACTGAAGATTTTGCAGCTGATGCGAGTAAGTGAAAATTTTTAGAAAATTTTAATTTTTAGGGGGGGGGCTCAGCCTTCCCTAGCCCCTGTTCCCGCGTGCCAGAAAAGAATCAACGTCATGAATTTTCTAAGATTTAGAATTGATTCTTTTACTCCGAACTAGTCCCAATAACTGAGAACCACCCACAATATCAAAAAGATAAATACGAATTAGAACATCAATCGTGTTTGCTCTTGAAGAAAAACACAAACAAATGAAAACTTTCCACTGCTTTTCTTCAAAAATAATTTTATTGCTGAGAACCAACCTCAACTGCTGCGAACTAGCCAAATTTTGAGAAATCATGGTATCATTATAACGTAGTAAACGCAGTCATCTTCTATTCAACAAAATTGTTATTTAAAACTTCGATGAAAACTTCGTGTTTTCAAACTCATAATTCTTGCTGAGAACCACCAAATATAATAATATACGCATAAAAATATCCCACTTAGATGCTAATAATTAGTTGACCGTATGTAAACATGAAGAAGTGTAAAAATACAGTAAAATTTGCATCTTAATTTCTTCAGCTTCATTGAGTTACCGCATAAGTGTCACAAATCAATCCCGAATACTGCGAGCCACCCAAATAATGATAGCTCACATAGAGAACTACTACAGCAACACCAATTTGATGCACTTAATCTCTCATCAAAAAATTTCGCATTTTCGAATCAATGGAGACTACTGAGAACCAGCCCCAATCTCTGAGAACCATCTAAAATATGAATCTCTGCATTAAAAGTACAAAATATTTTGTTGAATGCATGCTGACATAAGAAAATATATAATTCATGACATTTGACTTGCAGCCGTCTAGAACCAAACCCAAGTTATGATAACTACCCAAAATCTGAATCTAGGTGAATAACTTTATGAAAAGTAGCAGAAAATCATTATTTCGTATTGCTCCTATCGACAAGAAAAGTAATAACACTCGTTTTTATGAGGTCATCTCATCGCATCAAAATGACAGGTTCAGTAGGTATGTGTCAACCGCACCAAGATGTTACATGTATTATGCATCACAGGGTAGGAAGTTATCTGCAGACAACAGAATGAAAAGTTCAAAACTGATCCATGTATGGCTTATAAATCAATTGGTGTAAACGTGTTCTCCATAGCATTGCCAACATGCAAAGATATGCTTCAAATAAGGTATCAATAGGGACAGAATCATATTTTCTACTCAGATACGCATTGACATTGGACAATAAACATTGGACAAAATGTAGAAGAGAACGTGGTAAGAAGAATTTACAGTATATTTACAAATTATTTGCCAATTGTTTGTTCAAATTTTGTTGAAATGATGTCGGCCTTTTTAGTTCCAGCTAGATTTTGAAACGCATATGAAACGGGATATGAAGCTCACGTATGAAACTTTTTGAAATTATGCCTAAAAATAGATCACCTTCAAATTGATCTTGATTTTCATTGAAAAAGCTTTGGATATATTTATTCTCCATCAAAATCTAAATCGAGCAATAATTTTGGTTTTCTAAATATTCTCGTAAATTAAAGAGTCGAATATCTCGCTGAATATTGGGTTTGAATATTAGGATCTATATCAGACGAAATTGGAATTTCTGAGCAATCAATTAATTTTTGATAATCCCTGATGCCGCTACCAGAATCAATGTTCATTTTCTAGGATGCGGCACCGGTACTCCCGAATTATTTGGCAGAACGAAACAGCACCGGGATTAAACCCTATTTGAAATACATGTATATTGGATTGAGACGATGTATATAAGTCATAAGTCATAAATGTTTATTCTGAAATATACAGAAAACGCAAAGCGATGGCCGCAAGGGCACTTACAAGTAAGCGTTGATAACACGTGCAGCACATGCATACGCAAAGGTTGGCATCAATAAAAAATACATTAGACATAAATCCACTAATTTACCGAGTGATCATGATGTACATGCACATCATAAACAAATTATATGAGACCTACATAGGTAGTTAGTTTTGCGGACGCGCTGGTAGTGGATGCGAACATGGATAGGAACATGTTCCGAACATGTAAATAGGAACCGCGTTCCGATTGACAACCGAATTGAGATCATACATAATGATTCGGTAAACTTATTTGTGTGTTGGGATCGGAACGGCTTGTTCCGAAATTGAATTAGAGTATGTGAATTAGAATAGGGATGCAAACATCTATTTCGGAACTTAAACAGATAGTAGTTTGTTTTGAGACTGCTTGCTCAAATGCGAAAATTGTGACCATTGTGACTATGATGACAATTGTATTGATTTTCATAACTAGGTTAAGTTATAAATACGTGAAAGTTGTTTGATGATGTGAATATTGATGGCTAGTTTCCCAATTTCATGGATTGTTGCAAGAAACCTTGGTTATTCGCTAAAGGCTATAGAAACTGTCACATATCTAAATGAAAATATCAAAGCTGGTGATTTAGTTGGACGACTAATGGATCTGGATGAGCATACCATGAATGGTAATTTGGATCGTAGTTGGATAGAGGATTTCTCAATGCTACATTATAATGACTGAAATTAGGAGGATGAAATTGGAACTTTCTGAAACGGAGATAAAAAAGTGAAACCTTCAATTGCAGGAACATTATCATCAAATACGTTGACGATTGTACTTTCGTGATCCCCATCTTTCAATCAGCTGACTCCGCTGTTCTGGACGAGCATCAAAATATGATTTCCTGGGCCGCAACCATCGGATTGAAGTTGACTCCGAATATCAACTTCGTTGATACCTTGAAGATCCTTGGAGTGTTTCTGTCTTCAGATCTAACATGGAGTTATCACATCAAGCATGTTACCAAGATCTCATCACAACGAATGTACGCTCTACGCACGTTAAAGCCATACCTAGACAGCGTCGCCTTGAAGCGCATTTACAGCGGGTTAATTTTGTCTGTGCTGGAGTATTGCTCCCTTCTGATGGTTGGTCTCAATAGGTCAGAAGAGGCTGCCCTGGAGAGAATACAAAAGAGAGCTCATAGGCTGATTTGCGATGACAGTTGCAATTGTATTGACTTCCCGAATCTTCAACAAAGACGAGTGATGAAAGCCATACAACTCCTCAATACGATTTCAAACATATCAGACCACATCCTCCGTGACCTTTGCCCACCAAAACAACGATCTGGTAGATTCAAGATGCCTTCTATCCGAACTTCACGCCGACGCAACTCTTTTTTCCCTTTTACTGTAACCTTATCTAACAATACCCATGTTGACTTATGATTTGTATGCATGATAATGAAATTTTCCTTTTTATGCATTACTTTCTGTGAAATGCAAAAACCGTGTAAAATTCGGCAACTTGATTTCCATTGTAATTTGACAAATATATACGTCTACTACTACTACTACTACTACTACTACTACTAATTGATTTATCGAAAGTTCTATCAATGAAAGTGACTTCAGAAAGAAATTAGAAATAGAGACGTTTGAATTATTATGTGAACGGAACTGCATTAGGTGTTTTGAACGGGAAAAATCCCTTCTCTTGTTACCATGTTCTCATTTTGTCATGTGTTCTACATGCTATGTACCCTTGGAAACTATATTTTGTCCCCTTTGTGATGGAGAAATAATTTCAACAGTCACTGTACATCGCGCATGATGAGTCATCATGCGTGTCTGTGATTGGTTGCTATTGTGCAGCTTTTTTGTATATAAGGTCATCACACTTCTATTACAATCATACTTGTTGAGGATTGTAGACATTAATAAACATGCCATTTACCACGATCATTCCTGTTTCAATTATTCACAAAGACAATCTTTTTACTAGCAAGATTTCCTACTCTGCAAATGATGTTATTGGTTACAAAGCTGATCTCATAGATCTGATGGAGGATATTGTCACATTCTACCATTGTGAAGATGATATTGAACTTCAGAAACTCTTTATGAGGACATTGACCAATGCCCTTACGCGAGTACTAAGATTTTGGCTCGATGAAGTGTTCAAGCCTCTGAGTTTAACGGAAGCTATTCCACAGAGTTCTCGTTGCTATTGTGAAATGAGGACACGGAAATTGAAGATACAATCACACGAGACTTTCATGATATAATCACATTCAGCCACTATGAGGAAAATGGTGGTAAATTCAAGGTGGATATGTTTGCCGGACCCCCGTCGATGAGCGTCAACGTGGCAGTGCAAGATGAGCGGGACATAATCAAGTTTAACAGCATACGAAATAATAAAGTTAAGTGCAAATTAATTTAAAACTCAAGTGATGAGTTCATCCGTGATTTGGCTTTTGCAATACACAAATGCCTCCCAATATACAAGCCTTTATTGAGTACTGATTCTCTAAACAACATTAGAAAATTTTCAAATCGAAGATGCAGTGATATGAAAAGGCGGAACTTAGTTCAGCGTGGAGGTGGTGTCTTTTTGAATATGTTGAATGATATTGGAAACAGCATTTACAATGTACTCAACAGTCCACTAGGGAAAGTTGTAGCAGGTGCCGCACTGTTGCTGTAGACGACGAATCATGGATTGACACGTCATCATTGATTGATGACTCACGTGAATATGTATATAAGAGAGACGCGTTTGTACTCTTTAATCACTTTCAAGCCATCATTCATCGCCGGCGGTTGAAAAGCTCCGAATAAGTACAACATTGAATTATGTCTCAAAAAATGTTTATAGTTAGAGAGGAGAGCGACTCATTTGAACGTGATCTCTTTAAATTCCGACCGACAAGGAAGGTTCAAGGGATCGGAAATACCTTTTACTTCCAAACGTTGAGCTATGGTGACGATGTTTTCTACCTTCAAGTTCCATTTTTCCACAGTAATGGTATGTCTTCATCTGGATATATCAACATGAGACAAATGCGAGTGACCTTTCCGAAATGGCAGCAGATTGTTTTTCACACAAGGTTACTTCTCCCCTCAGAAGCTCGACTCTCACATGCTCAAGTCAACTTGCAATTTAAGTGTACATGTCCCAACGTCTTATCCACTTCTAAAACTATTATCTTATCCTCCGTCTTTTATTCCTACGCCAACATCGTGTAATCATCGTCTAGTCTACGCATTCCTCACGGACTTCATTCGCAAACTACATTGGCACTTTGTTTCGTTGCCATCTTCCGCGACCCAATCCTGCCGTTTCGGTCATCGGTCTTCATCTGCTTGGCCTCCTGCTGGTCGGGTTCCCCAGTCAGTACATTCAGCATCTCGTCGCATTCTGTCTGCGGCCAGGTCCATCCTGTTTACTCATCATTCTTGCAACTCGACAAACAACTTAACCGATCCTGAATCTGACATTTTGACGCTTTTGCGCTCCAACGAGGACATCATCATCCGTCCATCCGACAAAGGTGGATCTTGGGTCTTAATGGACTCTCCACATTTCATAGACGAGTGCACTGACCATCTTTCCAACCTCAATTTTTACACTCCTCTGCCTGACTTTCTTTCCGACTCTGACTCCTTATACCAAGACGTTTTGAACAATCTGCTTTCGTCCAGAGCCATCAATCGAAAGGAATTTAATTTCCTGATGCCTGACCCCGCTTCTCGCTCCCGTCACTTCGACATGCTTCCGAAAATACATAAAGAACTGTGGCCCTCTCCGATCAGGCCGCCTGGTAGGCCTATAGTATCAGATGTAAACAGCAACAGCAGCAACATCGCCAAGCTTATCGAATACTACCTGTTCCCTCTAGCAAGCAGTTTTCCGAGCTTTCTAGTGGACTCTAGCCACCTAATTGCTGTCCTTCGATCCACAACTATCCAACCAACTTCGTTACTTTGCACTTTTGATGTGAGATCCCTGTATACCAATATTCCCATCAATGAGGGTATCAACAGGGTCTCTCAAGCATTTGCTCGATATCCTCAAGCGCAGCGTCCCAACGAGGCTCTTCTGCAACTCCTACAACTGTCTCTTGAGCGAAATGACTTTTGCTTTGGCGATACTTACTGGTTGCAAACAAAGGGCGTCGCCATGGGAAAATCCTTCGGTGGATCATTCGCAAATATCTACCTTGGCAACTGGGAGGAAACAATTTTTTCGACTTTTCATCTTACCCCGTCTCTTTGGAAGAGATACCAAGATGACATTTTCATTCTGTGGGATCATGGTCTTGACTCTTTGCTCCAACTTCGTGATCACATGAATTCTGTGGACCCCCATATTCAAGTTGATCTCACCTATGACACCACGTCAATTCGCTTCCTTGACCTCTTAATCTATCGTGACTCGCATGATTCGTCCACGCTCGACTATCGAGTAGCTTTTAAAGACAACTCTTGTCATCATCTTTTGAACAAATTTTCACATCATGCCTATGATGTACATAAAGGTGTCGTTTATTCTCAAATTTTACGTTTTATTACGCATTCCTCAAATAATGAGAATCTTAGGTCTGTTTGTAATGAGGTATTTCCTTTTTGGCGATCTCAAGGAATCACGCGTTCACTTGTAAGACGTTCAGTCAAACGTGCCTCTATTTTGTCTGGCCTTTTTCCACAATGGTCCCCCGGGTTCTCTCGCTGTGACGGTCAAAGGTGCGGAACTTGCCGTTTTGCTTGTAGTGTGAAAGTTTTTCGCAACTCACGTAATCGAATGTACAATATTTCTTTTAACTGATCCTGTGATACTACTCACTGCATATATGTTATTAAATGCACATCCTGCTCAATTTTATATGTCGGTCAGTCTTCGCAACCCCTCCGACAGCGCATTGGTGAACACGTACGAGCTATATCCTCAAATTGTCCGAACTCACCTATGAACCCACATTTCAACTCATCTTGCGACCTTTCCTCCTTCCAATTTTTTGCTATTGACCGTTGCTTTTCCCTTTCTCGACGCCTTCAAAAAGAAAGAATGTGGATCCAACGCCTGAACTCGCTTTTGCCTGCTGGACTCAATCGAAGTTTGCCCATTCAAAATTCCACGATCAATCTTGTCACTTTCCGAAGTGATTGTACATCCAAGCTGAACAGTTTAGTGAAAAATTTATGTAACGATTTAAATGTGCATGTTCGCTTGTCACAAAAAACTGATAAGAATCTGCGTTGTATTTTGAGATGAGATACTTACCTTCTTTGATGCTTTTTTGATTTATTTCTTTTTGATTTTTTCTTTATTTTACATGTCAGTCATCATGTAACATTTTAACATACACTGGATACTCACCTGATTATCCTGTTTGCTGTTTAAGCACTGCATTGTATGATTGCATTGCATGATATTTATGTCGCACTTCCTACCGTGCATACGTCAGCCGATTGCATGTAACTCTGTCAGTATCAATCGAGATATCTTTTAGTGTCTATTTGGGACCAGCTTTTATTGTCAGTTATTGTGAATCGATTATGTTATTGAAAGTTCTCTTAGCGTACGATACTTAATGTGTAAATTTTGCTTGTAACTTCAGTGCACACCACAGTCGAAGCCTAACAGGCGAAATATTTGGTGCCTATAAAATTATATTTCTTAGCAACACTGCCTGGTTTTGCGCTATCAGGGGTATGGCGAGCGGCACGCGGAGATCTGCCAGAGATCTTCGCTTTTCCTACCATACTACTACTACTACTACTACTACTACTAATTGATTTATCGAAAGTTCTATCAATGAAAGTGACTTCAGAAAGAAATTAGAAATAGAGACGTTTGAATTATTATGTGAACGGAACTGCATTAGGTGTTTTGAACGGGAAAAATCCCTTCTCTTGTTACCATGTTCTCATTTTGTCATGTGTTCTACATGCTATGTACCCTTGGAAACTATATTTTGTCCCCTTTGTGATGGAGAAATAATTTCAACAGTCACTGTACATCGCGCATGATGAGTCATCATGCGTGTCTGTGATTGGTTGCTATTGTGCAGCTTTTTTGTATATAAGGTCATCACACTTCTATTACAATCATACTTGTTGAGGATTGTAGACATTAATAAACATGCCATTTACCACGATCATTCCTGTTTCAATTATTCACAAAGACAATCTTTTTACTAGCAAGATTTCCTACTCTGCAAATGATGTTATTGGTTACAAAGCTGATCTCATAGATCTGATGGAGGATATTGTCACATTCTACCATTGTGAAGATGATATTGAACTTCAGAAACTCTTTATGAGGACATTGACCAATGCCCTTACGCGAGTACTAAGATTTTGGCTCGATGAAGTGTTCAAGCCTCTGAGTTTAACGGAAGCTATTCCACAGAGTTCTCGTTGCTATTGTGAAATGAGGACACGGAAATTGAAGATACAATCACACGAGACTTTCATGATATAATCACATTCAGCCACTATGAGGAAAATGGTGGTAAATTCAAGGTGGATATGTTTGCCGGACCCCCGTCGATGAGCGTCAACGTGGCAGTGCAAGATGAGCGGGACATAATCAAGTTTAACAGCATGCGAAATAATAAAGTTAAGTGCAAATTAATTTAAAACTCAAGTGATGATTTCATCCGTGATTTGGCTTTTGCAATACACAAATGCCTCCCAATATACAAGCCTTTATTGAGTACTGATTCTCTAAACAACATTAGAAAATTTTCAAATCGAAGATGCAGTGATATGAAAAGGCGGAACTTAGTTCAGCGTGGAGGTGGTGTCTTTTTGAATATGTTGAATGATATTGGAAACAGCATTTACAATGTACTCAACAGTCCACTAGGGAAAGTTGTAGCAGGTGCCGCACTGTTGCTGTAGACGACGAATCATGGATTGACACGTCATCATTGATTGATGACTCACGTGAATATGTATATAAGAGAGACGCGTTTGTACTCTTTAATCACTTTCAAGCCATCATTCATCGCCGGCGGTTGAAAAGCTCCGAATAAGTACAACATTGAATTATGTCTCAAAAAATGTTTATAGTTAGAGAGGAGAGCGACTCATTTGAACGTGATCTCTTTAAATTCCGACCGACAAGGAAGGTTCAAGGGATCGGAAATACCTTTTACTTCCAAACGTTGAGCTATGGTGACGATGTTTTCTACCTTCAAGTTCCATTTTTCCACAGTAATGGTATGTCTTCATCTGGATATATCAACATGAGACAAATGCGAGTGACCTTTCCGAAATGGCAGCAGATTGTTTTTCACACAAGGTTACTTCTCCCCTCGGCACGTCTGATCACTGTGTTATCACAGTTTCTGGCAAACAAATTTGCTCCACACCGTCTGCACCCTTCCATAGAACAGTATATCAATTCTCCAAAGCAGACTGGTGTGGCTTCCGCACTTTTCTTAGTCAAGTTCAAGCTGAGAATTTGATTCTGAGCGAGAACGTCCACAAGTCGGCGCAAGAACTGACAGAGTGGCTTCAGATAGGGGTGTTGGCCTACATTCCTCATCGTACTTTCCAAATGAAGCCCCACTCACAACCTTGGTTTACACCAGAATGTGCAGCTGTAAGTTGCCAGCGTGACCACTTTTTCCATAAGTATAAGCGTGACAGCAGCGCTGGCAATCTTGAGTTGTACAAAACCGCACGTAGACATTGCAAGGAAACCACACATCAGGCCAAAAGCCGTTACGCTTTGTATGTACGGAAATCCATTGCTACCCAAAAGCTTGGCTCTAAGGACTTCTGGAGGATTTACAACAGTGTCACCAATAGGAACAAATCCTCCATCCCAGCACTCCGTCATGCCGAAGTCAGTAATTCTATGGCGACAACCTCAGCAGACAAAGCCGAGCCCCTGCCTCCGCCTCTGCCTCTTCAAATGTTTCCATTCCAAATCCCCACTCAGTTTCTCCTACTCCTGCAGCTACTTCACAGACGCTTTCAGCTGACTACAGTGCGGTCCAAACTCAGCCTCTTCTTCATGACTCCACTTCTGCTGAAGCCCCCACGCAACAGGAGCACTCCTCAGCCGATCTTCCTGAACTGGTCGATGTTTCCGGATCAGTCAACGATGATGAACCAGATGTACCTACTGTGACTGTACCTGCTCCAAGTAACGTCCATGCTTCTCCTTCGGTCACCGTTGATCCTTCCAGTTTGCAAGTCTGCCACAATCTCATCCTTGGTGACTTCAACCTTCAGCGCTTCCCTATCTCAAACAGCCTTACCAAAGTGATTGCTCTTCCCAATGGTCGCATCTCCGCGATGAGATCCAGGGTCAACAGCCTTCCGGAATCCTCGTCGATCTGCAAAGTGTTTGTGTGCCTGAGTCTTCTCGACCGTCGCAATCGATTCGTCACTATGGTTACCGGCTTGAAAAGCCTCATGAGTCGCTGCAACGTCATCTTTCCCAACTCAACACGTTTTGTTGTTCTTTGTGGTATCCCTGCAAATTTCTCTCACAGCGAAAGAACTACATATCAACAGTTATTCTCTGAACTTCGCAGCAAGCATCCGTCCAACTCCATTATTCTTGCTGCTCCTCATCCATTCTCCTCAACAAATGCTACCTGGAGCCCCGAAACTTGCTTATCTGTGTACAATCTTATCCAATCACATTTAAACTAGCGTTTGAGAAGCTCGACTCTCACATGCTCAAGTCAACTTGCAATTTAAGTGTACATGTCCCAACGTCTTATCCACTTCTAAAACTATTATCTTATCCTCCGTCTTTTATTCCTACGCCAACATCGTGTAATCATCGTCTAGTCTACGCATTCCTCACGGACTTCATTCGCAAACTACATTGGCACTTTGTTTCGTTGCCATCTTCCGCGACCCAATCCTGCCGTTTCGGTCATCGGTCTTCATCTGCTTGGCCTCCTGCTGGTCGGGTTCCCCAGTCAGTACATTCAGCATCTCGTCGCATTCTGTCTGCGGCCAGGTCCATCCTGTTTACTCATCATTCTTGCAACTCGACAAACAACTTAACCGATCCTGAATCTGACATTTTGACGCTTTTGCGCTCCAACGAGGACATCATCATCCGTCCATCCGACAAAGGTGGATCTTGGGTCTTAATGGACTCTCCACATTTCATAGACGAGTGCACTGACCATCTTTCCAACCTCAATTTTTACACTCCTCTGCCTGACTTTCTTTCCGACTCTGACTCCTTATACCAAGACGTTTTGAACAATCTGCTTTCGTCCAGAGCCATCAATCGAAAGGAATTTAATTTCCTGATGCCTGACCCCGCTTCTCGCTCCCGTCACTTCGACATGCTTCCGAAAATACATAAAGAACTGTGGCCCTCTCCGATCAGGCCGCCTGGTAGGCCTATAGTATCAGATGTAAACAGCAACAGCAGCAACATCGCCAAGCTTATCGAATACTACCTGTTCCCTCTAGCAAGCAGTTTTCCGAGCTTTCTAGTGGACTCTAGCCACCTAATTGCTGTCCTTCGATCCACAACTATCCAACCAACTTCGTTACTTTGCACTTTTGATGTGAGATCCCTGTATACCAATATTCCCATCAATGAGGGTATCAACAGGGTCTCTCAAGCATTTGCTCGATATCCTCAAGCGCAGCGTCCCAACGAGGCTCTTCTGCAACTCCTACAACTGTCTCTTGAGCGAAATGACTTTTGCTTTGGCGATACTTACTGGTTGCAAACAAAGGGCGTCGCCATGGGAAAATCCTTCGGTGGATCATTCGCAAATATCTACCTTGGCAACTGGGAGGAAACAATTTTTTCGACTTTTCATCTTACCCCGTCTCTTTGGAAGAGATACCAAGATGACATTTTCATTCTGTGGGATCATGGTCTTGACTCTTTGCTCCAACTTCGTGATCACATGAATTCTGTGGACCCCCATATTCAAGTTGATCTCACCTATGACACCACGTCAATTCGCTTCCTTGACCTCTTAATCTATCGTGACTCGCATGATTCGTCCACGCTCGACTATCGAGTAGCTTTTAAAGACAACTCTTGTCATCATCTTTTGAACAAATTTTCACATCATGCCTATGATGTACATAAAGGTGTCGTTTATTCTCAAATTTTACGTTTTATTACGCATTCCTCAAATAATGAGAATTTTAGGTCTGTTTGTAATGAGGTATTTCCTTTTTGGCGATCTCAAGGAATCACGCGTTCACTTGTAAGACGTTCAGTCAAACGTGCCTCTATTTTGTCTGGCCTTTTTCCACAATGGTCCCCCGGGTTCTCTCGCTGTGACGGTCAAAGGTGCGGAACTTGCCGTTTTGCTTGTAGTGTGAAAGTTTTTCGCAACTCACGTAATCGAATGTACAATATTTCTTTTAACTGATCCTGTGATACTACTCACTGCATATATGTTATTAAATGCACATCCTGCTCAATTTTATATGTCGGTCAGTCTTCGCAACCCCTCCGACAGCGCATTGGTGAACACGTACGAGCTATATCCTCAAATTGTCCGAACTCACCTATGAACCCACATTTCAACTCATCTTGCGACCTTTCCTCCTTCCAATTTTTTGCTATTGACCGTTGCTTTTCCCTTTCTCGACGCCTTCAAAAAGAAAGAATGTGGATCCAACGCCTGAACTCGCTTTTGCCTGCTGGACTCAATCGAAGTTTGCCCATTCAAAATTCCACGATCAATCTTGTCACTTTCCGAAGTGATTGTACATCCAAGCTGAACAGTTTAGTGAAAAATTTATGTAACGATTTAAATGTGCATGTTCGCTTGTCACAAAAAACTGATAAGAATCTGCGTTGTATTTTGAGATGAGATACTTACCTTCTTTGATGCTTTTTTGATTTATTTCTTTTTGATTTTTTCTTTATTTTACATGTCAGTCATCATGTAACATTTTAACATACACTGGATACTCACCTGATTATCCTGTTTGCTGTTTAAGCACTGCATTGTATGATTGCATTGCATGATATTTATGTCGCACTTCCTACCGTGCATACGTCAGCCGATTGCATGTAACTCTGTCAGTATCAATCGAGATATCTTTTAGTGTCTATTTGGGACCAGCTTTTATTGTCAGTTATTGTGAATCGATTATGTTATTGAAAGTTCTCTTAGCGTACGATACTTAATGTGTAAATTTTGCTTGTAACTTCAGTGCACACCACAGTCGAAGCCTAACAGGCGAAATATTTGGTGCCTATAAAATTATATTTCTTAGCAACACTGCCTGGTTTTGCGCTATCAGGGGTATGGCGAGCGGCACGCGGAGATCTGCCAGAGATCTTCGCTTTTCCTACCATACTACTACTACTACTACTACTACTACTAATTGATTTATCGAAAGTTCTATCAATGAAAGTGACTTCAGAAAGAAATTAGAAATATAGACGTTTGAATTATTATGTGAACGGAACTGCATTAAGTGTTTTGAACGGGAAAAATCCCTTCTCTTGTTACCATGTTCTCATTTTGTCATGTGTTCTACATGCTATGTACCCTTGGAAACTATATTTTGTCCCCCTTGTGATGGAGAAATAATTTCAACAGTCACTGTACATCGCGCATGATGAGTCATCATGCGTGTCTGTGATTGGTTGCTATTGTGCAGCTTTTTTGTATATAAGGTCATCACACTTCTATTACAATCATACTTGTTGAGGATTGTAGACATTAATAAACATGCCATTTACCACGATCATTCCTGTTTCAATTATTCACAAAGACAATCTTTTTACTAGCAAGATTTCCTACTCTGCAAATGATGTTATTGGTTACAAAGCTGATCTCATAGATCTGATGGAGGATATTGTCACATTCTACCATTGTGAAGATGATATTGAACTTCAGAAACTCTTTATGAGGACATTGACCAATGCCCTTACGCGAGTACTAAGATTTTGGCTCGATGAAGTGTTCAAGCCTCTGAGTTTAACGGAAGCTATTCCACAGAGTTCTCGTTGCTATTGTGAAATGAGGACACGGAAATTGAAGATACAATCACACGAGACTTTCATGATATAATCACATTCAGCCACTATGAGGAAAATGGTGGTAAATTCAAGGTGGATATGTTTGCCGGACCCCCGTCGATGAGCGTCAACGTGGCAGTGCAAGATGAGCGGGACATAATCAAGTTTAACAGCATGCGAAATAATAAAGTTAAGTGCAAATTAATTTAAAACTCAAGTGATGATTTCATCCGTGATTTGGCTTTTGCAATACACAAATGCCTCCCAATATACAAGCCTTTATTGAGTACTGATTCTCTAAACAACATTAGAAAATTTTCAAATCGAAGATGCAGTGATATGAAAAGGCGGAACTTAGTTCAGCGTGGAGGTGGTGTCTTTTTGAATATGTTGAATGATATTGGAAACAGCATTTACAATGTACTCAACAGTCCACTAGGGAAAGTTGTAGCAGGTGCCGCACTGTTGCTGTAGACGACGAATCATGGATTGACACGTCATCATTGATTGATGACTCACGTGAATATGTATATAAGAGAGACGCGTTTGTACTCTTTAATCACTTTCAAGCCATCATTCATCGCCGGCGGTTGAAAAGCTCCGAATAAGTACAACATTGAATTATGTCTCAAAAAATGTTTATAGTTAGAGAGGAGAGCGACTCATTTGAACGTGATCTCTTTAAATTCCGACCGACAAGGAAGGTTCAAGGGATCGGAAATACCTTTTACTTCCAAACGTTGAGCTATGGTGACGATGTTTTCTACCTTCAAGTTCCATTTTTCCACAGTAATGGTATGTCTTCATCTGGATATATCAACATGAGACAAATGCGAGTGACCTTTCCGAAATGGCAGCAGATTGTTTTTCACACAAGGTTACTTCTCCCCTCGGCACGTCTGATCACTGTGTTATCACAGTTTCTGGCAAACAAATTTGCTCCACACCGTCTGCACCCTTCCATAGAACAGTATATCAATTCTCCAAAGCAGACTGGTGTGGCTTCCGCACTTTTCTTAGTCAAGTTCAAGCTGAGAATTTGATTCTGAGCGAGAACGTCCACAAGTCGGCGCAAGAACTGACAGAGTGGCTTCAGATAGGGGTGTTGGCCTACATTCCTCATCGTACTTTCCAAATGAAGCCCCACTCACAACCTTGGTTTACACCAGAATGTGCAGCTGTAAGTTGCCAGCGTGACCACTTTTTCCATAAGTATAAGCGTGACAGCAGCGCTGGCAATCTTGAGTTGTACAAAACCGCACGTAGACATTGCAAGGAAACCACACATCAGGCCAAAAGCCGTTACGCTTTGTATGTACGGAAATCCATTGCTACCCAAAAGCTTGGCTCTAAGGACTTCTGGAGGATTTACAACAGTGTCACCAATAGGAACAAATCCTCCATCCCAGCACTCCGTCATGCCGAAGTCAGTAATTCTATGGCGACAACCTCAGCAGACAAAGCCGAGCTTCTTTGCAAGGAGTTTGCGAAGAATTCGTCATTAGACGATTGAGGTAGAATTCCACCTCCAATTCCCACGCGCACTGATGAGACAGTTAGTCCTCCTTCAGTCACAGTCCGAAACGTCAAAAAGATCATCGCCGGTCTCGATAGCTCTAAGTCTAGTGGACCAGATGGCATCCCGGTTTCGGTCTTCAAGCATCTCTCACCTGAGCTTTCTCCACTTTTATCTAAACTGTTCAGTAGATGTGTATCCACCGGTGAGTTTCCCTCTTGTTGGAAAGTAGCTTCCGTGGTTCCAGTTCCAAAGAAAGGTTCTGACTCATCTCTTCCATCTAGTTGCCGTCCTATCAGCCTGCTTCCAATTGCTGGCAAGATTTTTGAAGCAGTGATTAACCAACACATTGTTAACTTCCTTGAAACTCAGAACCTTCTATCAGAAGAACAGTATGGCTTCAGGCACTCTCGATCAACTGCAGATCTTCTTTCATATGTCACTGAACATGTGAGTCGTGTCCTTCACAGACAAGGTGAGACGAGATCAGTTGCCTTGGATATTTCCAAGGCACTCGATAAAGTCTGGCATCAGGGACTCCTTATGAAGCTAAAGTCTTATGGAGTTGCTGATCAACTCCACAAACTTCTTGCTTCTTTCCTTAGTGACCGGCAGATATCTGTCGTCTTAGATGGCCAAAAGTCTTCCACCAAGTTTGTCAATGCAGAAGTTCCTCAAGGGTCAATTTTGGGACCCACTCTTTTTCTGCTGTACATCAACGACCTCCCAGACTGCCTAGTGAATAAATTGGTGATGTATGCAGATGACACAACACTCTTCAATTCCAATGAGCTACTCGCTAAAAACACTCAGCAACGTCAGCAGTTATGCGACGTTCTTAATGAAGACTTACGCAGGGTCTCAGGATGGGGCGCCAATTGGCTTGTTTCCTTCAATCCTTCAAATACTCAGAGTATTCCGCACTCACGACTTAAAGGATGTCTGCTAACTTCAACATCATTCTTCCAAGCAGTAGCAACCCAAAGATTTTCCCAGGTAACATACCATCTCAATACTCTGTTGAATTTGCTAATCCAATTACTCTGCATGGACCCCATGAAGTTGCTCTAAATGAAATTACTTATTGGTTAAAAAACTGTTTGGCTAAAAAACAACCATTTTGAATTACATAAAGAAGTGCGAGAAAAGGATGATTGTTTTCGCATATTTCACAATAGTCTACATGGTACATGGGCTTTTCATCATCTAACTTTACATCCTTTTTAAACATCTCTGCCATCTGTCCAAAACATGATTAAAATTCAAAAGGCATTTACAACGTCTACTTTTGATTCTAAAGTTCTCACAATGAGCTTGCAAGACACAGAAAAGGAAATCGGTAGAATGTTTCAACGAATAAATGATCTATTTAAGCTGACTTTGAATAAATTCTACAGATCAGTCATAAAGGGGTCAACAAAATTGTTCAAGGAAGGGAAGCATGTGCTTTTTGTATTGGGTAAGGATTTGAGTCATACTTTAGGGTATTCCAGAACAACGTTCTCATCAAGGTATTGGTACAATGGACGTGGGTGGAATTCGGAGAGGAAAGTCACTGATTTTCGATGTAGAATCGTGCCATTGTATGCATTACAAAAAAGGAGCATCCGAGTAAAGAATCAATTTGAAGTTATTAGAAGTGTTGAAGACGTTGCAAGAGAGATTCAAGGATCAGTGCCAGAAACGTTAATGACTTGTGAATATAAGAGAGAGAAAGTAACTTCATTTCCTGTTGAAACGGAGGTAGAATTTCTTGTTTTTACTAAAAAGACACCATTGGAAAGGTCTGAGTCCGCTGTTATTGAATTCGGATCTGAAATGATTGGGATGTTTAAAGGCCTTGAAAGCGCACTTTTGCTGACAGAATTAAATGATACAAACAAGGTTCAATTATCCTCTTCTAAACTCAAAGCATCAACAAACATTTCATGGGATATACAGCAAAGATATTGTGAGTGATGAATTGACTACTACTAGTGAACTGGTAAAAAGAGTTAATTTGAACATTGAAAGCTTGAAAACGCCATCTGAATTGTGCACAAAGTTAAATGAGTTTGGTGTAGATTACTTTGATGCTGATGAATATCACTTTTCTTATGACCCACATAGGAAACGCATGATTCTAAAGGTAGGGAAGAACTCTCTTATCAAGCTGGATAGCATGTTAACGACCACATTGGGATTCCCAAAATCAACTATTTATGAAGGCACATCAATAGGCGATACAACACCATCATTAGAGCGGGATATAAGAAACTTGTACGTCTATTGTAACATTATTGAATATACAAGGGTTGGTGACATTGAAGCCCCACTTTTGCGCACATTTCCGCTCTCATCGGTGAGGAAGCAACTAATCAATCGAGAATTTATTAACACGATGTATGTACCAATGAGCAGAAATGTCATCAATAGAATTGACATATCAATTCATGATGACACATGTGAAGTAGTACCATTCTGTGGTGGTGTTACTGTTTTAACACTGCACATCAGGACACGAGATTAAGGCTTTACGCTATTGTAGGATCTATAATTATCCACAAGACATAATGTCAGGCATTTACAGTGATCCATCCTATCAGAGCGGCTATCCCGTGTTTGCTGGAGGTAGACGACATGTTGGAGGAGGCATATTCGGTGCACTGAGACGTATGGTTCTCCCAACACATGGTTCAAAAAGTATGGCGTACCATTCATGAAGCGGGTTGGAAACAGAGCTCTAGACTTTGGTCCAAATGTTGCAGCTGATGCACTTCAAGGGGAGGATATCAGTGAATCTATGAAATTGCGTGTACAGCAATCTGCCATACACGCATTAGATGATTTAACAAAGACGAGGCGTACAGTTCGGAAGAAACGTAGGAAGTCAAGACAAGTTGGATCAGGTCGAGTTACTAAGCAAAGACGTAGGAAAAGTAAAATGTCCACCAGAGCAGCACGTTCTAAATCAAGACGTCGTGTGAAAGCAAGACAGCGCAAACGAAATTCCACAGCGACTGGAAACAAGTCAAAACCAAGGAAGACAAGATATTAGTAAAGCTAATACGATGCAGAGTAACAATTCGGCTTCGTGTTTCTTTGATTCACCGCCTCATCAAACTGACATTATTACCTCAACTATTGTAGACATAGTCCCCACAACAAATATCGATGGTAACCAACAGCCTATTCAGTTTGATATACCTGCTAATCATCAAGATTATAATTGACTGTCAATCCATTGACTTAGAATTGTGTATACAAATTAAGGAGACTGATGGTGCCAATATTGATTCAACCAAGGATAAGGTGGGATTGACAAATCTTCCTATTGCCAGTCTATTCTCAGATGTGTATTTAATATTCAATGACAAACCGATTGAAGGAGGGGATCGAGCATGTCCCTATGGAGCATGCATAACTACAATGACGCAATTTCGGAAGCAAGCTAAACAGTCACACTTGCAAATTGCCGGCTGGTATGATGATCAACAAGGGAAATTTGATGAGGCTTCAAATGGAGGTTTAAAAAAACGAATGGAATTGACAGCAGATTCAAAGGAATTATGCTTGAAAGGACCTGTCTATCTTGATTTCCTTCGTCAATCTGGATATCTACTATCACAGGTTAAGATGCAAATAAAATTTATTCGTGCAAATTCTGAGTTCGCGTTAATGGCTTTTGGAGCTACAAACTATCAAATCAATATAAGTAGTGCCGTGCTCAATGTAAGGAGAGTAACAATGAACCCGTCAGTCATCAACGAGCATGCGACAGGATTGAGGAAAAGCAATGCAATATATCCAGTTAATCACAGTGTGTTAACAAACTTCACAATTGGTGCGGGATCATCCTCTCATGCCTACCCAAATCTTTTCCCCACTGCGATGCCGAAGGCGGTGTATATCACATTTGTGGAAAATTAGTCATTTATTGGTGCTTTTGAAAAGAATCCATTTAATTTCCAACACTTTAACGTTAGTAAACTAGCACTCTATCAGTATGGAAAATTTGTTGCTTGCAAAGCTTATGAGCCTAATTTTAAAGAGGGTAAATTTGCACGTGAGTATGGTTCTACTTTCACTGCACTGAGCATGTTTAACAGATGATTCAAATGGAATTACAATGGATATGTACAAGAATGGTTACTTCTTCATTATATACAATCTCACAGCAGATGCAGATCTAGGTGGTGAAATCGTAGGAGTTACAAAGCCTGGAAATCTACGACTGGAGGTATCATTTGAGTCACCTTTGAAGAAAACAATTACTTGCCTCATTTATGCTATCCATGATAGCAAAGTTGAAATAACGAGAATGCGAGACGTAACTGTCAGCTATCAGAGATGAGTAACCTAGGCAACACCGAAATCTTGAGGAAAATGGGGAATGCTCATCCCTACTCCAAGACAATATTTCTTGATGTCTTTTCTAGAGATAATTTACATAATTCAATTCCTTTCTATCCTTGTTCGCTTATCATCAATACGGATAGCAACAATCTTCCTGGTAAACATTGGGTTGCAGTGTACGTCAATCGCTATAAAATGGCCGAATATTTTGAATCTCATAATCTACTTCGCTTACATGACATTGCATTATGGATGAATAGGTTTTCCTGGACGATTAAGAAAGTTACATAGTTTCCACTCCAAAGCAATGTATCTCTCATGTGTGGTGGTTATGTGCTATATTTCGTCAACGAGAGACCATTGAAAAATAACTTTAAAAATGGTTTACAACTTTTTTCGAAAGACTGCTATAAAAATGATGTAATTCTAACAAAGTATATTGAATCTGTTTTGTAATAAAGCTTTATTTATATGTAAATGTCCTTGTTTTTATGTTCCAAATCGTTGGGTTTAGAGGGAAAACAAAGCACGTTTACATTTCATTATGTATTCACAAATGTACAGTTCTTTTCTAGTTATTCACATATCTACAATGTACATTTTCCAAATATTTTTCTCAAATCACATAGGATGGGAGGAAAAAGGTCTTAAATGCCGGTTATCACAACTTTTCCATTATGGAACACATGAACATGATATGGGTGCCAGTTAGTCATCTGTTTACCTGGAAATAGTTCCACTTCATAAGTGAAATTATTTGATGATGTGACTTTACGAAATTCATAATGATAGTTCAATTCACATAGCACAGTCATTGTCTTCACTTTCCATTCAGATAATGAGTCTCGAAGTAAATTTTCTAATGTAGAATGTAGATATGGTAGATCACCATCAGTGAAGCCATTGAAACATTGGATTGTTCCATTTGGAAAGAATAGGATAGTCACACATTTATCCTTCCTCTGTATCCTCCATGTTAACATTGAGGGTCTTCCCAGATGTAGATTCGTTGTCGGCCTCATCTTGTGGTTTATTAATAACCATTGGTTTCGATTGGGAATGTTCCGCTCGATTTCTTGAAGATTGAGTTTTGAGTTTACTTTTGTAGTTAACATGCGATTCACTACTTCCATCCGCTTGATGTCCTCCATCCTTAATGAATGAAATCATATGTGGTAGTTCCTCTTTTGTAAAGTTTCTCCATGTGACGTCACTGAAACGGAAAAATCGATAGTCAATATCTTCTCTCTTTGGTGAACAGACATATAGCTTGATGGTAGAGTCACACTTTATCCATACCCTATGATCGAGCGGAATCTTCATCCGTGTCTTATGGTTGTCAATCAGATCAGCGAAGTCTTTCAGTGAAGATGATGCGTCAAGGCTAATACAAACGCCACGATGTTTTCCACCACTATTTGTTATTAAGTGACGAAAGACTACTTTCTCAGAATTTGTTATGTGAATGCTTTGTGAGTCATTTAATTTCCATGTTCTAATGTAATGAAGCATGTTTTCAAATATAAACCTAAATTTATTTGTTTGCATAAAGCTTGCTATTTTACATCTCAACATATCGGAATGATGCTGAATGCTACGTCTTCAATTCATAGTAGGACTACCTATGTTTTAGTAATTATTTCTACACATTGTAAAAATGTAGAAATTTCATCTTATATTTAATCTACCTATATATTAGTAAGCATTACTACGCAGAAATGTAGTGATTGTTCAGTTTACTTTATTAAATTTCTTGAACTTCTACGTCACCTGTAGCAGGAAGGCATCTCCTTCTCTTTGAAGGTGGGGGAAGTCATAAATTATAGTGTCCATATGGTAGAGATAGATTTTTATTTAACCAACAGCGCTTATCCTCCCAAAGTGAAAGTCCTCGCTTTCTAAATGATTTTGTAGTGACTACGTGAATTTAGAATTTATAATTGTCATTTCCTCACTTGTATCTTTCTCACTGTAGTACACAGTCCTATAATCATTATGATGTAATTTTTAACTGCAGCTCTCTGCACTCCTTTTGCCCGCTTTATGCTATCACAAGTTGAATCTAGATATTTCATTGAATACATTTTTGGTTTTAGCAAGATCATTTCCTCAAGCAACTTTCCCGCACACTCATCCTTAAAGTTTGTAGTTGAGTATAGTCGGTGATGACTGTCATAGTTTGAAGAGTCAAATTTTTCACCAAAATATAGCAGCACATCCTCCAGCGGACAGATGGTGAGGTGTACAAACATAGGAAAAAACTGTCGGTATCACCTCCACAAAGCCGCGTTCTATTTATCAGTGGACATCTTTTCAAGTCATTGTAGTATAACTGGTACATTTCCAATTTGCTATAGTCAGGTACTGCCTGACCAACATAAATCAATTTATTCAACATTATTGAAAATTTATACATTCCCATACCAACTAGATCTTCATCAAATATCTTATGCTGTACATAGAGAGGATGACTTGATAATTTTCGAGATTGTTCCACGCTGTTTACTAATTTGAATTTTCTCCTTCGTCTTACATTTTCCATTGTTCTACCATATAGAAACTTATTTTCAACTTATAAAATGACTTTTCAAAGTTAGTACTTGATTGAGCTCTCTTTTGTGAATTCATATCAATGTGCGTTCTCAACCATGGCTTTTGTGTAAACTTTATACCGCTGTGAATTTTTGTGATTTTCATACCCATGGATAAATAAAATTTTAATATTGGATAGTGTACAACATAATGTTCCCTATTGAATTGATGAAGCAAGAGTTTTTTAGTTGAACTGAATTTAGTGTCCGGTCTTATTTTTCTATGTAAATCCTTCATATAAGTTGAGAACATATTTTGCTCTACGGTCTGCATCTCTGGCGCTAATGGGAAATCGGCAGTGTTATCATGTACGAGTATATTTGCAGGATATTCCAAGTTTAAATCAAAAATATAACCAATTTCACCATCATCATCGATAGCTTGAATATTTTCTTCGTTTAAAAAATAGCTTACTTCACTTTCATTCAACCATTTAAAATTGGAATGTGGTAGACTCTTACTGAGCGAAGAACCGTAAAGGTTGTTGACATCAATGTAAGACAAGTGACGACTTTCATTTGTATTATTTTGTAATTCCGAAATGCGTGCACGTACTCTGTGAATGTTCGTAAAAGTCATTCCACCCCTTATTCCCCTTTCGAAGAGATTATACATACTTTCATCTTGTATGTAGTGTGGAGGATCATTAGATGGCAAAAATTTAAAGCTGAAGTAAAGCTAAGATGTGGAAGGCTAGTGGAATGTACAGGATCTACTTCATCTTCACTTTGGCGTAGTGACCTAAAAACTTCAAAAATATCTGCCAGTAATAATACATCCAGTTTCAGATATGCAAGCATGTAATCACCAAAATTGTTACAATTGAAAGCAAACCACGCATTACTAGCGTGCTCATATTCTTCATCTGAACAATTTTCACGAGTGAGATCATTATGAAATTCACATTGTGGTGGAAAACTTTTTTCTGACAATGTATTTAGACTTTTGAAATAACAGTAGGGAAACACTCCCTTTTGATAAAGAATATCATCTGTTAACAGGGGAATTTCATTTCGTAGTTTTTCTACATGTTCATAAACTTGCAATCCTCTTGCCAACTCACTCAATGATGGACTTAAAAATTGATAAGAATCTAAGAATTTTAACTTGAAGTAGATTGTTTTTCCTTTGTATTCGTTCATAGGGACGCTGGCGGATAGAGTTATATACTTTTCAGCTGTTGCTGCTACTACTTCCAATTGGTTTGTAACAAACGATATGACTATCATAATTCTTAAAATTATGGAAGAAGATGGGCAGTTCCCGCCTATTTAATTTTAATCGAAGATTGCATTTACTGCATATTGTTTGTCTATATCTTCCTGTTAGATGGTCGTGATCTCTTACTTTTATGCAATCATCACTAAACGCAGCTTTGCATTTATTACAATTTTTTACATTTTATGTTTTTCTTCTTCATCAGGAGAAAGAGACATTGGTTGCCGGCTTATTGCATGCTGATTATCATATAGGTTTTGAGCTATATTTTCTAGGTGATCCAAGAAGTCCATAATACAATTCTCTCCTTTGAAGACATAATATTTGTTTTCAAATCTGGACTGGAGAGCTTTATGCCAAACATGATAAACACCAACTGCTGCCGGTTTGTGTACTTTATTGTCGATGTAGCACTCTATATCTGCATAAACAACTAAGGGAGGACTTAATTGATATTCCATGGTACTTGTGCTTACCTCTAGTTGTTTAGGCATTCTTTATATTTGTGCCTTTCCACGAACACAAAATTGATACTGTCGCTCCAAAGTTGTCTTATATGTAAACGATTGGGTACATCGATCGCAGAAATGTTTGCAACATTGCATAAAGACCAAACTATTATTTGAAGCGCTAATTTGTATATGTCTAGACGTTGATTCAGCAGTACTAGATTCGGGTAATTGACAATCATACGCTGACATACTTCGAGGATTTGAATCTAAATTACATTTACTTGGTTGGTTATCACAGACTAGATTGTGTCGCTTTAGATTATCCTGCCGTTTCGTTTCATATGAATACTTCCCACACTGATAAGTTTTTCCTAACTTACAAAACTTTTCATGGCGTTGCAAATTACCATTAAGAGTAAACGTTTTTCCTTATTTAGAACAGCAACCATGTTTACTAAACTGGTGAGGATTATAATTTTTGCAGACTATATATATTTTTATCGTCCTATGACGTCACAACGATTGCTAGCCAATGACATTGGTTCGAATCTACGATGAAATAAGAAGACAAGACTTGTAACAATTTCTTTTTCCATTAAGTCAAAAAGTCAAAGTAAAAGAAATCTACAATTTTGGACACTTCACCATGTCACTGTGTGAGAGTTTCAGATGATGACACTGCTCGCAACAGTCGGACGTGTCCTCCATGCGAGTTAGTCTTACTCGTGAAATAACACCGTCACGATACACTACGTGCATAAGCGTCTCGCGTTCAAAGTGACGATTACCTCCGGCCACAGAAGAGAATAATAGCAAGTTCGACTGTGTCAAATTCCGAACAGACACAATCAAACCCCTATTTTCCTCCCTGAGCTTGCTCTCCCGCTGCTCAGCCATCCGCAATCGTTGCTGACATAATTTCAGCTTCTGTTCCAGTCGCTCATCACCTTCGAACGTTTCATTCAGATCTACATTGTATTCCCGCAGAGGTAAAGGTGCTGGAGCGGGAGCAGGAACAGGTGTCGTAGTAGGAGTTGGAACTGGAGCTGGAGAAGAAGCTCGTGGTGGTGTGAGAACTCCTCGATGTTCGAGGATCGGCGTAAATGGAAGCCGAGCGCTGCAGTTTGGCGACGCCCGGATCGGCGTGAAGGAGATCTCCTCCTGCGATGTGAAATCAATCACATCCTTAAATGAGAAGAAATAATTGTTTACTATCTATTTGTCCTTATAATGAGGATAGAGCAATACAGGTCTGACAAAATTTGTAAAAATCGTACTTCAGGAGTGATACATGATAGATTGTCCCGAATCGAATTATTCTGAAAATAGATATCACTGCTATAATTTTTGAACCACATTTATCAAGAGAAATCATGAGATTTAGTTAACAATTATGTTATGTAGTTATTGTTAAGTTCGATACTTACAGGAGAGCGTCTTGTGTCATCATCATCAGAAGATGATGTGGGTGACGACGTTGCTGATGACGTAGTAGACGTCTTGCTACTCTCATCTGATGAGGACTCCGATGAGGACTCCCGTATGGTATACGGACGCTCTTCCTTGTCTTCAACTGACGTGGTTGTAGCCGGTGTTGAGGCGATGCTACTAGCCCTGGTTTTTGCAGGGATAGGGATCGCATTACCTGAAGCGGTAGAAAAAGACAGAATGATAATTGAGCAAATGGATGATGTATGATACATTAACAAGTGGTGAGAGGGACTTATAATAACGACTATAGCAACTGTACTTGCGGGACGTGGGGTACTTGGCTCTTCTACCGCACTCAACTTGGGCACCGGTGGTAGAATTTTGAACAACTGCAAAGAGAATTAACGCATTATTTTACATTGAGGGTGATTAATTTTTATCAACTTGACTTACATTTTTCATTTGAGGCAACTGTTTGACAACCTTTGTCTTCTTCTACGCTGGAGGCCTCTCACACTGAAATGTTTTTGAAAAGTTAAATTTACTTCATACATAACGAAACAAATGTTCTTAACATTAATCATTTTTATTTTTAATCTAGCATGAACTGCAATCGCCACTCACCTCTAGACCACTTGATGAAGAGTCACTATCAGTGAATGCTCTTGACTTGAACTTGGTTTTCTTTTTGTGGGGGGTTTTGTGGGTTCGGCACATTGACTGAGAACTCCCTGTGCAGCCCTATCCTCCTTCGCGAAAAGTCTCGCCAATTTACTTTTCTCATCTTTCGAGGTTAAGTTTCGACCACCCCTGCCATTTCCCTGCGCACAGGATGCATGTTTATTGATGAAAGCCTTGGACTTGTCATCATTTCCCATTTCCGTGCTTCGCACTTAGGTCCCACATGTAAGACAATACACATAGGTGCAGCCCTCCTTGAATGCACACTCCTTGTGTCCACTCTTGCTCGTATGTCTCACAGGTTGGTTACATGCTTCACGAAGGTGAAAGATTAAGCGCTGTCGTGCGATGCTTGCATGACGAACCATTTCTGTAATTCATGAAAAAACGTTTGTCATTATTTTGTCTGTTAGCAAATGTGAACTCATTTAAGTAACTATTGCATAAACATTGGAAAGTAATTCTACAGTAATTCTACAGTAATTTATTTTTTTAACTCAGAAAAATATTTTCGAGATAGAAACCGAAAGTCGAAATGTTAAATTTACCTTGAAAAGGGTTGCTTACATATCGACTTGAAATTTGAAGTCAGCTGATAAATTATTAATTTATTTCGAAATGAAATCATAGAAACGAAACTGATGTTTCAAAAAGATAAACATTTCTGACTTTGATTAGACAACTTTTAATTCGTAAACAGTCTACAGACTATCACTTTGAAAACAAAATTGGCATTTGAATTATTTATAAATTTGAAGCACACTTTGGAAATGTTTATCTTTATTTAAACACTTCATCATATAAGCTTGTGTGCTTTATAGGTTTTGAAAATGCTATAATTAGTTGTGAAAGTTAATAATTCTGTTAGCATATAGTGTTCCTAACTTAATATCCAGCCACATATTTTAAACTACCTGGTTATAAAAACTTAGCAATGTTCCTACTCCCAAAATATAGAAAGTAGTGAATAGAAGAATGTAGAACTCACTTCAGAATTGCAGTTATAAATCGATGAAACGGAGAGACGGAGAACGAGGTCTGCTATGCACACAGAATAGTTAAAAAATGAGTGAAGAACGGAGCTCTACAAGTTCCTTATATATGAATCTAACAAAGGAACCATGAACAAAGACCGGATGACATCATAACATCACATTGGTACAGAAAAACAAACTGTAGAATTCAAACAAAACTAAACAGCTGATATATTTTAATTATGAAATAGAAAAGTGCCATCAAAGTCTTTGATGCTAGAGTGGTACAAGTAACTACGAAGTCAAACCAATTAACATGTGATGAAGATGGATTCCCTGCAGCTCTAAACATTTAAAAATCTACTAAAGTTAAATATATGATATAATTTGAATTATCATCTAAATTCAAATATCAATGAAAAAGTCACTAAGTTTTAAGCAGTTAAATCCAGACTGCATCTTAAAAAGCGCAAAAATCGAAATTTAAATTTCGCGCCAAATTAAGAAAAATCAAATTTCGCGCCAAATTTAAAAGCAGCTAGGGTTAGGGTTTAGTTTAGGGTTAGGGCTAGGGTTAAGGTAAGGGTTGGGGTTAGGGTTAGGTTTTAGGTATGTAAAAAAGAATAGCTATGGCACCCGGAGCCCATGGGTAAATAAATTTCAAGGGTCAAGTCAAAGGTCTAGGTCAAGTTCATGTGTAGGTTTACACATTATGGTCATTTCGAGTGATCAAACTTTAACTCTGAAAATTTTAAAAAAACTTGAAAACTTTGTTATTTTTGAGAAAAACTTAGAATTTTTCCCGTTGCATACATTTGCATGCAACAAGGATTTTTTCATTGAATAGGTACATATGTTATATCATCCGAAAGCTCTTTTCATTCTGATTCCAATGGTGTATTGTATGCAATATGTATGGCACCATCCGAAGCAGGTACAGTCCTTTGAAAGATAGGTAGAATTTAGTTGAGAAACCTAGAAATTTGAAATCATGAATTTTTCTTCCTGCATACACTTGCATACAACAGGGATTTTTTCATCGAATGGGTACATACCTTATATCATTTGAAAGCTCTTTTCATTCTCTAGCTAATGATGTATTGTATGCAATATGTATGATATCATCCTAAGGTGAAAAAAGCATTTGAATTTACACTGTAAATCTATTCAAACTTTCATCCAATTTGACTATCATTTGAATTACACATTAGTATTCATTTCAAATTTGTTCTAGTATGTTCGGTGCTGTTTCAAAGTCTCAAACAAGTGATTTGAAATATTTATCTTAGAAATACTTATAGGTAGCTATTTCAGAGATAAATATATCCCCAGTTCCCATTCAAATCCTATCAGAAATTCGATTTGTGAAATTATAAAACAAGATTGTTCATTATGTAAATGTTATTGAAGAGAAAAAATCACATATCATCAATATTTTGGAAAAGAATCAGTTTCCTCAGTTCAACGCGAACACACACTCTTGTCTTTTTGGGGCACCAGGGCAGCGGCGAGGCGTGGCTGGGTCGATTATGCTGAACTCCAGCCCGGTTGTCAAGTTCTTCTCTTGTGGTTCAAATCTGACAGTTATTCTTTTGGAGTGTACCTTCCTCGGCGCATTCCTGATATGGCTTCCGCATCGCGTCTTAACGGTTACGGTGGCCTCCACCGGTGTTTTGATGACACTCCTCCTTAGAACCACACTTTCATCTTCTGATGATTCTGGATCAGGAGTTACAGGTCTTGTTACCAACACCCTGGGTTCACATGGCGATTCCGTCCTTTCAACAGGAGAAGTGGGAGGGGCTGTGGTACGTTCCATTGTCAATGTGATTAGGATCA
This sequence comes from Prostheceraeus crozeri, assembly GCA_907163375.1. Lineage (NCBI taxonomy): Eukaryota > Metazoa > Platyhelminthes > Polycladida > Euryleptidae > Prostheceraeus > Prostheceraeus crozeri. Next base: position 46,598 of record CAJQUW010006071.1, on the reverse strand, counting down.
GAAGATACAGCTTATAATATGGTACTTGAGGATTAGAAACTTTGATGAGAATTGGTACACAGCTAGGACTTTTATACTTTTTAAACAAAGGAATTCCCAACAGCCAATCAGAGAGGTTCCGATTTTCCCTAAAGGGATATATATAAGGATGTCATTGTTCCAATTAAGCAAGTTGTAATCCTCGTGACTTGAGTAGACATTAAGAATCTATTACGAATCTGTTTCATGATGAGTACCGAGAAACAACTGTTCTGTTACCACAATGAAAGCCAAGTAATTATGGGTAGACCGTTGGATACGAAGGTTAATTTGTGTTGCGTATGCAAGGTGGAACTCTGGAAGACTCTAACAATGGCAGCACTCCAAAGGAGAAAAGGACTGTCAGCGAAGTGTCCTATACATGAGTGTGAACACGAATTCACAAACAATCCAACATTCCTCGAATGGGCCGAGGACTTCTTGAAGTTAACGGAGTCCCCCGAGGGACGTGACTTACCTTCTTTCATTTTTTATGGTTAATTACACTTACATTGGAAACCTCTTGTTTTTATTTCCTAAATTCTGTAAATGGGATTCTGATTAGCAAGTAATAGAACATTCATAACATAATTTCTGATCTGTAAACGCATTATGAAAATAAATAAAAATTGTCATCATAGTCAAAATGGTCACAATTGTCGCATTAGAGCAAGCAGTCTCAAAATAAACTACTATCTGTTTAAGTTCCGAAATAGATGTTTGCATCCCTATTCTAATTCACATACTCTAATTCAATTTCGGAACAAGCCGTTCCGATCCCAACACACAAATAAGTTTACCGAATCATTAAGTATGATCTCAATTCGGTTGTCAATCGGAACGCGGTTCCTATTTACATGTTCGAAACATGTTCCGATTGGTAATTCGGAACATGTTCCTATCCATGTTCGCATCTACTACCAGCGCGTTCGCAAAACTAACTACTTACATATTTACAAATTTTTTTAATAATCATCATGATATACATCATATACCATATACAAAATACGTGAGATCTATAGGGCCTATATTTACAAATTTGAAAAGTGATGATCACGACATGATAAGAGTTCAGTGGATGGGAGTCCTCACAATGAAGAAAGAAGAAAAGAAAAAATATATATATTTACGAATTGAAAATCACAAAATGAAACAAAATTAAGTTGGAATACATGTTAGGTCGGACAGGTCGTTGAAAATCAAAGATGCAAGCACAGTATAGCAATTCTGTCTTTTGCTGCTTTTGCAAAGAGGCACCACTGCACGATTGCTGTGAGTACGAATATGTGGTGCAATATGAAAAAGTGGATGGTCAACATTTTGGCTCTTCAAGAAAAGGGACATGAAAGCTTCGTGACGCAAAGAGTTTGGACGAGTGACTTTGTTTACACAATCACAATTTTTCTTGCAAATTACGAGCCCGTCTAAAAAGTCTCTCAATTTGAGTTTTTACATCGCAACTAAAAATGCCAAACAATTCCGTAGAGTACAACAAAACACTTTCGATAGTAGCTTTAAGAACCAACCAAAGGTCATCGTGACTCAGCAAACTACGCAGAACTTTGAGTACATAGATTCTTTTATAACATGCAGAAACAATAGTCTTAAAATGAGTGATCCACCTTAGATCTTTGGTCCACGTAACACCGAGTAAAAGGAGAGGAAAAGGAAGAGGAAAGTGAAAAGAAAATGTTTTCTTACAAACACACATAGCTTTCGTTTTCGACGCATTCAGATTCAAATTATTTAGCGCAGCCAATTCTCGAATATTATAAAATTCATCCGTGATAATTTCCGTGGAGCGTACAATGTCGTTCCTAAAAGCGGGAGAAACTTCACAGATATCATCAGCATACATCGTCAAAACAGTGGTTGGATGCACAGGCTTTATATCATTGCAATAAAGTACAAAAAGATAAGGGCCGAGTAAGGACCCCTGTGGCGCAAAAGAACGTAAATGCTTCATCTCTAATATAGAAATGAATGTAACAAAATCATCTATACAAAATTTACACTTTAATGATCATGGTCACAATATATGCAAATTCATTATCTTCACTCTTTAAATTCACTCTCTCAAATTCATCTCCCTGAAAACGACAAGATTTTCCTTCGAAATCTCTCTCCGATGCAGACTTGTTGAACTCATACTCTCAGAATTTTCTAAAATCACAAAATTACATAAAAAACCGATAGCAAATTAAGATTGGTAGGACAATTTCAGCCAATTGAAAATTCTATCATTGTACTAGCAACTTATCCTCCAACAGTCATTCTTCCATAATGTTTCGTCAGCGCACAGTGATGTCTGGGAGGAGGAGATCTCTAGTGGCTCTCTCTCATTCTCAAGCAATTCGACAATTCGCTGAATTGACAGGAATGCATGCGGTAAGATTCATTTCTCATGCCAGCAGTGTAGGAGTGCGGTTTTTATGGATTTTGCTGCTAATTGCTGCATTTGGAGTTCTCATTTACCAACTCTACGGTGTAGCTATGAAATTTCTATCCCGCCCAGTTTCCACACATACTGATGTTTCTCATCACTCACTGCTTCCGTTTCCTGCTGTAACGTTTTGCAATCTCAATCCGTTGAAGTTTAGTGTTGTTGAAGCAATTAGAAAATCCAATATTCTCAGGCAACGAAGGTCTGCAGATACTGACGATGCCCTTTCACAGCTAACATCGCTATGGACACCAGATACATCTATGGACGACTCAATTGGAGACCCACAGAAATATTGGGAGCGTCAAAAGTCTAAGACAGCCTCAAGAAGTGCATTTCACAAGCGAGAAGAAGCAATGTACTTGCTGAGTAAAGTTGGACCTCTTGAACAAGACTTGCTGACTTATAGTGTTGAGGATATGCTTGTAGATTGTACTTTTGGAGAAACTGCCTGTAGCCCGGAAGACTTCGCGTCCTCTAGCAGTGCTCACTATGGTCAGTGTTTTACGTTCAATGCTGGAATAGATTCAAAACGACGACCTACAAACTTGAGAATGGTCAATAGCAGCAGTACCGAGACCAGCCTTGACTTGATTCTGTTCGTAGATGCCGATAATTATATGCCCGAATCAGCCACAACTGTGGGCATCAATCTAGTTATTCACGACGCTAGAACCCCACCCCTTCCTACAAAGGAAGGCCAACTTCTTCAACCAGGTAAGCACATTTCAATGGCTCTACGATTGAATGTCTTTGAGCGCGCTGTCGTGCCATATGGTAGATGCAAACATTTTTCTGTTGAAGATAACAAGCGAATGAACATGTATATGAATCAGCTGCCATTAACACTCCCAACAGAAGCAGTGTGTATGAAAACTTGTGAACAGAGGGAAGTTATTAAGCGGTGCAAATGTTATTCATTGAAACATGGTGTCCCTGATTCACCAGCATTCTCAGATCTTTTCAAGAGTAGTGATGCTCCAATTCGGCCATGCTATTATGGAGCAGGATCATCTGATCATAAATGCATGACTGAAGTGAAGAACGATATTATGTCAGAGAGAGTTCCTTGCAAATCAACAATGTGCAAGTACCAAGAATGTCGTGACGTTGTTTACAATACAATTCGGTCAGAGGCATTGTGGCCGGCCCGTAATTCATTGAACGTCTTCAGTCAATCAATTCTTGATCATCCAAATACAAACATTCGAAGTCGCTGGGAAAATCTGAGTGAAATAGGTGATTCCAAAGACGATTATGACTATGTCCGGTCTAATTTCTTGCGTGTCAGAATTTTTATGAGAGATTTGACTGTGATAACTATGAAAACCGAGCCCAGTTATGGAGTTTTGGAAATGCTTTCTGATGTTGGAGCTCAGGGAGGATTATGGCTTGGCTTATCTGTCTTCACCGCTTTTGAATTAATGGTGCTATTGTGGCAACTACTGGTCGCCTTCTGTAATAGATGAAAACATACCGGCATTTGTCTGGATTCATATGGGAATCATTTTATCAGTTCAAAATTTTGTCAAATTGTCCTCTATATATGACTCCAAATCATCAACAATATCTAACAGCACATTTTGAAGAAGGCCTGAGTATGATCAGCAATCATCTTCGAACTGTAATTCAATGCATGCATGACACAAGGAAATTATATTTTTTCTTGGTGTATAGTGTGTCAGTGTTAAAAAACATTATCAACTAAATGCAATTCCAGAATGTCGAATGATTTAAACATCAAATGACATGGAAGGGTTACAGATTGATTGAATGTGTGATGACATAAAAGGTGTTGTAAATGACCAATATTATAGTGATCAATTTTTTTCAAATCCAAAAAACTGAATGCAATAAAAAACACAATAAATTGATTGCCGACAACGCAAGCCATAGTAATCTCTTGAAAACTCGCATGATCAAATTGACTGAACTCTTGACCCAAGAAAATCGCGCTAAGGCTTGCGTTTTGCGTCTGAAGTTTGAAGTCATTCTCTTCGGCAATTGTTCCTGCAGATTTACAATGCGATACCATTGGCGATTGAGCTTTTCTAGCCTAGATGAGTTCCTCTTAAAAGAGGATAGTAATGGTCCAACACCAACCTGACAGGTCATGAAAGGTGTTACATCTATGCAGCTCAAAACTTCTTGCATAATTTCATGCCGAAACATCTCATTCTCATTCTGGAAACCTGATATTCTCCAAATATCAGGAAATGCCCGTATCGCGAGGAAAAGCGAGAAAGACTTATGTATCTTCATACTCCTGTATTTCACTATCTAACTCAAATATGCAATCGATCCTCGGATTCATTATTTTGTTGACATGAACCACTCTATCGAATTTTACTTGTATAATCATTTGCAATAAGTTGTCGAACACAGACACTGCATGATTATCCTCTGTTAGGCATCATGTGATTCTTGCTATTGAAACATAACGCTTTTGTGTAAGCACCGGTATTAACTTCAATTTCAAAATATGCTTTAAGGTTTCAAAGTGTAATATGGGAGACATTTCCTTTTGTTTATTGTAATGTTTTCTCAGCAATCATTGAAAATTCAGGTTTCATATTTCAAAGAAAAAGAAAATTTAAAGCAAACATACAGCTATGTATGTTTGCTATATACAGTTATGCTTCATGCATGCTCTATAGCTGATTATTTGCAAACTTATCAAAGGCACACCCTCAAATTTAGTCCAACCACAACATGTATAATTGTTTTTACGTACACTAGCCTGAACATTTCAAAATTTGTGTGCCACTCCTGAAATCCAGCTTAGCTTTAGTTTTCAAAATTTCATGCATTTTAGTCAATTTGCATCCATTTGAATTATTGTGTTAATTAAAGCTAATTAGAACAACATCGATAGCATTTTTTTAATTTCCGGCTATGACCTCCGTATCCTTATCAGTTTGCGCTTGTCGCTGAACATGCGTTGAAGAAATCTGAGCAGATTAACTTAGGGGAAGGTGGGGGATTGCCGCACCCCTAAGCCAAAATGCGTCTAAAATCTTTATTTTATGTTATTTCTACACCGGTTTCAATAGCATTATTCTCCATATAACAATTTACAATAGTGACACGCAATTCGGTCGATTTCTTTATTATCAAACGAGTAAAACAAACAAGGGTCAATCTCAAAAATTCGGACATTACCGCACACTGGCGGGTAATATCGCACGCCAAGATGGGTAATACCGCAATATTTTGGGTAATATCGTGTCTTAGGCCCTAATTCATAAGAAGCAAGACATCAAATTAAGACGTTCATATTTTTACATCAATTGCATCATACCCTTTTCGCATAATGTTAAAACTATCAGAATTTGTGATACATTTATGATATTTGAAATTCATTAATGATTTTAGAAATGTCTTAAAATATGGCTAATTTTCTACGCATACTGCTAATGTAGGCTTATATACTTTTGCGTACCTTATTCTCAGGATAGAATAGATCGCCATAGATTCATTAGGGTATGCTTAGCAATCAATTCAAATAAGCTTACATGTATTGCACTATAGTCAAAATATGAATGAATAGTCACAAACCCGAAATAATAGCCCCGATAAAGCTTGCTAACACACAAGAACAAAACAAGTGAAGGCATTATTTTTATTAGCTACTCAGTAGTAACTGGGAATAATATAAAAAACAAAATCCAATAGAACTATATTCATCGTAAATGTTAATTAACATATTAAATAACAAACTTCCTATCATAAATCTTGATCATAATGCATGGTTGTTATGAGTCAATAACGTAAAGTTCTGTTTATGGATATAAAAGTCGTACAAAAGTCCAGATAACTTTTTCAATTACCAGTACACAATCTCTGACAAAAATCACAAACATAAGCATCATTCAATACCTCATCATTGGCGCAATTTTCGTGACACCATCCGTCGCATTTGGAACATCTGATCCAGTCTTCGTTCGGGGGCTTTCATATTTCTCACCACAAAAGATGCAGTAAAATTCCTCCATTGTCTCCACGGTATCGGAGATGTTACTAGGACCGGCGGTCTTCTTGCCTGTCTTCCTTTTCTTCTGTAGGCCTACCGGTAAGTCTCTTGTTGATGAAGATGGTTCCTGTTAAAACAATTAGAATTCACGTCAAACGAATAATCATGATAATGTCATTAATATAAATCTTACTTGAGATTCTGAAGGTATTGAAATTATCTCCTGTTCAGGGTTGAGACCGAGAATCACAGATGCCATTCTCTTTGTCCTTTTCTGCTTTACCTCTCGTTTTGGATGAGGTGGTGGAGGAGGACTTGCCAAATCAACGATTGTTCTTTTTCGTGTTTCCGGCATCTCAGTATCGGGATTGATGTTTTCATTGGCTGGTGATATCATGTTCATTGCTTCTGATGAAAGATAGTCTTCATCGGTGAATACACTTGGATTGCATGGATATATTCCAGTAACTTTAAATCCTTTTTGGCCTTTATCCATAGTTGCGATCTTGATAAAGGCTCGGTTTATTAAAGCCGCAACATCGTACTCGGATGCACGTTTTGCTTGGCTTGTCTTCATCAACAATTCAATCTCTCGACTGAAAGCGTTCTTCAGTGGACCGAAAAATGTCACGTCGAGGGGTTGTGTTCTGTGAGAGGTGTAGGGAGGAATAGTCACCATAATTATTCCTTTACTGATGCAAAAACGTGATGCAGCTAGGCCAATGTGGCTCGAATGGTTGTCTAGGATAAGCAGTGTGATTTTTTCTTTGGAACAATTTGCATGAGTAGCAAAATGTTCTAGCCATTTCAAGAAGAGCTCGTCATTGCTCCAGCCGTTATTTGAGCATGCGTAAATTGCACCTGGAGGTCCATCTTTTGATAAATTGTCATTCATCCTTTGTCGTGGGAAAATGATCAACGGTGGAATATACGTTCCTGCAGCACTCATAGCGAAAATACCGGTGATATTCCTTCCCCTTTCACAACTTACTGCCTTTCCGACTTGCTTTCGTCCCCTTTTGGCGACAATTTTTGATGTCTTCTGGACAACGTTAAAGCCTGTTTCATCTACATTGTAAATGTCATGACTACGAAGCTCTCCCTGATCATAAACAAATTCAATATTGTCATAAAACCGTTTCATTGCTTCTCTATTGAATCCTGCAATACGATGAATGCTGGTTGGCTCGGGTTTTCGTAGACAGATTTCTGGATGACGACTGACGAACCCATAATACCAATATTTTCCTGCAAGTTTTGTAGTATTATTGAAGCGATGACACAAGTTGTTTTCAGTCGCGAAAGTGTAGACAATTCTGCGCAATTCAAGTGGAGTAATACCGTAAAAAATATTTGCAAGGTACAGCAGTCGTTCAACAAGAAGATTTTCCTGTTCTTGCGATAAAACAGTTTTGCAACCAAGAGACGGATCGTCTTTTTTTCCATTCTTAATTCGATCGCGCAATGTCGATAAAGGTATCGAATATGTTCTTGACGCCTCCCTCCTTGACATGCCCGCTTTCACATCTTCTATCGCCTTGGTTAAGTCATTTGAATTCCATTTTCCTCTCAAATTTTTCTTTGCATAATTCCGTGGCATCTGAAAGTAGAAGCAAGCTATTAATATCAAAGAATACACAACAAATTTTTAGATTATGAGCCTATATAAGGGTATTATAGGTCTAGTTGCGTATTTGACAGTGAAAGTTGAGATGATTTTTATAACCAATAAATATCATTCCAGTTGCTTTATATTACTACAAAATATAGATTGAAGTATAATTCTCCTATGAATATATCCGTTAACGTAACATCGATAAATCGAAAGCTATAGTAGCTGAACAGATAAAGAACTGGGTTAACTTCTGGAAGTTCCTGGTTCGATACCCTTACAAAGATATTTTTGCGTATACTGTAGGTAGGCTATACTTGTATATTAAAAATTTAATTACTACTATCAGACCTATATTTACACAGTTGTTGCGTATGTGTTCATCAAAGGCTACTTTTACGACCAATAAGTATCAGCTAAGGTACTCGCTATATAGGCCTACTGATATAGCCTATAGGAACAGTTATGCTTTTGATAAGAAGCGAAAATGGGAAACTACATGTATAAGGCTTATACTGGATGTGGGTAATATCGTACATTGTAATACATTGTTGGGTAATACCGTGCACGGACGTGCGCTATTACCCGACTGTTGTTCCGAAGTGTGTGGTATTACCCCGACGCGACTTTTATTCTTAATGGAGATATCATTTGAAAAATAGTGAAGTTGTAAAACTTCCGCTACCACATTTAGTTAATCAAATATTTAACTAATTAGATTTCACAGAGCATATATTTGAATTCTTCTTTACATTAGCTCTAAAGCTTAATAAGATATCATCAAAAATTTACTTCAAAACTTCGTGAACACTTTCAAGTGAAGTTAAATAAATATGGCCGAAGGAATCAAAATCTGAATTTCTTTAAACAAACTGAATTTCCTGAAAATATCATATGACAGATTATTGGATCACCTGGGATAGCACAAGTGCCTAAACTCAGGTGTGCGGTATTACCCACCTGTGCGATAATACCCCACTCTCCCCTATGTACAATCACACATGTACTTTCGGAGCAAAGCACTCTGGGATTACGTGAGAGGCATGTAATAGTCAACAAATGGTCATATTTTCATTAACTACTGACAATAATAAGCCTCGCGTTGTGATGATTGCCAAGATATTACACCTGTTTAGCGAATTATCTTGCTATTCTATAAAACTATAGTTAGCTTTAGAGGTTTATACTGCTTTCTATTGACTAGCAATGACGTGATATAAACCGAGCCGTTGGCGAGTCAATGAATGCAGCATATACCTCAAAAGCTAGCTATAGCGATATTATCAACCGACACTTGACAACAAAACAGGGATTGCAAATACCCAGGTTTTTTCAATCACCCGGATCCTAGTTCCAGATCCGGATCCTAGACCCGGGTACCTGGGCGGATCCTGTATCCTATTATCAAAAGTGATAAAATTGCAAGTAATTCGCTTTCATTATCATGAAATATTGAATAGCCTGGTTTCTGAGATTCATTTTAAATTATTCGTTTCATAATGCAGTAAAACCTCCTTTCCGGACCATAAGCGAACCACCTCTATACTCGGACCAGCTAAAATCCTCCCATAGAAATGCAATGTAATTTTACTTCTTTAAGCGGACCACCTCTATATCTGGACCTGGATCACCAAAAAATGGTCCAAAACGTAAAATAACCTCTATGTGCGGTCCACTTTTATTGAATAAATTATGTTTTTCTTGACAGAAACGAATCATATCTATTTATATGCCGGAGTACATGTAATCTACGTGTTTTAGTTTTGCTATTTTACAATTTACATTACTGATCAGAGCGACTATTTATCGTGCAATGTCCTCTTTCTGACATGCAGTTGCTGGGTTAAATAAAAACATGATTCAAAGCGCTGAAAGATAAACAACTAAAACGACTCACTGGAGCTAATTATAGAATGATGTGAAAAGTGTCAATCCCTTCAGAAATTATCATCAATACAAAAACAAAAAAATCACTGGCGGTAAAGTCAGTGGTGAAAGTGCGTCGGTTTCTGATGAAAGTATCATGACTGGAAAACTCTTCTTGGTGAGATTATTAAAGACTCGTGATATTTTTGACTGTGACGAGAGTGGTCTTTTTATCGTGCATTACCCGACCAAACACTTCGCTTTAAAGACTCAGACTGCAGCGGAGGAAAGGTTGCTAAAGAGCGTTTGACTGTGTTTTTCTCCTGTAACATGCGAGGTGAGTTTGAAAAACTTATTGTGATAGGGAGATATGCAAATCTACGGTGTTTTAATCGATTGGATCCCAAATTATTACATGTCACCTACATGTACTTGAGCAATCATAAGTCATGGATGACGACTTCTATTTTCTTTTCATGGCTCAGGGACTTCAATGAGAGGATGCGACGTCAACATAGACGTGTTATTCTCTTTATGGATAATGCAACATGCCATCTTCGAATCGAACTTTCTAATGTGACACTTTGTTTCTTTCCACCAAACACCACATCGGTGTCACAGCCCTTAGATCAGGGTATAATACAGAATATTGAATCTCACTATCGAAGAATCTTACTTCAGTCAGTTAGAACTATGTGAATTCAGTGAAGAAGAGCATCACTTTACTGGACTCCATCTACTGGATCTCAACAGCCACAAAATTAGTGACTGAAAGGATTGTCTTCTTTCTTCGCCAAACGTGGGTTTTTGAAATCAAACACTGCGATTATTGATTATTTGACTTTGTCATAGCTTGCGCTCCGACTCCAATCTGCGCTAAACACCAATTATTCGAATGGCGATTTCTTGCACTGCGATGATGATCTCCCAACTGAGTCTGATGACGTTAATGTTGAACAAGCTATCCTCAGCCAACATATGATCCATCATAATTCAGAGCCCATGGTGATTGGAAGCAGTGACAACGAAGAAGAAAACAAAGAAGCAGACATACTTGTCACTTCAAAAGAAGCACTGGGATGTATTGAGAAACTGAAGCGTTATTCATGTTCAAAGAATATAAATTGTGCACTAACATCGTTCTATGAAATTCAGAAGATGATTAGTCAAGAAACAACAACACTTACTCAAACTCCACTGGATTCTTTTTTTGTCAGTAGATGAAGCTGACTTTAGCAAATATTTGTTCAGCATGTTTGGTTGAGATTTGTGGTGTGAAAAATCATCTGTTTGATTATATTAAACTGACTTTTTCTTTATCGCGTACGAGTAGATATGAATGCATGAGTCATTAGAAACAATCAATTTTATATATTATCACATGAAGGGCCAACAAGTGCAGCATAAACGCGATCTTATTTAACAAAATGATTGGTATATATTTACTTCATTATGTCTAAAAACTGTAATGTAAGCTTCTAGCAATATAGTTACGTCATTTAAAGAAACAAGTATCATAAAAAGACTGCTATCTCTACAAGTGGACCATGTATTTCGGCCCACGGGTGGTCCACTTACAGAGGTTTCACTACATAATAATGAAGTGACATTGAAATCCTAGAATTTTCCTGTCACCAACTGTAGGTGTCACTCTGGTTCTCAGTTGTTGTCATATCATTTTTACGAAAAATCATTACTAGATATTAATAGATGATTACAAGTATTTAAAATAACGGTAATTCAATCTGAGGCCGAGTATAGATAAATGTGTACTCCTTCTTAAGACATGATAGCTAAAACTGAATTTCTGCCTTAACTAAGCGAATTAAGACACGACACGGTCATAAAAAATTCGAAGGATCCAGGAAACGGAAGATACCAAATTCAAAGTTAAGCAACTACCCTAGTGGAGAATCCTGTAAATAATTAGGTAATTGAAAGTCATGAACGAATGAACGCAAATTAATACTAACTACATAGAGAAACCTACTCCAGTACAGAGTAGGGACTGAAATACGAATAAAGGCTAGCCGACTCACCTTAAGACGGGAAGGGAAATAAATTAAAACTTATAAACGATTTTATCTTTTCAATCTAGGAACTAAAATAAGAGTCCGTCATGAGTAGTAAGAAAACGGCGAACTTACGACCGGCGCGCCCCCCCTCTGGAACGACAGAGGTTGTGGTCTGTCGTGGTTTGCCGGCCAGGTTGGTTCACGTTCACAAAATGTTCGCAGACTCCCCCCCCTCTGGAACGGCAGAGTGTCGTGGTGGACTTGGGCGACCGCCAGGATTTGTCTTGAGGCTATAGTGTGTGATGTTTTTCGTGCAATCTGCTGAATGTTGGGTTGTAAAATGTGTTGTTTCGAGTGGAAGGAGTGCTCGGATGGGAAAACGGAGGCCAGATTTGGATTCAGCGTGAAATTCTGCATCTGTATGGTGAATTTGAACGCAATCGGAGAGAAAAAATTTTCGCTGACGTCCCCCCCCTTCGGGAGAGCTCGCTTCGATTTTGGCTTCCAGTGGACGGATTTTGTCGTGCCATAGCTCGTTTGAAAGCTAAGAGTGAGACAAATTCACTGAAAGAATCGGCTTGTTCATATCTGTCTTCGTTTGGATGTGAGACGCCATTTAAGATTTTGGGACATTGGCGAAAAACGACAGAGTTAGAATTTGGGACGTTTTGGGCTGTAGCTTCAAAACGAAGCATCGGATTGGAAAACGGATTTCAGATTTGGGATCAGCGTGAAATTCTCTATCTGTATGGTGAGTTTCAAGTCAATCGGAGAGAAAAAATTTTCAACATTTTTCGAAAAAACGACAGAGTTAGAATTTGGGACGTTTTGGTCTGTAGCGCCCAAACGAAGCATCGGATGGGAAAACGGAGGCCAGATTCGGATTCAGCGTGAAATTCTGCATCGGTATGGTGAATTTGAACGCAATCGGAGAGAAAAAATTTTCGCTGACGTCCCCCCCCCCTCGGGAGAGCTCGCTTCGATTTTGGCTTCCAGTGGACGGATTTTGTCGTGCCATAGCTCGTTTGAAAGCTAAGAGTGAGACAAATTCAGTGAAACAAACGGCTTGTTCATATCTGTCTTCGTTTAGATGTGAGACGCCATTTAAGATTTTGGGAGATTGGCGAAAAACGACAGAGTTAGAATTTTGGACGTTTTGGGCTGTAGCTTCAAAACGAAGCATCGGATTGGAAAACGGATTTCAGATTTGGAATCAGCGTGAAATTCTGCAACTGTATGGTGAGTTTCAAGTCAATCGGAGAGAAAAATTTTCAAAATTTTTCGAAAAAACGACAGTTAGAATTTTTGCGATGGCTGCCTTCTGTAGAGCCAAAACGAAGCATTGGATGGGAAAACGGAGGCCAGATGCGGATTCAGCGTCAAATTCTACATGGAACTGGTGTATTTCCAGCTCAATCGGAGCACTAGAACCGGAGGTAGACGGATTTAAAGATTTGGATGATGGGTATTACGTCATCAGCTGATCGCCACACTATATAAGCTGGGAACCGACAGAGATTTGTCATTAATACGAGAGCGATTGTCAGAGGTAGGTCGTCTCTCTGAGCTCCGATGATAGCTTCGGATATTCCAAATTCCGGGTTTCTGTAAGAAACCGACTTAGAAAATTTCATTGCTGATATCAGCTAAGGCGTCAGACTTAGAGGTTAGCCAGGAGATGGCCTTCGTCTCCAGGCCATAAAAGACTCCAAAACTTTAAAGGCTTGTAACTTTGCTTCTACAAGTCCGTTTGACTTGATTCAAAAAAGGTTCGGTCGCTATTGACCTGCCCTAAGTGATAAACTACTTATAAAATTTCATAAGTAGTGCTAAAAAGTTGAAAAATTTAAATTCACTATTTTTGGAGGTTTTCTTGGTTTTCGACCCTGCTGAATTCAACTAAGGCATTTATAATGTTGTACGAGGCGAGCTTCAGCTCGAGACTTGTTTCCTGATGTAAATAACTCCACCAATTTTCATGTCAAAATCGGGGTCCGGATACCAACACAGTGATATGACGCACACTCTGTCCGCGGGAGGTTGGATTTGTGGGCCGAGGCCTTGGAGTTGGGATAAGATCCCCTCTGAGTAATGCCTGTAACGGATTCAAAGGTTCGACACTTTCCACCAATCTCACAATTTAGCTGTATGATTATAAAAATGACTGCCAATGTCGCCTGTTAGTAATTCTATTTCATCCTTCCTTTACAGATACATAAGTTACAAAATGGGAGGAAATTCAAAGTTTCATTTTAAAAAGTGCCTATGTGGCGAAGTCAAGCGAGGTGGCGAGTTCAAGCGCCATTTAAATAAATTCCCCGACTCTCCCGAAGAGCATAAGGAGGTCGCTGTGGTGAGCGGATGCACATCATGTATGAAATTCGTCAGGGGAAACCTGAACGAGTTTTTCTATAAGACGCATTCAACATGTCTCATTAAGAAGGTGAAAAATTATACCACCTCAGAGGTTGGGTTAGCCATCACCCCACTTTTTGAAAAACCTAATCAAGATGAGGAGACAGAGACGCATGCCTCAGAGGTTGGGAAGGTCATCATCCCACCGGTTGAAAGACCACAAGTTGACCTAGATGCGGAGACAGAGCTGCAGATGGCAGTTCAAGCCATACAAGACTGCAAGAATGAGCAGCCAACGACATCTCACCTCAGCTCTTCTAGCTCTGAGTCGGAAATCTCCGAATCTGAATCAGAAACGGAAGAGGCGGTCGTCCTTAACAAACCCGAGGAGGCGATCATAGCTCCTAAACCCGATAAGACGATTGTGAAGAGTCGGGCAGTGCCAGCGCCAAAAATGCACTCCTCACCTAAAAAAGGGAGAGGTATCAAAGCCCAAGCCAAGCGGTGGGCTAAGGATGATGGTGTGGCGAGGGTTAGCCAAGAGTATGCCATTAAGAAGCTGAAGGATGAAATGAGCCGTTATAAAAACGAATGCTCCGCATTAAGGGATGAGAATTTTGAACTCAAAAAGCAGCGGAAATTAGGAGTCTTAAGGCTCAAGTATTAAAGTTGGAAGGTTTCCAAAAGAGAGCCCTAGCGAGTGAGAGTCGCGTAGAGGATCAGGCCACATGCATTAAGAATATGAAGGCGAAGGAGGCGACGCTCAAACTCCAACATGAGCAGGAGAAGATGGCTCTTCTTGAGGCGAAGAATAACGCTGTCAAGGAGAGAAGAACAACGCTCCACCTCCCCGTAGTCGGTAGCAAAATTATCGACGATGTAATAATGGAGTCGGAGGATTTGGATAAAACGAGCGAGTGCTACGAAGGAGCAATGCCAGATATTCGCTGTCTCCACATAAGCATTAAACACAATGGTGACATTCAGGAATTGCGCCATCGTAAGCGAAAGTTGCCGGCCAAGTACCTGCCTCAGCCACCACCATCGAAGGTTCAACGAACCGGTTGAATTGATTTATGGTAAGTTAATATCATCTCTATCACTTGAATATAATTTCATCTATTTTCTTTCTATTTTTCAGATGCGACGAGAACGAACCAACGGCTCTCATAAGGGCCACCATGGGGCAAGATTTGATAGAACCTCCACGCGGTTTGCCCTGGGCAGTCTTCGGACTGGCGAATACTATCATTAAGTTGAATCTGCTATCAGTCAACTTGAACGTTGCAAATGAAGTTCGGTGTAATACTTCCTTTCGACGGGCGTTCCTGTCAAGGGCGGCGGTGAAACCCGTAGCTATGTATACCGCAAGGGACATTCGGCAATGGTCAATCTTGTTAAACCTCTCTGCGTCATGTTTGCAAGTGATTGCCTCTGTCTCAACGTAGTATGCATTCGCGCCAGGGCGACATTTAGCCAACTGTCGAAGTTTGCCTTATAAACTATCCATTGCATACGTTATGAGAACCATGAGTTCTACCTGTCTCTATCAATGAGACGAATTGATGAATGGAATGAAATGGGAGGACACTCACGCGCCACACGCAACATAGCACACTTCTCTCTTCCGTAGTCTAACAAGCTCTTTACACATGGATCGCAGTCGATTGCTATCCCAGAATCATGTAAGCTATCTTAATTTTATTTAACACTATTTCATCTACCATCATCGCCCATATGAAATGTTATAAGATTTACAAGTTAGACTAAGCGTGCTACTATTTCCAAATGAAAATGTATACATGGTTAAATCATCCACTGAAGCCCATCCGTAGTCTAACAAGCTCTTTACACATGGATCGCAGTCGATTGCTATCCCTGTATCAGAAGTGTAAGCCATCTTAATTTTATTTAACACTATTTCAACTACCATCATCGCCCATATGAAATGTTATAAGATTTACAAGTTAGACTAAGCATGCTACTATTTCCAAATGAAAATGTATACATGGTTAAATCATCCACTGAAGCCCCGTTCAAGTAAGTCAGTATGAAAGCAAAGATAATACGAAATAAAAATTTATTATGGCATGTATTTCAAAAGGTCTTCATCGTCAATATCGTCCCAGAGTCTGGCTTCACATAGATAACAAAAACAGTTCAGTTGCTTTAATCGTTCTTCCACTGCGAGCCTCACTTTGTCAATATACTCCCACTCCGCCATAGTTCGTGGCTGGGAGTTAGGGGTGTACCACTCCCATAATTGGTGGAGGAATTTCGTGCTGGTGATCTCCATCGCATCGTCAGTATCGTACTGGAGATACTTCCACCTCACGCCTGTTAAGTCGGGACACTCCTTCTAACATACACTCTCTTCATTGTCCGCTGGTAATGACAACTTTCTGATATTGTCCAGTCGGTACACCTTCTCTACCTTCCCCTTCGTTGGGGCGTTTGGTGCAACGAGCGCCTTTGGTGTTGATCATGGAGAAGAGAATTTTGTGTTTGGTGTTGTCGGAGGGCTTGTCATGTTGACTGTGAATAATAACTTTGAAATGTTTTCTAATTCTTAAGTATCAACAAGCAACCAATCAGAATGAACAGCCAATGAATGATGAATATGAAAGTATATATGTAAAGTGACATTCGTGTCATTTCACTCTGTCTTTGAGACGTATAAGTGAACTGTTCTCAAGTAAATTCCAAATTTGAGACGTGTTATTTGAGTGAAGTCTCTATCTTGTTGAAGAATCAACCTTAAACATAATTTCCTTGAAATGGTAAGTTGAAGATTTCCTCTCTCATCTCCCTCAAACGTGTGGCTAATAGCATCTTCCTCAATTTCAGGCATCAGAATCATCACCAACGCCCTCCCTTCTCGAGGAAAGTTTAGAGTTGTTGAGTCAAGGTAGGTTGTAACAATACACTGAGACTTGAACAGAGATGATAGAATGATTTCTCTTTCAGGTGATACCAGTCCCATCTCGAGCGAATCCATGTCAACATTGTCGCGGGAATGCAATGATCGGGAATGTGCTGACTGTGGACACATCTTCACGAGGAAGCGTGATCTCGTCCGACACATCAAGCGAGGTGTTTGTAGACCTAAGTCAGCATCAATCTCCGAAGGTGGGGATGATTCTGTTAACGATGTCTCCTTTTCTTGCGATTTATGCATTCAGTCTTTTGAGTCACATTTTGAACTATCTTCACATAGACTTCGACATACACACAGTGACGATAGTTATACTAAAAGCACCTCCTCTATCCGACTCTCTGAAGTGTCGATAAATAATTTAGTGAGGAACTACAGATGGAATCCTCAGAAACCATTACTGACTTTGAAGAATGGCTTCATCAAAATTCATCTTTGATTGGTGCGCTCTTCAACAATTTAGTCAATTTTAGAATGAAGGCGCTCATCTATCTCAAAATAAAATATGTAAAAATCGACCACCATACTGGTCAAATAGTAGAGAGGTTGGAGTTTCACATACCTTCCTCTCCTGCAACCGAAGTTGTAGACTGCGAGTCTTGGATAAATTTTCATATCCAAGGGTTAAAATTAAATATAGATAAATTTAACGAGCGTGATAGTGGTCTCGTTTATGATGGTATTGAGACCGCCATGATTAAAATCACTTTATTAGAGAACTACTCTGGACGAGGCTCCTTTAAACTTCCGAAAAATTTAAGAAATAAAAAAGCAGTCATTTCTGTAGATTGCGAATCGCAATGTTTTAAGTATGCCGTCCTCTCCATTCTCCACTATAATGATGTACGGTATAGCCGATACCGTAAGAGTAAGTATCAACAGTGGGAGAATGAATTAAAGTTTGATGACTGCAATAGTGAAGATATGAAAATTAAAGATATAGAAAAATTTGAAAAATTGAACAACATCAAAATAGTTCTCCATGTTTGGGAAAAGGGATTGAAGGGTGTCCGCTACAACTCGCGTTCGAGTTGTTATGAGCACGTTGTCAACCTTTTATTAGTAAGACAGGATGATAGTGAGGAGTGGCACTACTGCGGTATTCCCAAAATTTCTCGCTTATACCACCACTTAAGAAATTCTAGCTCATCAGAGATTTATTACTGTGACAGATGCATTCGCAACTTTAGGAGTAAAAATAAATTTGAAACTCATTACGAATGGTGTAAGCGAGGTAAACTACAAATGGACCGCATGCCCAAAGATAAGGAGTTTTTTTCATATAGAGAGAATGGCGATGAACTAAGTCCTCTTCGTGTCATCTATGCTGACATCGAATGCTATATCGATGATATCATCCACAAGCCAGCAGCCATATCCTGCTATGAAGTATGGCATGACCATTTCCAAAATAGAAAAAATAAAATGCACGTCTGGCAAGGTGAGGATTGTATTTACCAATTCCTACAATTCCTCGAACAGGCTGTAAAATTTCAACAAAAGTATGATGGTGAACTCTATCGCAGATCATTGCATATGACAGCAGATGATCAAGCAAAATTTGATAGTTACAACGTTTGTCCCAAATGTAGTAAAACATTTGATGATGATAAGATTAAGAAAGTGCGCGACCATGATCACATCATTGGTAAATTTAGAAACGCACTCTGTTCAAAATGCAATTTTTCACTTAGGATGAAACGGCGTACATTACCCGTCATTTTCCATAATTTCAAGGGCTACGACAGCCATATGATAATAAAAGGAGGTTTAGGTCAAATGAAAGAGTGGAAGTTTGATGTAATAGCACAAACGAGAGAGAAGTTTATGGCCATGACAGCAAAAGTGCCTGTCGATAAAACTAAAGAAAATAAGACGGTCTATTTTGATATAAAATTTTTAGATTCCTACCAATTTATGACTGCATCACTGGCCTCTCTCGTACAAAATCTAAAGTCTCTTCCACTAACACAAAATCTTAAGAAACAATATCCAAATTTAACCGATGAAGTCATCACACGGAAAGGAGTCTTTCCATATGCATATTTTGATGCGATTAGTAAACTCGGTGAGACTTCTCTTCCATCCATAGATAAATTTAAAAATGATTTGAGCGGTGCAGAATGTAAGACCGAAGATTATGATCATGCACAAGATGCATGGATAAAATTTGACTGCCATACATTTGGCGAATATATGATTGCCTACCTTAAGTTAGATGTATTTTTGCTGGCTGATGTATTTCAGGAGTTTCGACGAGTGGCATTAGAAGGAGATAAGTTAGATCCCGTCCACTTTGTCAGTCTGCCAGCCATGTCCTTTAAGTCTGCTTTTAAAATGACTGGTGAGACCATCCATCTCTTACAAGATCCAGAGATGTATAATTTATTTGAGCGAGGAATTCGCGGTGGTCTCACATTTGTAAATAAACATAGGTTAAAATCAAAATGAGTAGGCGATGATCAGACTCATCTTAAGTATTATGACCAAAATAATTTGTATGGTAGTTCGCTATCCAAACCACTTCCTCACTCTGACTTTAGCTGGTTAGATGATAGTGAAATTCACCATCTCTCCAACCCTTCTAACATACTAGCAATTCCAGATGAAGGTGATTGGGGATATTATTTTGAGATAGATCTAATCTATCCGAATAATATTAAGCATAAAACCGTAGATTTTCCACTCGCACCCGAATCAGGTGAAGTGACCAAAGATATGTTTTCCAACTTTATGAAACAATTTCATAAAGATTTAGAATCATGCGGTCAACCCGACTATAAGCCTTGCCGCAAACTTTTACTCACCCAGTATGATAAGGAAAACTATCTAGTTCACTTTAGCATCTTAAAATTTTATTTAGAAATGGGTATGATTTTAAAAAGAGTTCACCGCATTATTAAATTTAGACAGAAAGCCTTCCTCAAACCATATATTGATAGCAACAGCCAGAAACGTGCACTAGCCCAAAATAATTTTGAAAAAGATTTTTATAAGTATAAGAATAATAGTCTATTTGGTAAGACGATGGAGGATGTTAGAAAACGTGTAAACTACAGACTAGTCAATGATGATCAAAAGTATCACAAATTGGTCTCATCACCTCTTTTCATTGATAGAGACATCATCGATGAGGATCTTGTAGGTGTTAAAATGATAAAATCTGAAGTTGAGTTGTGCAAGCCCATCTATATTGGCCAAGCTGTACTAGATTACTCTAAGCTTGAAATGTACCAACTCTTTTATAAAATACTAAAACCATGTCCTCTCGTAAAAGAGATTCGTTTGTTGGGTGGTGATACAGATAGTTTCTTCTTAGGTATTACCACTCAAAAAGATTTAAATTTCAATGAAGTAGGAAAATCTTTAGAAAGATACTTTGATACATCAAATTATCCTACTGATCACCCACTCTACTCCATCAAAAATAAGGCAAAACTTGGCTGCTTTAAGGATGAGACAGCAGGGAAGGAAATAGATGAAATGATTCTCCTCCGTCCAAAAATGTACAGTATGAAATTAAAGGATAGCGACGATAGTATTAAGCGTGCTAAAGGCATATCAAAATCATTGGTCTCTAACATGAAACATAAAAATGTCAGGAAAGCCTATAGAAATAAAAATATAACGTTTGTCAATATGACAATCTTAAAATCTAAGTCGCATGAGATCAAAACTCATACTTTTAGGAAACGGGCGCTTTCAGCATGGGAGGATAAGAGGTGCTGGTTAGAACATAACATATCTCTTCCACATGGACATCCTGACACAAACATACCACCACCCAAAAGAATTAAACTCACACTACCACATTCAGGAGACGTCTTAGCATAATCATCCTTAATTTAGTATTTTCATGTTGATTTCTGTAGATAAACATTGCTGTTTTATGTATCGCATGAGATCGCTTCTTCCTTGTGAATATATGCCTACAGTCAACCCATTCCCCCTATATCTGTGAAAAGACTTTTTCATATACATATTTTTATTTCAATAAACATATCACAATGACTTCACTTTGTTTTCCGAAACACTAAAGTTACGAGGGATTTAGTATCTTTCACATGGATGCACTCTTGTAAACCATTGGTAATTTTGATAGCAGTAGAGGGTATAGTTTGTTTGACGACGGGATGATAGAAAATAGATTCAAACATCTTCTCGACTATTCCATATGAAGCGTCTTTATCATGAATGAAATCACGTAAAATGTATTCTTTTTTCTCACCAACAGAAATAGGTAGAATCAAATCACTTTGAATGTAAAGGTGCTGTTCATGTTTATCAAGTGTCATTGGTGTTTCTATACCAATCGTATGCGCAGCAGCAAACACAGTTTGTAGCATTGAAAAACCAAAGAGTTTTTTCAAATTTTTACTCAATTGACATTGAATGTCATCACCCAGTTTCAAAACAACGCGTTGACTTTCAATTGAAAACGAAAGTTGGTGTGTCTTTACATCATATTTACTTTTCATCACATGCTTCAACTTCTGTTGTATATAAGGATTTACTACATGAATGAAGCTTTCAACTGTATGATATAGACGCGGCATTATATTGATAGCAACTTTAGATTCTTGATAAGACTGGTAAATTTTCTTGATGCGATCACCATAGATGTCCACCCACCATTTATCATTAACTGAATCAGCTTTAGTGTGATATTCATGAGAAGCATACACCAGACCGCTTCCAATAATAGGTGTATAATGTCTTACAAAATGACGCAAGGTTGGAGAGAAATAAACTGTAAGTTTGTCATTATATTTCTGAATAACCAAGTTATTTTTGTCCGCCATAATTTTCTCTCCATACTTCTTACCCACAGTCTCATTCCATCGTTTTACTAACTCAATAAGTGATTAAGGTTGAACACCACGCTTTTTCAAAATGATGCGTTCTTCGCATTCTACAACATCTTCATCAAATATTTGAAATCTATAATGAAATTTGTTGATTCGATTTGAATAAACTTTTTTAACATTTGCAGTAGCAATTGACGTTAGATGTAGTCCATGACCAAAACCAAGATGTGGATAGAATTCATTATCCAACCTCAGCGTAAGACCTTTAGTAAAAGAATGAAAGCGGAGGAACTGTCTCCCACTCCAATGATAGATAGTAAACTCATAAGCTTTCTGATTTTTATTCTTCATGATGGAAGTATTACCACTGTTGAATGCCTTAATAATTTTCTCATTCCCAAATGGTTCATAAGAATCTGATTTTATCTGAATCCATTCATAGTTCCACTTTCCATCTGATGTTAAATTGTATGGCATTGGAATGCATTATTCATCGTTATTCCATCATGGGTGCGAGGAGTCAATATCATTTCTTCCAAATCATTCACATTCTGAATATTGCTATCATAGCAAATACTAGAAACGCCAACCTCCCATTCACCTTCTAAATGCAGTGGCCGATTTAATTCTACTCGATTGTCTGATGGTTTATTTTTGGGAAATTTATTCATAGAAGCATTACTGGGTAAGTAGATTAGAAACGACTCCTTATTTTCACTTTCCATATTATTCACATTGGAAAAATATATTAGCATACTTTTGCATTAACTCTTCATTCGGAAATGGAGTGTGATACTTGTCACAGCATCTTTATGAAAAGGAATTAATGCACCAGCATCGTCATAAATGGCAATATCAATTTGTGGGATGTAGTTTGATTTCAGCTTTGTATAATGCACTTTCTTGAAAGTATGCTCAGATGAAATACTGCAGCTTTTTGGCTGGTATGGTATCATAGCTAGCAATGGAGCTTCAACATCTCCCACACGGACATCTTCACCAATATTGGAATATATCTGAAAATAGTTAATACGACGCGATAGTGACATGTCTCCGCTAGCTTTGGTTACAGTACCACTTTTAAAGATATTTTGATCAAATCCCAAAATGTCCATTAGAGTTTTATCCATAATTAGTTCAATACCTTTTCCACTTATAGTGAGAGACAAAACACCTTCTTTTTCAGAAAATGAAATATGTTGCTCATTAATCACTTCATTTAAATAATCTACAACCAATTTAACTGAAGTAATAATGCGAAGCATCAACACACTTGTTTCATGTAAGACACCAACGAAAGGCTCTACACACTTTCTGTATAAAGATACGGCCCATTCTGTATCAAATTGATTTGGCCTTTCACATGGTAAATGTTGCATATCAGATTTTCCATGAACAGCTGCAGAACGATGTCGTAAGAACTAATGAAAATCTTTTGAACAAACTAATACTAGATCATCATCATTTAATTTACTTATTGCAATATGATTAGATGATTTGATATAAGTCAATGTTGCCACTTGTTTACCATCAACTCGAAGGAGATAATTAAATTTCTTCAATAATGTTTCAGGAGTCATGTTTGTCTTTCTTGGCTTAATCACAATCTTCTTCACCACCGTCTTCTCATTTTTTGGAATAAGATCTACATAATAAGCTTCCTCTCGATATATTAACTGTTTATGACCACTTATGTCGTAATTAACGTTAAAATTATCATAGCTTGTTAAGGCGCTAGCGAGGTAACCTAAATCATTTCTTAAACTTGGACTTAAACCAACAATCCAATCTTTCTCAACTACATGATGCACATAATTATGATCATCATTGTGCGGAGTAAATTGGACAATATGTTTACACGCTTTATTCAGGAAATCATATATAAACTTTTTACATGATAAGAGATCTTTCTTTGGCCACTGTGGAATGTATACTCGGCACCCTTTTCACATTGGTAAGCAGCTGTACGTCTCATATTAATAGTCATCACTTCATGATCAAAAGTATAGACACAGTTGCTATAAACAAGTTGAGTGACACCCACTTCCCAATTTCCATTTAGCTGTTGTGCATGATCAATGGGAGTAGAAAAGAGTGCGGCTCGATTACTAGCAAATCTCTTTGTAGCCGCATTGCTAAGCAAAATATGATTAAACGACATTTTTATATTGCTGATCTGCGGCTTTGCATAACATCATGAAGACTTGGATTTTGGACTCTCTACAATATATCAGAGTTGATCGTGATGGAAACGTGCATTTCAAAAATTCTCATGGTCATACATCAAGAGGTATTACATTAACATGGCGACAATTTGTCAACCTCAATGATATCATGAGGGATTTGGAATATTTTGAAACATTAAGATTCATCTCCTTGGGTGATCAAGTTTGGCTTCAACATTACAGAAATGAAATTCAAATCTACCATTCTCATTCCGCAAACTGTTTCTCATTTCGCAAATACAATTGGGAGAAGTATAGAAGATACATACATCGCTCCATCATGACATTTATTCGTCGTGAGTTCATCGCCCTACTATGCAAATCTTAATCAGACATGACTATCACGCACCATGAGTTGGAAATTAGATTCCCTACAACGTATTGAAACGGATCATGATCGAAACGTCTATTTCAAAGATTCAACTGGAAATGTGAGAAGAGAGTTTGCTTTATCTTATCGTCATTTTCAATCTCTACATCATATCATGAAGGATTTGAAATACTTCTATATGAAAAGACATTCACGTATTGGAAATCGCATATGGTTGCGCGTCAACAATCGACGAATTCAACTCTATCATTCCCAACTCCATACTGACTTCACATTTCATCAAGGTAGTTGGGAAAAGTATAAAAGGAAGGTACATCGCTCAATTTACTCATTCGTTCATCATGAAGCGCCATCGCTACACCATCGTCAACATTCTCCGTCGCTTCAGACTCTACACCAAAATCGATCTCACAACATTACACCAACACCTTCCAAACAGCAAGTATTACCCGGGCCGACCTCAAATGTTAGTGGTGAAGATGAACAATTCACGGAATCTTCAACTCTTCCCAAATGGGACTGTACAGATTCTCGGCGCCCTTTCTCATTCATCGGCGCAGTCAATACGCTTAGAGCTACAAAGACTACTACGTCGGATATGGAAGAGGGAGAGGTGTGTGATGTCGAATCTGACTGTGGACAATATGGTGATCTCTACTCAATTGAGTGAAAGTGTATCATTTTTGAAGATTCGTACCAGCAGTTACAATTTGTGTTATGAACCCGAACTTGTTGCTGCAGCTCTTATTAGTTGTTGGTTACCTGTGCATGTGGCAATCTTTTATAATAGTAAAGTGATCATTACTGGACTAAAATTTCATGTACAAGTAAATGTGATCCTAGACTATCTCATCGAGTATGTACGTACCCAGCGGATTGTAAAATAAAAAACAATTTTTCCAACATGATGTTTTTATTTCAAATCATGATAGAACTTACAACTCATTTTTTCATTAGAGGATGGATTACATGAAAAGTTTTGAATAACAGATACAAATCGAGATACATGTAAACGTTTTAAGATGAAGTACAGTACAAAAGCACCACACGTTGATGAAAGTGGATGTTGTAGTATGCGTTCATTTCGCTGATATTGACGCGTATGTTTTCTCAACCACTGCTGTGTTGGTATATTTGGAGGTTGAGCAAGAGAGTCAAATAGTTCACCACGTCGGTCTTCTCCAATAAAGATCGCTTTCCAATGCTCACCGCCTAAATTCTGCGAAAGAGTGTTTAGCACAATAAAGATGGGATAGTGATTTACTGCAGGTGGTAAGGTATCGAGTGAATAGACATTATCGAAAGCTTTCAACGTCGCTTCGTCTGCATTACGCTGCACTTTAGTTTTAATATCGTCAGCAGTCAACCAACTCATTAACGATTATACTGAAGAATCACGTCACGATACTTTGTAATTTCAATATTTGAATCGAAGACTGCATAAATTAATACATTGATCGTCTCAGGTAGTGTTCTTTTGAACGTCAAATCCAAACGAATATTATGAGGCACGTTCGCTTGACGATAGGGGCACTAATATCGCTGTCAGCAGTCAAATCAAATGCATAAATAGTATATCCACTCTTAAACTCTTTCATAGTGAGTCCGTTGGTGTCATCCGTATTGTAAAAACCAAAGACATCCATAAAATCAACATAACTGCGCATAAATTGATCCGAAGCAAAATCTGGTTTGTAGGGTGGACCAGGATGACTCACACCATTTACACGTAAAGCAATTTCACTTAACTGATTGTGTTTAAAATTGAAAGGATTCTTCTTTATATTACCATTAAATGCATCATTTTCAACCATTGCCACCATGAGGAGCTTCGGTGCTTCCGATGGAAAGAGGCCATCTTTCATGAAACTCTTTTGATCTTTCGGAATTGTAAAGGTGAGAAGCTTTGTATGCTGAACGGGGTAAATGGCATTTTGGCGGTTAAGACCTTCAGCATGTCCTCTAATGACACTTGGATTCGGTACTACTCGACGAATGTAAAGTGCAATATCTTCCACATGAATTCTAAAATTGTCAACTTTACCAAATGCATTCAGCGCAAATTCAGGCTTATTCAATGTCAGCTTGAGTCGCATGCTGGTATTACAGAGTAAAAAATTTGACTGTCTAAAGAAGTCTAAATTCAGCGGACCATATAGCTGACATACTCTCCTATCTTTAATCATAGCAGATCGCTTTACAAAGCCACTGTTTGTTTCAGCATCAAATTTTCCTGCTTCATCTCTGTACCATCCCATGGCTTCCATATGACTTTTTTGTGCTGCTGGATGAAACTGTGATACATGATTGAAATATGATTTATAGGGATAATCGCTTTGACCACCTTCCACCTGCTGCTCTCCAATCGTTAGAGAAACATCGCGAAGTAATATAGTCAATGGTAAATTGTTCAGTCCAACTTTATGTGCATCGTCAATAGCAGTTCCATCTGCTTGCTGAATTCTAAACCTCAAATCAACCATCGCATAACTCAAATCTATGTAGTCATCACTACCACCAGGAATAACAAATTCAATGGGGCCAGCATTCTCAGCTGTTCGAGGATGATAATCTACAATACTTGAACTAAGAATATCTGTCTGTATGGCTTGTTGATCAAACAAACAAAACCCGGAAGTTTTACACTCCATGATTAGAAGTTATAGCAGCGTCGTCGTTTAGCGCCTGATGAATGATTAGAACCTCTGCGACGTGTGCGTGAATGCCTTTTGACTGAAGATCGCACCTTACCAGCTCCGCAATGTTTCCTTCTTCCTTTGTTCATTCGTTTAGGCGACTTCTTTCCTTGAGTAACACCAGCAAAGGTCTGCTTCAATGTTTTTAAACCGCGTTCCTTCCCACGATTCAACAAACTGCTCTTAAAACTTCTACCTCTGGAAAGATCACTAGCAACATCACCAGCAAAGCCAACGGCATTACTTAAAACATTTCGTTTTAAAGATCTACCGTCATTGGATATGAGAGGTGCTACAACAGATTTCAGTGCACCAAGTATGCTACCTCCACGTTGGCGGCGAGCGCCGATGTAAATTTGTCCTCCACCACTTACATAGGAGGGTCGTGAATAAAATGAGGCAGTTGGATTCATAGCTCAAACCCTAAACATTGTTAGTTACAACTTTGCATGAATCACTGTCGATCACTTAGTTGAAAGATGTCGGCACGACGCATCCAAGAGTTCACACTTGAAGGATAACCAGTCCATTTAACAAGACACCATTCTTCACCTTGCCGTTTTTTAATCGAATGATTTTCTCTACCAAATATGTTTCACTTTCAGTGACTACCTCAATCTCATCGCGGTAAAAGCTACCCTCAATTTCTTCATTATCGTAATCTTTCAACTTGTAGGTGGTGGGAGAGTCTTTTTGATCAATCCTTGATACTGTAAATACCTCCTCTGTCCAATTCGGAAGGTACCCTTTAGCAAAAACACTCTTCACTTTTGAGATACGAACTTTATCACCAATTTTCACATCACTTTTCACATGAGTGCGTTTACGTTGGAATGATTCGCGAACTTTATCTACATTGTCAGCATCTACATCTACTGGTCTGAGTCCAATAGAACGATGGATAGAGTGATTGTAGGCATGGAGTGTATCTTGTAGAACCTTTGTCCAATTTTGTGTCAAGTTGGCAGTAAAATGTCGCCACAAGCGATTTTTTAATGTGCGATTAAAACGTTCAACGAGTGCAGCTTTATAGGCACTCTTTACACTAAACAACTCAATATCATGCCTCTCAAATAATCTTCTCACATGCTGATTTTCAAACTCTTTTCCTTGATCACTCTGAATTCTTTTTGGAATGCGGCCTTCTCGAAAAATTGTTTGGAATGCTTTTGCTACTCCTTTCCCTTCTTTAGTTTTTAAAGGTTGAGCCCACGCATAACGCGAGAAAATATCAATGACGGTTAAAATAAAATTATTGCCCGAGTTATGTTTTGAAATGGAGGCGACATCACACAAATCTGCTTGCCACTGTTCATCGATGTCATGAACAATATAATGGCGGGTTCGGTACTTCTTTTTCGCTTGTTTCTGGAGTGTATAGGTAGCCTGACCCTTTAACCATCGTTTCACTTGTGATTGTGGAAGACCACTCGCTTTTGATAATTTCTTGATAGATGCAAATCCTGCCGGATGTTTTACATCATAATAGATTGACTTCAAACGTTCAGTCGATGACGACTGACTCTTTTTCCTCCTTCTCATCTTTTTGTTTTCTTGCCTTTCTACATTTACAACAACTGCAGCATTTAGCTTTAGCGGTTTTGCGATCGTGTTCACATTGCTTAGGGGTTTCATTGTGAGAGCTGGCGCAGCAAGTGCAAGTGACAACGACATTCACCTCTGGCGGCTCATTACATGACAAGCAACACATCTGCTTCATATTAATAGTCTGAGAACATGTATTTCCTGGGAGGAGCTGTTTTACGTTTCCCTTTTACTAGTTTTAGTGGTGATGTAGATCTACATCGAGTTCTTCCTCTTGTTTGCTTAGTGAGTGTGGGAGGGGATGTAGCAGGTGACGCCTTAAACCAATTTGTTGGCATTTTCATCGTCTGAAGCATTGGAGCAGTAGCCACTGTTGAATCAAGTTCTTTCAATGTCTCATTATTTAAAGCAAATTTTGGCACATTATGCTTTTTCAATAGTTTAAGAAAGTATGTCCAACCAGGGGGAACATAGCCCTGACGGCGTTTTCTACGTGTTGCATACTGAATCAAGTCTTCATAACGTGAAGCATCAATCGCTTTATTTTCATCTGTAATGATTTCTCCTCTATCATTTACATTGAGATGGGGTTCAATACTATTGAAAAGAGATATGGCATGTGCGCGAGATGCTAAAGGTGTAGCAGTCGATACAGAGTCACGCATCCTATTTTTCAAGTTTTTCAATTGTTGAACAGTTTCCGATTGTAATAATACAGCACGATGTGGATCTTTGATGTGAACATTTTGCTGATAATCTATTTCTTTCCTATACATTTGATTTGCAAGAGGTTGCTTTACTTGCTGCATGGCAGTCAATTGTATATATTCATCCTGAGGAATAACAATCATGCGAGAATAAGAACTCATAGTTTGTAGATAATCATGGGAGTTTTCAAAATATCACTTCGAAATCTAAATTCTTCCGGACACTCTTGCGTAAAGTCAATGAATAAGTAATCGTGTGGTTTTTCAGTAGCTGCTTGAAAAATTTCAATTAAGGCTTTTGATCCTCTGGGTGCAACTTGTCGCGCTAAAATTTCAAATTGACTTTTATCTCGCGGATTCTTGAAAATAGCATAATAGTGTGTATTCAGGTTTCGTGTACGAGCTTCTTTTCCATCAGGAAACAAATTTTGTGTGATATAGATGATAAAACACCTTTTATGATGTGCTGCGCGAGTGAACATATCTGTAACATCTTTTGAATTCTTACTTTCTTTTAATAAATCATCCAATACAACAACATCATTGGACTGAAGTTTATCCACTGGAATAATTCCTTCATGTCGAATAAAGTTGCGACTTTGCAATTCCTGAAACAGCGACGGTTGATAAATACCATAACACCAAATCACTCGATTGATAGGTTCCTTAAACAACTCCCTTCTTTTATCCAATAAATTCAGCGTGAAAACAGTTTTACCTGCATGAGATGGACCTGATACAGTCAGAAGTTTATCACATTGAAGTCTGAAATCCATTTTATTACTTTGAGATTCAACATTTGCATAATTAACGCTTAGAGCCAAAGATATTACCCAATAGGTTGCCCACGATAGGAGCTATCATTGGAAGTATTGCTGAAAGGAAACCGCCCTTTTGTGTTAGAGTTTCCCTCTTTTTTTGAAGGGTGACTTTAGGATTGGAGATGAAACGCAATTTCGTAGCATATCGCTTAAGTAACTTTCGTTGTTTTGGCGCTAATTTCTTCGTCCTCAACTTCCTCACATGAGAAATAATTTCACGAATGAATTTATCGTTAGCATGTCGTATAGCATTGTATCGCTGATTTGCTTTCATTCGTCGGAGAGCTTGAATGACTGAAGAAAACTTTGAAGACTTTTGACATTTACATTTCGCCATTTTCCGTGTTAGTCTTTGCTAAAACCTATCTTTACCACATTTGCATAGGTACTAACTATTGCGACATAAGTGACACTCGAAATGAGCAATATCACAGTGGTTACATTTGCAAAGTTGAATGCAATTACGTATGAAACAGCGTTGACAAAAAGCATGCTTACATCTCTTGAAGATGCGCTTTTCATTTCCATCCTTTCGCATACATACATCGCAACACATAGTTTCACCGTTACTGATGTCTATAGCAAGTCTTTTTGAAGATATGAATTTGCTAGCCTTTTCTAAATAATAGACGCATGTACAGAAGGAATATACTTCGAGAGTGAGCAGACATAGCTCGAAAACCAGTTGTGCTACAATCAAGTACCACTGCATTTTCAATTTTTCTTTATGGAAAGTTGAATGTGAATATCTGAAATCGCTTCAATCACTAGACTGCTGCCATGATGGTTAAATGCGTTAAGACGTTCAGCAATTTTTATCATCTGTCTTTTAAAAAATTCTTCGGGGTGATCTACCACTTCCATTGAATAAGAAGCAAAATGGAAAGAGCGACTTTCCACCTCTTCCTTTCCAAAATGACTAAACTTAATTTTCGCAACTAAGTGCGCCATAATAATGCTATCAGAGAATGTATTCATTAAGTCTAGAAATAGATTGCTGGCATCATCGACCACTGCTTCGATGTCGGTCTCATCTTTATGAAAATTTATCACATAATCTTGAACAGCTCCTTTTAAACTTTGCCTATGAAAATGTAATGTTCCGCATCGTTTGAGAAAGACATGATCGCCCTTTATCTAACCCATCCATTGCATGAAAACAACAACTCTTCTCATAGTAACATTTATTGAATAACGGTAACAAGCATGCATTATAAATCAATGGTTTGAAACAGATAAAATAGATACAGCTGGTAACTATCATACAGCGAGCAATGATAACCATACAGGACTTTGGCAGTGTTGAGGTAAGGAGGAAAGAAGCATTGATTATGAACGTAGCTACTACAACGAACAGACAAAATAGGAA
This sequence comes from Prostheceraeus crozeri, assembly GCA_907163375.1. Taxonomy (NCBI): domain Eukaryota; kingdom Metazoa; phylum Platyhelminthes; order Polycladida; family Euryleptidae; genus Prostheceraeus; species Prostheceraeus crozeri. Next base: position 14,879 of record CAJQUW010006071.1, on the reverse strand, counting down.
CACACAAATCCTTAAAACGTTTCGTGACTTCATGGTAGTGTTGATTCACTCTACTATCCCAAGGCGGGAGCAAAATATCATCAATGATTAGATTGGGAAATACTTTCCTCTCCTTACCAGGATTATTACAAAAGATGCGTATAACATTGAAAGCAGCTAATCATCGTTTAAAGTCAATAAGAAGAGCACTCTCACAAGAAAAGCCATAGTCTTGCAAATATTTCAGATTAAGTCCATGAATGTGTTTTCTCGCCCATTGATCAACATTGGGATCGCAGTTGGCATGTTGATGATAGACACTAACAATCTCATATGTCCAATTGTTCATAGCAATAGCACTGAGCTCCTGTACAGGTTCACCCTCACAATCCATAAAAATGATGATAGAAGCCTAAAACGGAAATTACACATCTAAGGAAACGTTCTATAACATATTACAAAATGAAGAATTACATCGATGCTTTTCACGACAAAATACACAAATGATTTGATGGCAACGAAGAAGTAAAATGTATCTAATAAGACCACGTCCACGACACTCAAAGCACATAAGCGAATTGTCATACGGTAGAGTTAGGAAAGGACTAGTAATTCTCCTTCTTTGATTTGCGTTTTGATGCAGCATTCTTCTCCGACTTGCGCTTCGTACCACTGCTGTTAAGGATTTGATCAATTATGTCATCCACGTTGGGTGGTTTTGGAATATATAGGATGGATTCCATATGCATGGAGAGAGAGGCTATTTTATTATCCTTGTGTCGACCATAATATAGCCCATTCACTTTGAAAAGGATATCCCAAGTACCTTCTCCGAGCTCGTCGCATGTGATGGATGTTGAATGATCTCCCTCCTTCTTATGGTAAGTGCACCAATGTGATACCGGTAGGCAATTTGATTACCATCCCAAATCTTTCTATAGGGAGTATCCTTGTCATCTCTCGCCTTCCACTCTTGAGCAAGAGGAGTAGGAATGTCCATATTTAATGTCACGTACTCCTCAATAATATCAAGTTGGTGGCGAATGTATGGACTCACGGGGATCAGTATGTAGTCCCCATACTGATTGCGCATTATCTTGACATCCGTGGAAGGGAGCATTCCCGTTTGGAGTACTACGCTATGATCGTCATAACGCAAGACTTGTTTAAATTTACGCTGTAGCGGTGTAAGATTATGTACCTTGGTTGTTTCTTCCACTGGCCTCAGTTGTAGACGATCTGATCGTAGCGAACCTTGTAACGTTTGACCGCCATTTTGTCCTACTAGTGCAGCAGATGGAGTAGATGCCTGAAAATGAAAAAGATTGTATTAAGTTTACGTTCAAGGGAGGAGAGGGAGGAAAGTAGCGACTTACCATTTTAGTTGGATAATAGAATAGGGAACTAGAGAGAAAGAAAATGTGCGTCCGTCACTCGTGCGATTCAACGATGGAATGATTCTCACTGTGGAAGGCTCGCTATTTATATAGAAATGCTTGATTCTCATTGGATGATGATCCTCATTGGACAATAACATCAAGCTGATTCCAAATCTGAAATCCGTTTGCCAATCCGATGCTTCGTTTTGAAGCTACAGCCCAAAACGTCCCAAATTCTAACTCTGTCGTTTTTCGCCAATGTCCCAAAATCTTAAATGGCGTCTCACATCTAAACGAAGACAGATATGAACAAGCCGTTTGTCTCACTCTTAGCTTTCAAACGAGCTATTGCACGACAAAATCCGTCCACTGGAAGCCAAGATCGAAGCGAGCTCTCCCGAGGGGGGGGACGTCAGCGAAAATTTTTTCTCTCCGATTGCGTTCAAATTCACCATACAGATGCAGAATTTCACGCTGAATCCGAATCTGGCCTCCGTTTTCCCATCCGATGGTTCGTTTGGGCGCTAGAGACCAAAACGTCCCAAATTCTAACTCTGTCGTTTTTCGCCAATGTCCCAAAATCTTAAATGGCGTCTCACATCTAAACGAAGACAGATATGAACAAGCCGTTTGTTTCACTGCATTTGTCTCACTCTTAGCTTTCAAACGAGCTATTGCACGACAAAATCCGTCCACTGGAAGCCAAGATCGAAGCTAGCTGTCCAGAGGGGGGGACGTCAGCGAAAATTTTTTCTCTCCGATTGCGTTCAAATTCACCATACTGATGCAGAATTTCACGCTGAATCCAAATCTGGCCTCCGTTTTCCCATCCGAGCACTCCTTCCACTCGAAACAACACATTTTACAACCCAACATTCAGCAGATTGCACGAAAAACATCACACACTATAGCCTCAAGACAAATCCTGGCGGTCGCCCAAGTCCACCACGACACTCTGCCGTTCCAGAGGGGGGGGGGAGTCTGCGAACATTTTGTGAACGTGAACCAACCTGGCCGGCACCACGACAGACCACAACCTCTGTCGTTCCAGAGGGGGGGCGCGCCGGTCGTAAGTTCGCCGTTTTCTTACTACTGTTATGGACTTGACGAGAAGCTAACTTAAAAATAACAAATGGTGAAAATAAGAAACCTAAGATACTAAAATTAAGTATGCTATGTATGGTGTCATCAGGGAGGAACCATGTGGCTGCATGAAGCAAAGTTTCGGCCCCTAGCCTCCAACCTATACCACATGGCGGAGCCAGGCCAACCATATCGAATGCACGACATGGAAGGTCTCTGCAAGCTTGAGGAAACATAGCAGAACCTAACCGAAAGTAAAATTTTTGGAATTTTTAGGACAAAAGGAAGCGAATGAATCTGGAAGAGGTTTTTTTAGTCCAACATGCCAATGATGAAGGGCATCTGGCTGGGCGAAAAGCAACCAAACGTAAAAACGAGGAACCTATTCTTTGAGAAGGACTTTACGCAAGAAATAACTGGCAGATTAACCTTATAACCCCTTTCTTTGAAGATCTCGAAAATGCCCCTAGCTCTTGATGTGAAGGCGGAAGCATCAGATGAAATCCTGGCGAACCTGATGAGTTGGGCAGCAAAGATGTCTAAGCCAGTGTTCAAAGGCATATTACTCTCGGGGAAAGTATACAGCACCACTGGAAAGCTGAACTCATCGACCTGATGGTAAACCTCTGTGATGGTCACCATCTTCGATCCTGATTTTAACATCCAAATAATTAACGCATTTGCTGTTATCACCGCTTCTGCTAGCTAAGAGATCTATCGGGTGGATTTCAAGAAGGATCTTATGAAAATGATTGTAGTTAAACACACAAATGTCGTCGACATACCTAGTGGTACGAGAGAGAAGTTTGGCTAAGCCAAATCTCTTACTCGCTAGGAGCCCCCTCACAAACTTAAACTCCCTGTGTGCTAAAAACAGGTCAGCCAAGAGTGACCTGGAATTCCCACCCATAGGAATGCCCTGAATTTGTTTGAAGACAAGTCCCCCGAAAGTGACAAAAGTGTTATCCAGAAAAAAACTAATAGCACTGAGGAATTGGGTTTTGGACCAGCAGTGATACCCTCTGTATTTTTCATTCGAGAAGAAGGTTCTATAATAGCCAATGCAAATGAAGCTCTTGGAACTGCCAAAAATTAACTCACATAAGTCTTTCAAGGAGTCCTTAACCTGGTCTAAATTAAGATTCGTATAGAGTGTGGAGAAATCACATACCTGTAAGGAGTGGCAATTCGAACCGAATTGTAGACTATCGAATTGAATTCTAGACATCCTGTCTAGAAATTCCCCAGAAGAGTTAATGCTCCAGAAGGCGTTCACACCCAAATTATGCTTGATGGAAAGGCAATAGCTACTAAATTTGTCCGGGACCAATTGCAAACCTTTGTTCACAAGTATGGCCAAATCTTTGGAAGTGCTGTTTCTGGCACCAGCTATGAATCTGCTCTTATACGAATTCTTGTGCAATTTAGGTATCAAGAAAAGTTTAGGTAAAACTATAAACTTATCTTTAACCGTTATGCCAAAGGAATCCTTGAGGGCGGTGCAATGTTCGGCAATTATGTCATTAACGGAAGAAATGATTGGTGCGTAAGTCTGATTACCAACAGCATTGAAACTGCTAAGGTCAAAGCCTAGTTCGTTCAAGAGGACAATGAGGCAATATTTCCTACACACTATGACAAAATTGTTGGCAGCTTTATCCGCCGGAGTAATGACGTAATTCTTCTGAAATTCTGAAATGAAGTTTCTACACTCCATAGATCTTAGTACCTCGTGCGAATGCAAAGATGGGAAGTTAGTACTTAGGAAGGAGATGCGATTTTTGATTATCTTAAGGACAGCCTCCGACCAATCCTGGAAGTCAGAATTTTTAAGGGCGTATTTTCCACAGGACTTTTCAATAAATGCAACTAATGCATTTTTAACGCTGACTCTAACAAAATCCCAAGACTTGTGAATAGGCTCTCTGTAATTTGTGCCCTTTGCCATTAAATCCCTAAGTTTTGGGTTGGATATAATACTCAAGCACGTGTACTTAACCAAGTGTAAGCACAATACTTAACCAGGTGTGAAGCGGGCTTTTAGCAGAAGATAGAATTGGAACAAAGACAAGGCTTGTTAATAAATTCTTTGATTTCATCAATGGAAGTATTCTTTAAGATCTGGTTGTAATTAAAGAGCTTCCGACCAATAGGGATGGTGTATTGGAAGAAAACCTGTAGTGGACATTTACTACGAATTGGATTAGGCAACGTACTGTTAACATGGAAATCAGCGAAAATGGAAGAAACGTTTAAGAGATGTTAAGGTAATATTACTAAGTGTATAATTACCATGATTCTTAATCAAAAGAGAGATTAATCCAAACCAATTTCAATACTGATGAGCACGTGTATTTAGTTAAAAGAAAGGAAAAAATCAAACTTGCCTTTATTTGTGCTTTTTTGACTTATAATCGTATGTCCCACTATTACAAACTTATTGATAATTACAGCTGTTGTTCATTGTAAGTATACAGAAAGGTAGATGGACCAATTAAAAAAATAGAGGCAGTCTGGAGAATCACAATTGATCTTACTTCATGTTACTAGCTTTGAAATTCATGGATGTCCATTCATTCCTTAGTGTGGATTAGTAAAGTGGGTGCAGTGGTTACAAGCTTGCAACGGTAACATGACAATTAGAATGAGCAAAGTAAGAAAAAGTTACTTCATCTTTTCTGTAACCTTAATAGATGGTCATTCAGTATCGAGCTACAGATACTCCTGGACAAAACATTCATATTCATGTTTATATTCACATTCTTAGCTGCCCACATGCACTTTCAACTCTAAGTGAGTAACGAGAAAAACTTGAACGAGAAGTAACGAAAGTAACGAGAAGTTTGAGGTTCTATAACTTTTATAACTTCAATCGTTAAATAGGATCTTCCGCAGCATTAGTGACCATCAACATTTTATCTTCAACGCTCTCCACTGGATCCGTGCGGATATCACAACGGATCCCGGATCCATATATTTACTCATAGGGGATATGCACTGAGAATCGACGATAGACATGAGCGGTTTTGATCATTTTGAAACATCTATCTTTCACCGGAGTTTTTGAATATTATTAACGGAGATTCTGGATATCATTCTATAGATACAGTGCACTCCGGATAAACGGGATGGTTTGGGAGCGATATTTCTCTCTGCTTAAGCCGAGTAACAAGTTTCCGAGCTCATTTTAGCTTACCGAATTGCTGTGTGAACCAAATTTTCGTTGTTTTATTGTTCATAGGCCTACAGGTTCCCAATGCCATCCCGTTTTACTTATTCTGAATATGAAAAACAATCCTTCACATGTATTTGTTGAAAAGAGTTGTTAAAACACGGAACAATTGTTGAAGCTTTCTGGTCACCAGTGAAAGGAAATCAAACATAACTGAAGGAGAAAGGAATCTTGTGTCAACTGTTTTTTTATCTTTCGCTACTCGGGGGATTTCAGAATCCCTGATGAGTTTAGCCTTTTCCTCAAGACAGAGTGCGTGCTTTATCGTTGACAAGCTGCGCTGTGAACTGGTGTATAAATGAATTCTTAGGGATTCTGCATAAATAGATAAACAGCAATTGCTTGTAAAAATAGATCCATTGTACTGCTTCTTATTAGCCAAAAGAAGAGCAAAAGCTAAATAGAAAATTCCTTTCCTTCTCATCCAATGCCATCGTGTCTTGGAGAAGCGAATAAATTTTTGTTGCGCTGCATTGTCATAGTGCGTAAAAAATAGCAAGTAGTAAGAACGCAAATGCGGCTTTAGTTGAAACATAAACGAAAATCACTTAATGCAGAAGTTCAAATCCAGTTACCAACAAAAACTGCCCAAATTATTAATAATGCAAAAATATTTCTCCCGCTTAAGCAGAGTGACTTCCGAAAACTCTCCCTCTTAACCTTTATATGTTTTACATGTGTTGGAAATGCTTCGTGATTTTTCTCCCGTTTATCCGGAGTGCATTGTTCTACCAGGATAGGAAGGTCGAAATGTATACTTATTTGGCTTCTGCTTGTTTACTTGTCAAATTTCTGTGTATCAAAGGTATCAATGCCATAGAAATGTTAGATTTCATGTTTTTGATATCTACCGTAGAATACGTGTATGCACTTAAAATACTCCCTTGATATACAAGAGATGTACACGGAAAGTAGTAAGCAAAACTCCACTTCTGGACCGCGCAAGATGGCGGCCATCGCTGCGTCCCCCCCCCCCTCTGACACGGCAGAGTGTCGTGGTCGGCCGCCGTGGTGCTTCGTGTCTGAGTCCCCCCCCCCTCTGGAACGACAGAGGTTGTGGTCTGTCGTGGTGTGCCGGCCGGGTGGGTCCACGTTCACAACATGTTCGCTGACGTCCCCCCCCCCTCTGCAACGACAGAGTGTGAGACTCGGGTGAGTTGGTCCGACCGCCTGGTTGACGTGGGCGACCGTCTAGGTTGACGTGGGCGACCGCCAGGATTAGTCTTGAGGCTATAGTGTGTGATGTTTTTGGTGCAATCTGCTGAATGTTGGGTTGTAAAATGGGTTGTTTCGAGTGGAAGGAGTGGTCGGATGAGAAAACGGAGGTCAGATTCGGATTCAGCGTGAAATTCTGCATCGGTAGGGTGAGTTTCAAGGCAATCGGCGAGAAAAACTGTTTCTTCAAAATTTTGACATAGAATGTGGGACGTTTTGGTGTGTAGCGCCCAAACGAAGCATCGGATGAGAAAACGGAGTCCAGATTCGGAATCTACGTGAAATTTTGGGTTAGGAAGGATGTTTCCAGCGAAATCGGAGAGAAAAAATTTTCGGCTGACGTCCCCCCCCCCCTCTGGACAGCTTGCTTCGATTTTGGCTTCTAGTGGACGGATTTTGTCGTGCGATAGCTCGTTTGAAAGCTAAGAGTGAGACAAATTCAGTGAAACAATCGGCTTGTTCCTATCTGTCTTCGTTCAAAAGTTAGAGCGGTTACAAGATTTTAGGTCGGAGCTCGCTTACCTGAAAAAATCCTAAGTGTCAGAGTGACTTTGTATGGGTAAAATTTTGAAAATTTTCCAAAGTGTGGAATTTCGACCTGGGACCGTCACCAAAACATTTTTCATCAAATTTCGCTGACCCCCCCCCCCGACAACAATCTTCTAACTTTGGTTCTAGTGGACGGATTTTGTCTTACAGCTACTCGTTTGAAAGAGGAGAAAAAACTGCTCGACAACATTTTTTGTTGCGAGTCAATCGGACCAGCCGTTCACAAGTTAGAGCGGTTACAAGATTTTAGGTCGGAGCTCGCTCACCTGAAAAATCCTAAGTGTCAGAGTGACTTTGTATGGGTAAAAATTTGAAAATTTTCCAAAGTGTGGAATTTCGACCTGGGACCGTCACCAAAACATTTTTCATCAAATTTCACTGACCTCCCCCCCCCCTCTGGACAGCTTGCTTCGATTTTGGCTTCTAGTGGACGGATTTTGTCGTGCGATAGCTCGTTTGAAAGCTAAGAGTGAGACAAATTCAGTGAAACAATCGGCTTGTTCCTATCTGTCTTCGTTCAAAAGTTAGAGCGGTTACAAGATTTTAGGTCGGAGCTCGCTTACCTGAAAAAATCCTAAGTGTCAGAGTGACTTTGTATGGGTAAAATTTTGAAAATTTTCCAAAGTGTGGAATTTCGACCTGGGACCGTCACCAAAACATTTTTCATCAAATTTCGCTGACCCCCCCCCCCCGACAACAATCTTCTAACTTTGGTTCTAGTGGACGGATTTTGTCTTACAGCTACTCGTTTGAAAGAGGAGAAAAAACTGCTCGACAACATTTTTTGTTGCGAGTCAATCGGACCAGCCGTTCACAAGTTAGAGCGGTTACAAGATTTTAGGTCGGAGCTCGCTCACCTGAAAAATCCTAAGTGTCAGAGTGACTTTGTATGGGTAAAAATTTGAAAATTTTCCAAAGTGTGGAATTTCGACCTGGGACCGTCACCAAAACATTTTTCATCAAATTTCACTGACCTCCCCCCCCCCTCTGGACAGCTTGCTTCGATTTTGGCTTCTAGTGGACGGATTTTGTCGTGCGATAGCTCGTTTGAAAGCTAAGAGTGAGACAAATTCAGTGAAACAATCGGCTTGTTCCTATCTGTCTTCGTTCAAAAGTTAGAGCGGTTACAAGATTTTAGGTCGGAGCTCGCTTACCTGAAAAAATCCTAAGTGTCAGAGTGACTTTGTATGGGTAAAATTTTGAAAATTTTCCAAAGTGTGGAATTTCGACCTGGGACCGTCACCAAAACATTTTTCATCAAATTTCGCTGACGTCCCCCCCCCCTCGTTCGGACAAAATTTCTTGAAACAAACTTTGGTAAAGGTCCCAGGTCAAAATTCGGAAGTTTTAAATTTTTCAAAATTTTCACCACACTGGAGCTCCCACACTTAGGAATTTTTTCACTTGTGGCATGTTACATGCACATGTGCTGACGGACCAACTTCCCGTGGTCATATGAGAATGGTTGAGGTGTCATATTGTAAAGAATGATGAGACGAATCGTTTGCAACAAACCGCATGTCGCTACGATGAATACTTTCGGAGATAGAGCCATTTTAAGTTTTCTTCCGAGCATATATAAACCCCCGACAACGCAAGTCTGATCACTTCATCGAAAGACGAGGTAAGCGACGGTCGTCGCTCTGAGCTCCCGATATCGGGTTGCAAAGGACTCTATCTTTTGAAGTAGGCAAGCTATCTTGCTACTTCAAAGTTTGTATGATAGAGTTTGATAGTGTCTTTACTACTGATAAAATTTTTTAAAAGTAGTATGAGTAGTAAAATGCGGAATTTTTTAAAAATTCTTAATTTTCACTTTTTTCAAAGTTTTAACATATAGACTAAGGTTTTCAAGTATCCTGAGTTCAAATCTGCTATCAGATTTGAAATTTAACTAAGTCTAAGGCAGCTTTGAGGGGTTAGATCCCAGCTACTGATCACTACCTTTGACTCGGCGTTCCTGTTACCACTTCGGGGCAGTGACAATGATGTCTTCAGCTGTAAAGAGCGGGTATCGGGGAAGATCTCTCACTTCCCTAGTGATCGGTACAAGGCCTTCGGGCTGTCGACGGGATCGAGTGCCACTCACTACACTCTTTAGGAATATGACTGTACTACATGATTCCAAACTTATACAAATTTCATTATCTTACAGCTAACGATAAATCAGGCATGGCCAACGACAAAAATCGAAAGTATCATATCAAAATGTGTGTGTGCGGTCGTATAAATCGCAGTGCGGACGCCAAGGCTCACGTCAAGAAGGCGGGCACCGGCCACATGATTGTCTTGAATAGGGTTGCGTGCGTGAAGTGTAGAGTGCTGAAGGGTGATGAGGATGAGGCGCGTTTCTACAGAGTGCATGCTGACTGTAGTGGTGGTTTAGTGACTGATTTGAGATTTACACAGTTGATTGTGGAAGAGAGGGAGCGAATGTTGGCGAATGTTGCGAATGTTGTTGAGAATGTTGTTGAGAATGTTGTTGAGAATGTTGTTGAGAATGATGAGTTGGCGAGAGCGGTTGCGTCGTTGGAGGGTGAGATTGAGCAGCGGAAGAGAGTGCTTGAGAGTGATGATGAGGATGATGTGGATTTAGATAGGGAGCGTGTGAGGAAGCGTGTGAGGAAGTTGAGCTCTTCGTCATCGGAGGTGTCCGACATCGTCATCACCGACCCCCCGAAGAGCTCATCTTCCCCAAAAGTGAAGAGTGGTGGGATTCGTGTGCAGTCGGCGAGGTGGTTGAAGGATGAAGAGAAGAGACATGTTTCGCAGCAGATGGCGCATGAGTTGTTAGTGAATAAGTTTGAGAGTTTGAAGAAAGTGAAGGATGAAGTTGTGAAGGAGTTGGATGAGTTGAAAAAGAAGGATTTGAAGTCGAAGGAGGTGGCGGATGAAAACATTAGAATGAGGCGTTGTGTGACTGATTTGAAGAATAAGACGCGAGAGTTGGAAGAGAAGAATGATGCGTGTGAGAAGAGGGCGAGTGCTGCGGAGAGAAGAATGAGAGATGCAGAGGCGAAGTTTGAGGAGATGATGAAGGAGATGAGTGTGTTGAGAGCGAGGAATGTTGAGTTGGAGAGGACTGTGGCTCGGCGGGGTGATGAGAGGCAGGCGTGTGAGAAGTTGGAGCGCATGAGGGATGAGTGGGAACGTGTGAATGAGGATCGTTTGTTTGAGTTTCACATCCCTATTCGGGACAATCATTTGGCCGGCGAAGTATTGGTGAATAAAAATCTGGACGAATCGATTATTTGCTACAACGGTCATCCCACGAAAAAGTGTCTCCATGCCAGCCTGAGAATGCGCGGCCATCTCCATAAATTTTCGATTCGGAAACGCGCGAGACTACCTAAGGATGACTAACTTGGTAAGTGAAAAGCAAATAAGATAGTATATCCTATTCTAATACATATCATTTTCATTGCAGATCTTTGCCCGCCTTCACCACCCCATCAATTTACTCCCGAGAACGAACCATCGGCTCTCTTAAGGGCCACCTAGGGGCAAGACATGATAGAACCTCCACGCGGTTTGCCCTGGGCAGTCTTCGGACTGGCGAATACTATCATTAAGTTGAATCTGCTATCAGTCAACTTGAACGTTGCGTCGCGTTAGAGGGGTATATAAACCACTGCCTCTCATTTCATTTCATTTCAATCATGCAGACGCCGAACAGTCAAGTTAGCTCTCCTCGCGGACCGCAGTTAAGGCCGCGAAATTTATTTGAGGAGTTCGTCAGGCTAGAGGAGCAAGACAGAGTTTTTAATAATCTTGCTCGGATTGGCAATCCGATGACAGCAACTGCTGTCAATCCAACGGAATGGCGCTACATTCCACTCTATACTCACATGCCAGTTAGTGTGGAAGTCGACAGTGCTACCAAAGAGAGAGTCTTTGACTCTCTCAGCAGAATTGGTAGGCTGTAGGATGACGACTCCCGAGAACGAACCATCGGCTCTCTTAAGGGCCACCATGGGGCAAGACATGATAGAACCTCCTCGCGGTTTGCCCTGGGCAGTCTTCGGACTGGCGAATACTATCATTAAGTTGAATCTGCTATCAGTCAACTTGAACATTATGCAGTCGATTGCTATCCCTGAAGCATTCTGATTCGCTGTTGAGCAATTCATTGTTGAAAACCCTATATAAGCCAGAAGATTGTAGCGCTTCTCATTCAATTTGAAGTCACGATGGAAGCGACATCTGCCGACAACATTCCCGTCTTCACCGATGAAGACAACGGCATTCCCAACTTCATCATCCTCGACGAGTGGGATGAAGAGGATGAGAAGAAGGGGAAGATCAAGAGGATCGTTTGGACGGATGAGGTGTGGACTCCTAAAACCACCCGCATCCGAAAGGTGCCAGATGCACCAGTACGACCTCGGCGGTATAGGGTTTATGACAACCTAGCTGTCATACCTATTGACTATTCAAGCCAATAGTCAACTTAATTGACACCATTGACACCGAGAACGAACCATCGGCTCTCTTAAGGGCCACCATGGGGCAAGACATGATAGAACCTCCTCGCGGTTTGCCCTGGGCAGTCTTCGGACTGGCGAATACTATCATTAAGTTGAATCTGCTATCAGTCAACTTGAACGTTGCAAATGCAGTTCGGTGTAATACTTCCTTTCGACGGGCGTTCCTGTAAAGGGCGGCGGTGAAACCCGTAGCTATGTATACCGCAAGGGACATTCGGCAATGGTCAATCTTGTTAAACCTCTCTGCGTCATGTTTGCAAGTGATTGCCTCTGTCTCAACGTAGTATGCATTCGCGTCAGGGCGACATTTAGCCAACTGTCGAAGGTTGCCTAAAACTTTCCATTGCATACGTTATGAGAACCATGAGTTCTACCTGTCTCTATCAATGAGACGAATTGATGAATGGAATGAAATGGGAGGACACTCACGCGCCACACGCAACATAACACACTTCTCTCTTCCGTAGTCTAACAAGCTCTTTACACATGGATCGCAGTCGATTGCTATCCCTGTATCAGAAGTGTAAGCTATCTTAATTTATTTGACACTATTTTATCTACCATCATCGTCCATATGAAATGTTTTTAGATTTACAAGTTAGACTAAGCGTGCTACTATTTCCAAATGAAAAAGTATACATGGTTAAATCATCCACTTAAGCCCATCCATAGTCTAACAAGCTCTTTACACATGGATCGCAGTCGATTGCTATCCCTGTATCAGAAGTGTAAGCTATCTTAATTTATTTGACACTATTTTATCTACCATCATCGTCCATATGAAATGTTTTTAGATTTACAAACGGGTCCCGTAACTAAGGGACCCGTTACTAAGGGTCGGGCCCCTTTAGAGAATATATAAGAAGGAGTTTGAATGTAGATGAATTATACCGTTGAAGAAGACTACTCAGATACAATATGGCAGTAGCCGGTGAAGTAACGATATCTACAACGTCAGCATCAACGTCAGCATCTATTTTCTTCCCATTGCTTCGGGATCGAGTACCTGCAATGGTGTATCGAGATATTCCCCTTTTCGCTGGGGATGTGATCCTATCAGATAAGATATCATGTGTGGTGGTCAAGCGGGCTGTGGTACAGACAGAGACTCACATATTTCCAACTACGATTGACACTTTTTATTTTACTAAATCACCTGTATATCGTATACATTCAAGTACGAATGACCCACCGGAGAAGCCACTATACATGGAACGAGATGTGCCTATGTACGAAGGGGATGTAATTCTGGGTACTCCCCTACAAGAATGATGATACGTCGTGCACCAGGATGGGTGGATGATGGAAGGGGGATGGGGGCGTATGTGGAAGTTGAACATCATTCAAAGCCACTCATGGACCCACCGTATGAGACGCAACGATTCCGTCTAGATGGTGAAGCATGGATTCGTGTCATTCCCAACGGATGGTACAGAGACATTGATGAAGAGAGAGGTGATTATAAGTCCTTTAGTGAAATAAGTGGAGAATTTGTATTTCAATGAACTTTTATGTATATATTGAATGAACTTTTATTGAATAAACATACTTCATACATGTGATCATTTTCCTTTGAGTTATACTATAATGAATAGGATGGTATTAGAAGAAGATGGATATGGGTATAAATAAGTTAAGTGAAAATAGATGGGAATATAATCATCATGAGTGAGGTTCCAGAGTGTGAGGTTCCAGAGTGTGAGGTACGTTATCCAATACGTCATTGGAAAGGTAAATTTTGGCAATATTCACCGTACCATTCCATTATTTCATGGAGACAAGATAATTTCAGAGACGAAGAACTGTGTAGTGATATCACGCCGTAAGATAGAATTGGAAAATGAAATAATTCCAACGTATATTGACACATTCTATTTTGAAGTAACACCGACATATCAGCATCCAATTACAACAACGGTGGAGAAAACGAAAGACTGTCTTTATTTTGAACGTGATTACATTCCAATGTATGAAGGAGATGTAGTTATATCATGGAATCCTACAGAAACACGTATTCGACGTTCTCCAGGTAGAAAGCGTGAAGATGGAGGAGGTTTGGCACGGGCTATGTATATAGTATATCAACATACTCCAGAAGTGTATAAACGAACCGAAATTGACACGACGATTTCGTTTGGATATTGAGAAGAAGGTGTGGGTTCAGATTCTTCATACTGATACATTGACTGACTTGAATGGACGGGTGGACAAACGAGGTGATTTCAGGGTCCCCTGAAGGGGACCCATGAAGGGATCGGGTCCTTTGAGAGATGTATATAAGAGTGGATGAAATGAGTGTCACAATCATAATCATGGTAGAAACAAGAGAAGAGTTGAGAGTAAGGCAGCGTGAGGAGATGAAGACCATCAAAACAAATGATTGAAAGATATAAGAGGAGAGCCTATAAATCGAAGAATCCAGAGAAGATCAGAGAGTGTGAGGACACATGCGACTTTGTGCTGAAAGCGACGATAGTGAGTCATCAACGACAATCAAATTATTGGAGAGATGGATTGTGGAAGGGACCCGATAGAGGACCCGATACCTTTTAGAGGACCTGATACCTTTTAGAGGACCCGATCCACTAAAAACTGTATATAAATGACTTTTGAAATCATTTACTTCATATTTTGACTTGAGCTAGTGAACATGCCCGACGTAACGATGATCCAACCTTTACGGATTCGCATTCCCGAAGTGTTAGTGCCAGAGAGCGACGAGGAAGACTGGCCAACTGCTCTTCCGTCTGGATGGGGATCGTGGCCCGATGTGAGTGAATTGACTGCTGAAGGACTTCCAGAGTTGGTGACGCCTACCCCGATGGACAATCTTCCTCCAAGGTTTTCACCAGACATTACACAGTTGGACAGATTTTTAAATTCACCATCTTCCAGTCGGACGAATTTTAGTGAAATGACGGATGAAGAGTGGGTGACGTACGAAAAGGAGAAGGA